>CM038681.1:217441451-217947987 GCA_021605205.1 Aegilops longissima
CGAGACGCCTCATCGGTCTTTCACAAAGTACGTACCTTGACAAGATATTGAAGAAGTTCAATATGGATCAGTCCAAGAAGGGGTTCTTGCCTGTATTGCAAGGTGTGTGATTGAGCACGTCTCAATGCCGACCACGGCAGAAGATATAGAAGAGATGAGTGTCATCCCCTATGCCTCACCCATAGGGTCTATTATGTATGCCATGCTGTGTACTAGACTTGATGTAAACCTTGCCGTAAGTTTGGTAGGTAGGTACCAAAGTAATCCCGGCAAGAAACACTGGACAGCGGTCAAAAACATCCTAAAGTACCTGAAAAGGACCAAGGATATGTTTCTCGTTTATCGAGGTGCCGAAGAGCTCGTCGTAAAGGGTTACGTCGACGCCAGCTTCGACACAGATCTGGATGACTCTAAGTCACAAACCGGATACGTGTATATTTTGAATGGTGGGGCAGTAAGCTGGTGCAGTTGCAAGCAAAGCGTCGTGGCGGGATCTACATGTGAAGCAGAGTACATGGCAGCCTCGGTGGCAGCACAAGAAGCAGTCTGGGTGAAGGAGTTCATTACCGACCTAGGAGTCATACCCAATGCGTCGGACCCGATGACTCTCTTCTGTGACAACACTGGAGCTATTGCCCTTGCGAAGGAGCCTAGGTTTCACAAGAAGACCAGGCATATCAAGCGTCGCTTCAACTCCATTCGTGAAAGTGTTCAAAATGGAGACATAGAGATTTGTAAAGTGCATACGGACCTGAATGTGGCAGATCCATTGACTAAACATCTCCCTAGAGCAAAACATGATCAACACCAAAATTCCATGGGTGTTCGATTCATCACAATGTAACTAGACTATTGTCTCTAGTGCAAGTGGGAGACTGTTGGAAATATGCCCTAGAGGCAATAATAAAAGATTATTATATTTCCTTGTTCATGATAATTGTCTATTATTCATGCTATAATTGTGTTATCCGGAAATCGTAATACATGTGTGAATACATAGACCACAATGTGTCCCTAGTGAGCCTCTAGTTGACTAGCTCGTTGATCAACAGATAGTCATGGTTTCCTGACTATGGACATGGGGATGTCATTGATAACGGGATCACATCATTAGGAGAATGATGTGATGGACAAGACCCAAACCTAAGCATAGCACAAAGATCGTGTAGTTCGTTTACTGGAGCTTTTCTAATGTCAAGTATCATTTCCTTAGACCATGAGATTGTGCAACTCCCGGATACCGTAGGAGTGCTTTGGGTGTATCAAACGTCACAACGAATCGGGTGGCTATAAAGGTGCACTACGGTATCTCCGAAAGTGTCTCATTGGGTTGGCACGAATCGAGATGGATTTGTCACTCCATTATGACGGAGAGGTATCTCTGGCCCACTCGGTAATGCATCATCATAATGAGCTCAATGTGACCAAGGAGTTGGTGAGAGATCATGCATTACGGTACGAGTAAAGTGACTTGCCGGTAACGAGATTGAACAAGGTATTGGGATACCAACGATCGAGTCTCGGGCAAGTAACGTACGGATTGACAAAGGGAATTGAATACGGGATTGATTAAGTCCTCGACATCGTGGTTCATCCGATGAGATCATTGAGGAGCATGTGGGAGCCAACATGGTTATCCAGATCCCGCTGTTGGTTATTGACCGGAGAGGATTCTCGGTCATGTCTGCATGTCTCCCGAACCCGTAGGGTCTACACACTTAAGGTTCGGTGACGCTAGGGTTGTAGAGATATTAGTATGCAGTAACCCGAAAGTTGTTCGGAGTCCCGGATGAGATCCCGGACGTCACGAGGAGTTCCAGAATGGTTCGGAGGTGAAGATTTATATATAGGAAGTCCAGTTTCGGCCATCGGGAAGGTTTCGGGGGTCATCGGTATTGTACCGGGACCACCCGAAGGGTCCCGGGGGTCCACCGGGTGGGGCCACCTATCCCGGAGGGCCCCATGGGCTGAAGTGGGAGGGGAACCAGCCCCTGGTGGGCTAGTGCTCCCCCCTTGGGCCTCCCCTGCGCCTAGGGTTTGGGAACCCTAGGGGTGGGGGCGCCCCACTTGCCTTGGGGGGCAAGCCACCCCCCTTTGGCCGCCACTCCCCCCTCTAGATGGGATCTAGAGGGGCCGGCGCCCCCCGGGGCCCCTATATAAAGAGGGGGGAAGGGAGGGTTGCGCACCCTAGCCCCTGGCGCCTCCCTCTCCCTCCCGTAACACCTCTCCCGCTCGTTGGTGCTTGGCGAAGCCCTGCCGAGACCCTGCTGCATCCACCACCACGCCGTCGTGCTGCTAGATCTTCATCAACCTCTCCTCCCACCTTGTTGGATCAAGAAGAAGGAGACGTCTTCCTGACCGTACGTGTGTTGAACGTGGAGGTGTTGTCCGTTCGGCACTTAGTCATCGGTGATTTGGATCACGGCGAGTACGACTCCATCATCCCCGTTCACTTGAACGCTTCCGCTCGCGATCTACAAGGGTATGTAGATGCACTCCTATTCCCCTCGTTGCTAGAATACTCCATAGATTGATCTTGGTGATGCGTAGAAATTTTTAATTTCTGCTACGATCCCCAACAGGTGCCCCTACCAATCCACCCAGATGTGTATTAAAGTAGCCACCTTAAGTTAAACCTTAGTTAACAATAATCTCTCACATCTTTCATGAATTGTCTCAAACCAATCCACGTCTACGAGCATAGCATAGCAGTATAAGCATAACGTAGAAGTAACTCCCAAGGTTGGAATGCAGGACAGTAGGTTCCTAGCTCATCAACTATTTCCCAATACCCACATGTTATCAAATCCTAACCATGCAATGTTTGAGTGTGAAACTAATGCATAAAAACTGGGTATGAAAGGGATATGATCAAAATGTGAACTTGCCTCGTACTATTGATGAAGAGATTCGCACTCATAACTCCTGATAGTTCTACTCGTCACACTCCGGTCAATCTATCGCGAGCAAGCAATTGCATACATAAGCACTCATGCAAAAGAATCGAAGAAAAGAACACGAAAAACTTCGAAAACACGCAATTAACTTTTGCAACAGAAAAAAATTTCTAACAGTACCAAAATTGGGTGAATTTGGCCTTATCAAAAAGTTTAGGTCAAGAGCTTCGAATTGCAAAAAGAATCAACTCAAACGGAGTTATAAAACTCAAATTATGAACAAAAGAAGTTTGAATTCAAATCTATTTGAAATCAAATTTTAAATTTTCAAAAACATGTTCAAATTTCTTATCTGGCTAGAGGGGATCATAACGAAGAAGTGGGCGTTGGTTTCGTTGAATTTGGACAAACGAGTAAAAAGTAGTGAGGGTTTGAAATCCAGGGGCTAAACTGTAAGAAAAAAAATTGCAACTGGGTCCCTGGCTACGAGACAGAAAACTAATGGACAAAAACTGTTCTTTGCGGAGCAAATCTAGTGAATGACCACTAATTAGAAGAAAATGCTTTGGCCTAAGAAAAAATAGATCTAATCTAGACCTTAGATTTTAGATCTGACGATGGTAAAGTAATAACTGTTTGGTCTAACTAAAAAACCGATCAGGTTTATTTGAAAAAGGTCGGTTCACTGGTTGAACCGAACAAAAATAGACATTAAAGAAGAGGAGGACACAGGGGAGGTGGTGGCGTTTACAGAAGCATGGCCGTCGTCTCAGGCGGCGACTCCGGCAAGGCAGGCGAAGGCAGGGTGGGGCGGCGGGCCACGGGACGAGGGGCGGCGTCCGGCGTGGCGCATGGCGGCGCTGGGTAACGGGGTCGGGTAGGGGTCCCTGGGACGGTGCTCAGAGCTCGAGCGGCTCGATCGTTGACGGTGCCGCGACTTCGGGTGGTGGTCGTGGCGCTCATGCCGGTGGTTTCAGGGTTGGAGAGGAACACGACGGGGTCCGGCGCATCTCGGGGATGATGATGGTAGAGTCTACGGCGTCGAGTTCTTGCGGTGGTGACGAAGGCGAGTGCCTAGAGAGAGGCGAACTCCGCCGAGATGGCGACGGCTCTCTAGATCACGGTAGATCACGATTTTTGCAAAAATCGGACGAGGAGGATGCAACGGTATTTATAGAGGGTCTTGCGTGGGCAAGGGGCTGCTGGCAAGGCAAATCTTCGCGAGAAAATTGGTCGGGGAGGTGTGCGAGCTGCGACCTCTGTCCATGACGTGGGGAAGAAGATGCTGAGGGGCAGGGCCCACCTGTCGGCGTCTGAGGGTGAGCAATAGAGAAAGAGACTCGATGCGGGTGACCTGTGGTGAGGGGTTTCGGGAGCGAGGCCGTGGGGAGGTGGCCATGGGCCGGCCAGCTGGCCTAGTTGGCTGTGACGCTAGGTTAGGTTAGCTAGGGTTTTCTCTTTTTTTAAAACACACAAAACGAAAATAAAATAAAACCCAAATGAAATAAAAAATAACATAGGCATATTATATATCAAAATGTTTAGAAAAACATTTTCTACAACATGAACATTTTTCTAACGTCAAATAACATCCACAAAATTTTAAATAAAGCAAAGAGTGATATGTTGTAATAAAATCCAATAAAATCATTTTAAAAACACCAAAATGATTTCAAATTTATTTCTCTCCAATTGTCTAATGTAGGGAATAATTTTACCCTATTTTCCATATATTTTATTTTTGGAGAAAAATAATTTGAATAAAAACCAAATAACTACAAATTGAAAAATGATTTTCAAAATACCTCCAAAGGGACTTTAAATTTGATTCTTTTAAAACATCCAAGTCATATTTCATATGTTTCGAAGAAGTCATTTTATCTTCTCTCATGAAAATCATTGAGTCGCTTGAAGTTCTTAAATTTTGAAGTATTTCCAAATGAAATTCAAATATTTTCAGAACCCTTTCCATTTTAAATGGAAGAAGTCATGTCATCTTCTCTCTAGGGTTTTGTATCTGAAAAGAATTTGAATTCATGGAGATTAGAAAGCAAAGGTGAAAGTTTGGGAAAGTCATTTCATTCCCTCTCATTTAACTTTCAAAAAGTTTCAAATTTCACTCAATTTCACACAAGCAAACACACCACAATCAAACAAACAATCAAAACTATTTATTTAATATAACATTCCAAAATTTAGAATTTTGGGATGTTACAAACCTACCACCTTAAAATGAATCTCGTCCTCGAGATTCAGAGAGGCTAGTAAGAAATAGGTTAGGGTCGGGGTCTTCTGAAAATCCATTGATCGTCTCCGGGGTCTGGGGTGCTACCACCATTAGAAACATCGTTACGGTCCCATCAATACTCATATACTCCATCCTTATTCTTGACACGGCCGGTCTTTTCAGATCTTCAGTATAATTCCTTCTCTGGATCTTCCGGTAGTGGCATAACCTTTTCCTCAATTCTTCTATCCTTTCATCTTGGTATGGTTATCCCGAGACTAGGTCCTCTTAGCTGACAGGTCTGGCGCCAATACTAAACAACTATCGATATCTCATGGTGGTCATCAATTTATGGTTTCTCCTGCAGGAAATGGGTCTGGGTTTCATTCTCACCGTATATCCTACGATTGGCTACAGCTGCCTTGTACCAGGGAAAATACTTATACCATTCTAAGGTTCAAACAAGGTTTAATATCGTCGTCTCTCTACTATAGGCAAGTCACTCAGATTTACCATCCCGTATAGCAAGGCGAATAATAAGAGTAAGTCGGTATGGTGATCAGTCCATCCCGCACCCAAATCATTACCTTGTATATGGTTTAGTGAATCTCGCGTTCTAACACTCGGTCATCCTCACAAGCATTGCAAAATTTCTCTTGTCGACGAACAAAGTTTGGAAAAATCCATTGATTCTGCAAGCCAAACAAACATCTATCGTTTCTTCACAACTCTCAGGTTTTGCGTAAACTCCTATAAAATCGTCTGTTGATAAAGGATATCTTCTTCCAGGGTTTTTTTCCTTCAGCAAGAATGTGCTTGCTTCTTGGCTGGTCCTGGAGCCTGTGGGTTATGGCTCATCTCATCACTTGTAAACCTTAAACTCATCATCGGGGCAACAGATCATTATTCCAACATCCAACTTCCTGGCATTCTTAAATCCATCCAATTGTACTGTCTCCCTTCCTTGTATTGGTGCCAAACTAAAATGTGATTACTCAAACTCATCATGGGGTTATGCTACCTCTTGAGCACTGCGTTGGATTTCCCCGAAGAGGAGAGGATGATGCAGCAAAGTAGCGTAAGTATTTCCCTCAGTTTTTGAGAACCAAGGTATCAATCCAGTAGGAGGCCACGCGCGAGTCCCTCGTACCTACACAAAACGAATAGCTCAACGCAACCAACGCGGGAGTGAGATATGATAGAGATGATAGATAGTATTTTTTGGTATTTTTGATATAAAGATGCAAGGTAAAATAAAAGGCAAAGTAAAAAAGCAAAGCAATGATAAAGTGATTGGAGATTGATATGATGAGAATAGACCCGGGGGCCATACATTTCACTAGTGGCTTCTCTCAAGAGCATAAGTATTCTACGGTGGGTGAACAAATTACTGTTGAGCAATTGACAGAATTGAGCATAGTTATGAGAATATCTAGGTATGATCATGTATATAGGCATCACGTCCGAGACAAGTAGACCGACTCCTGCCTGCATCTACTACTATTACTCCACTCATCGACCGCTATCCAGCATGCATCTAGCGTATTAAGTTCAAGAAAACAGAGTAACGCCTTAAGCAATATGACATGATGTAGAGGAATAAATTCATGCAATATGATAAATACCCCATCTTATTATCCTCGATGGCAACAATACAATACGTGCCTTGCTGCCCCTACTGTCACTGGGAAAGGACACCGCAAGATTGAACCCAAAGCTAAGCACTTCTCCCATTGCAAGAAAAACCAATCTAGTAGGCCAAACCAAACTGATAATTTGAAGAGACTTGCAAAGATAACCAATCATACATAAAAGAATTCAGAGAAGATTCAAATATTGTTCATAGATAATCTTGATCATAAACCCACAATTCATCGGTCTCAACAAACACACCGCAAAAAGAAGATTACATCGAATAGATCTCCACGAGAGAAGGGGAGAACATTGTATTAAGATCCAAACAGAGAGAATAAGCCATCTAGCTACAAACTATGGACCCGAAGGTCTGAGGTAAACTACTCACACTTCATCGGAGGGGCTATGGTGATGATGTAGAAGCCCTCCATGGTGGATTCCCTTCCCATGGAGCTCTGAACAGGCCCCAAGATGGGATCTCGTGGGTATGAAGGTTGCGGTGGTGGAATTAGGTTTTGGCTCCGTGTCGATCATTTGGGTGCGTGAGGTATATATAGGAGGAAGGAGTACGTCGGTGGAGCTTCGAGGGGCCCACGAGGCAGGGGGCGCGCCCTAGGGGGGCGCCCTCCACCCTCGTTACCGCCTCGTGGCTTTCTTGACGGAGGTTCCAAATCTCCTGGATCATATCTGATGAGAAAATCATGTTCCCGAAGGTTTCATTCCGTTTGGACTCCGTTTGATATTCCGTTTCTTCGAAACACTGAAATAGGCCAAAAACAGCAATTCTGGGCTGGGCCTCCGGTTAATAGGTTAGTCCCAAAAGTAATATAAAGTGGAAAATAAAGCCTAATATGGTCCAAAACTGTAGATAATATAGCATGGAGCAATCAAAAATTATAGATATGTTGGAGACGTATCAGGCATCCCCAAGCTTAATCCCTGCTCGTCCTCGAGTAGGTAAATGATAAAAAGAGAATTTTTTATGCGGAGTGCTACTTGGCATAATTTCATTGTAAATCTCCTTCATTGTGGTATGAATATTCAGATCCGAAGGATTCAAGACAAAAGTTCATATTGACATAAAAATAATAATACTTCAAGCATACTAACAAAGCAATTATGTCTTCTCGAAATAACATGGCCAAAGAAAGTTATCCCTACAAAATCATATAGTCTGACTATGCTCGATCTTCACCACACAAAGTATTTAAATCATGCACAACCCCGATGACAAGCCAAGCAATTGTTTCATAGTTTAACATTTTCAAAACTTTTTCAATCTTCACGCAATACATGAGCGTGAGCCATGGATATAGCATTATATGTGGAATAGAATGGTGGTTGTGGAGAAGACAAAAAGAGGGGAAGATAGTCTCACATCAACTAGGCGTATCAACGGGCTATGGAGATGCCCATCAATAGATATCAATGTGGGTGAGTAGGGATTGCCATGCAACGAATGCACTAGAGCTATAAGTATATGAAAGCTCAACAATAGAAACTAAGTGGGTGTGCATCCAACTCGCTTGCTCATGAAGACCTAGGGCAATTTGAGGAAGCCCATCATTGGAATATACAAGCCAAGTTCTATAATGAAAAATTCTCATTAGTATATGAAAGTGACAAAATGAGATCTATCATGAAGATCATGGTGCTACTTTGAAGCACAAGTGTGGTAAAAGGATAGTAACATTGTCCCTTCTCTCTTTTTCTCTCATTTTTTATTTGGGTCTTTATCCTTTTTTATGGCCTCTTTTCTTTCTTTCTTTTTATTTTTCGTCTGGAGTCTCATCCCGACATGTGGGGGAATCATAGTCTCCATCATCCTTTAGTCACTTGGGATAATGCTCTAAAAATGATGATCATCACACTTTTATTTTTCTTACAACTCAACAATTACAACTCGATACTTAGAACAAGATATGACTCTATATGAATGCCTCCGACGGTGTACCGGGATATGCAATGAATCAAGAGTGACATGTATGAAAGAATTATGAACGGTGGCTTTGCCACAAATAGGATGTCAACTACATGATCATGCTAGAAATATGACAATAATGGAGTGTGTCATAATAAACGGAACGGTGGAAAGTTGCATGGCAATATACTCGGAATGGCTATGGAAATGACATGATAGGTAGGTATGGTGGCTGTTTTGAGGAAGGTATATGGTGGGTGTATGATACCCATTTAAAAGTGCGTGTATTAGAGAGGCTAGCAATGGTGGAAGGAAGGAAAAGTGGGTATAATCCATGGACTCAACATTAGTCATAAAGAACTCATATACTTATTGCAAAAATTTAGAAGTTATCAAAGCAAAGTATTACGCGCGATGCTCCTAGGGGATAGATTGGTAGGAAAAGACCATCGCTCGTCCCCGACCGCCACTCATAAGGAAGACAATCAATAATAAATCATGCTCCGACTTCATCACATAACGGTTCACCATAATGCATGCTACGGAATCACAAATTTTAACACAAGTATTTCTCAAATTCACAACTACTCAACTAGCATGACTCTAATATCACCATCTTCATATCTCAAAACTATTATCAAGCATCAAACTTTTCTTAGTATTCAACGCACTCAAAAGAAAGTTTTACAAATCTTGAATACCAAGCATATTATTATTATTAAGAAAATTACCATGCTATTTAAGACTCTCAAAATAATTTAAGTGAAGCATGAGAGATCAATAGTTTCTTTAAAACAAATCCACCACCGTGCTCTAAAAGATATAAGTGTAGCACATAGAGTATTCTAACAAATTCTAATTCATGTATGGCTCTCTAAAAAGGTGTGTACAGCAAGGATGATTGTGGTAAACTAAAAAGCAAAGACTCAAATCATACAAGATGCTCCAAGCAAAACACATATCATGTGGTGAATAAAAATATAGCTCCAAGTAAAATTACCGATGTAAGTAGACGAAAGAGGGGATGCCTTCCGGGGCATCCCCAAGATTTGACTTTTTGGTGTCCTTGGATTATCTTGGGGGTGCCATGGGCATCCCCAAGCTTAGGCTCTTGTCACTCCTTGTTCCGTAATCCATCAAAAGATTTCACCCAAAACTTGAAAACTTCACAACACAAAACTCAACAGAAATCTCGTAAGCTCCGTTAGCGAAAGAAAACAAAAGACCACTTCAAGGTACTGTAATGAACTCATTATTTATTTATACTGGTGTTAAACCTACTGTATTCCAACTTCTCTACGGATTATAAACGATTTTACTAGCCATAGATTCATCAAAATGAGCAAACAACACACGAAAAACAGAATCTGTCAAAAAGAGAACAGTCTGTAGTAATCTGTAACTAACGCAAACTTCTGGAACTCCAAACAATCAACCAAAATAGGACGACCTAGACAATTTGTTTATTGATCAGCATAAATTGGAATCACTATTTTATCACGTTCTGGTGATTTTTAAAAATTATTTTCGTGAACCGGAAGTTTCTGGAAATTACAGCAAGATCAAATAACTATCATCCAAGAAGATCCTATAGGTTTAACTTGACACAAACACTAATTAAAAGATAAAACCACATCTAAACAGAAGGTAGATGGATTATTTATTCCGAAACAGAAACAAAAACTAAAACACTAAAATAAAATTGGGTTGCCTCCCAACAAGCGCTATGGTTTAACGCCCCTAGCTAGGCATAAAAGCAAGGATCGATCTAGGTATTGCCATCTTTGGTAGGCAATCCATAAGTGGCTCTCATGATAGATTCATATGGTAATTTTATTTTCTTCCTAGGGAAGTGTTCCATGCCCTTTTTTAATGGAAATTGGAATCTAATATTCCCTTCCTTCATATCAATAATTGCACCAATCGTTCTAAGGAAATGTCTACCAAGAATAATAGGGCAAGAAGGATTGCAATCTATATCTAGAACGATAAAGTATACGGGCACATAATTCCTATTTGCAACAATAAGAACATCATTAATTCTTCCCATAGGTTTCTTAATAGTGGAATCCGCAAGATGCAAGTTTAGAGAGCAATCATCAAAATCACGAAAATCTAGCAAATCGCACAAAGTTTTGCGAATAGTGGAGACACTAGCACCCAAATCACATAAAGCATAAAATTCATGATCCTTAATCTTAATTTTAATAGTTGGTTCCCACTCATCATAAAGTTTTCTAGGGATAGATACTTCCAACTCAAGCTTTTCTTCATAAGATTGCATCAAGGCATCAACGATATGTTTGGTAAAGGCTTTATTTTGACTATAAGCATGAGGAGAATTTAGCACGGATTGCAACAAGAAAATACAATCAATTAAAGAGCAAATTTCATAATTAAATTCCTTGAAATCCAATATAGTGGGTTTAGCAACATCTAGGGTTTTATTCTTTTCAATCCCACTTTTATCAATTTCATCATCAAGATCTAAAAACTCCGAATTTTTGGAACGCCTTCTAGGTAAAGGTGGATCATATTCAGTTTCATCAAGTTTCATATTGCAAAACAAAGATTTAATAGGGGACACATCAATAACTTTTAGATCTTCATCTTGATTTTCATAGGGATTCAGTTTAGCGGCGATCTTATTAACTAAGGTAGCCTGCTTATCCGAAATTTCAGCAGTCAACTTCACAAGACGAGCAATTTGAGATCTTATACCATCAAATTATTTAGACATATCATCGAGCTCTTTATTCATATAACTCATAAAACTTTTTTGTTCCTTAAGCTCGTTTCTGAAGAAATTATTATGCTCAAATTGTCAAACCATAAATCACCTAAGGTTGCTTTCGATCTCTTCTAATCTTTTAAGGTGGAGATAACCAAAACTAGGTAGAGCCATCGCGACAAGCAAGCAATCCAACACACGAGCAAACAAAAAGCGAGCGAGAAAAAGGCAAACGGAAAAGAGAGGCGAATAAAACGGGAAGGGTGAAGTGGGGGAGAGGAAAACGAGAGGCAAAAGGCAAATAATGTAATGCGAGAGATAGGGATTGTGATGGGTACTTGGTATGTTGACTTTTGCCTAGAATCCTCGGCAACAACGCCACAAATTCTTCTTGCTACCTCTTGAGCACTGTGTTGGATTTCTCCGAAGAGGAGAGGATGATGCAGCAAAGTTGTGTAAATATTTCCCTCAGTTTTTGAGAACCAAGGTATCAATCCAGTAGGAGGCCACGCGCGAGTCCCTCGTACCGACACAAAATGAATAGCTCAACGCAACCAACACGATTAGGGGTTGTCAATCCCTTCACGGTCACTTACGAGAGTGAGATCTGATAGAGATGATAGATAATATTTTTGGTATTTTTGATATAAAGATGCAAGGTAAAATAAAAGGCAAAGTAAAAAAGCAAAGCAATGATAAAGTGATTGGAGATTGATATGATGAGAATAGACCCGGGGGCCATAGATTTCACTAGTGGCTTCTCTCAAGAGCATAAGTATTCTACGGTGGGTGAACAAATTACTGTTGAGCAATTGACAGAATTGAGCATAGTTATGAGAATATCTAGGTATGATCATGTATATAGGCATCACGTTCGAGACAAGTAGACCGACTCTGCCTGCATCTACTACTATTACTCCACTCATCGACCGCTATCCAAAGATGCATCTAGAGTATTAAGTTCAAGAAAACGGAGTAACGCCTTAAGCAGGATGACATGATGTAGAGGAATAAATTCATGCAATATGATAAATACCCCATCTTGTTATCCTCGATGGCAACAATACAATACGTGCCTTGCTGCCCCTTCTGTCACTGGGAAAGGACACCGCAAGATTGAACCCAAAGCTAAGCACTTCTCCCATTGCAAGAAAAACCAATCTAGTAGGCCAAACCAAACTGATAATTTGAAGAGACTTGCAAAGATAACCAATCATACATAAAAGAATTCAGAGAAGATTCAAATATTGTTCATAGATAATCTTGATCATAAACCCACAATTCATCGGTCTCAACAAACACACTGCAAAAAGAAGATTACATCGAATAGATCTCCACGAGAGAGGGGGAGAACATTGTATTGAGATCCAAAAAGTGAGAATAAGCCATCTAGCTACTAACTATGGAACCGAAGGTCTGAGGTAAACTACTCACACTTCATCGGAGGGGCTATGGTGATGATGTAGAAGCCCTCCGTGGTGGATTCCCCTTCCGGTAGAGCTCTGGAACAGGCCCCAAGATGTGATCTCGTGGGTACAGAAGGTTGCGGCGGTGGAATTAGGTTTTTGGCTCCGTATCTGATCGTTTGGGGGTACGTAGGTATATATATATAGGAGGAAGGAGTACGTCGGTGGAGCTTCGAGGGGCCCACGAGGCAGGGGGCGCGCCCTAGGGGGGCGCCCTGCACCCTCGTGACCGCCTCATGGCTTTCTTGACGGAGGGTCCAAGTCTCTTGGATCATATCTGATGAGAAAATCACGTTCCCGAAGGTTTCATTCCGTTTGGACTCCGTTTGATATTCCGTTTCTTCGAAACACTGAAATACGCAAAAAACAGCAATTCTGGGCTGGGCCTTCGGTTAATAGGTTAGTCCCAAAAGTAATATAAAAGTGGAAAATAAAGCCCAATATGGTCCAAAACAGTAGATAATATAGCATGGAGCAATCAAAAATTATAGATACGTTGGAGACGTATTAGGTTACAATTGCTCCATATTTCCAACATCATACCTTCTTTATACCCCAATAGTACTTCATCTCTTCATATTCTTGGGTATCCCACATATCGAGATAAAACTTATACTTATGTAGTCCACTCCATGGAACATCATTATCCTTTCCAGGGGTCAAATCTCCTAACAGGTTACTACCACCCTTGAAATGCACAAATTCATCCATAGACCACATTTCTCATATCCTCGAAAATGGTCAAAATCTTCCTTCATAGAGTCACTTCTCATAAAATCCAAATCTTTACCAACGATGCTAACTTGATTGATTCTCAAATTATTACCATCTCCTGCATTTCCATTACATGCCTCAACTCAACACCTCAATAATAAAAGAATTGTTCCCACTACTACTACTACTACTATTTTTCTCATAGACTCAACCATTTATCACAAGTCTCCTTCTCCTTGGGACAATCTCTGGCAAAGTTCCCTACAACGAAAACATATTACTTCTAACGAGTCTCGAGGTTTCTTTATGATTACATAGCCACCTTGGGTCATCGGCTTCCTTTTTGGGCAACCACTGAAGTAGTGGTCTGAATCTTTGCACTTGAAACATGTTATATGACTCAGGTCCTTCTTTGTAGAAATTGGGTTGTTTTGTGGATACATTCTATTTCTCTTCCTGGACTTTTCTGTGCCAATCAGGGCTTATATTCATGTTGCTCATACTCTACTTCCTTTGTCGGTAATTCTACTAGATCACCATTTAGACAATTTTGAGAGATATGTCCTTCTTCTCCACATGAATAGCATGACTTAGTGCATGGTTTAATTGGGTCTTCTTTGGGTGTGTCCTCCACCCCTTCCTTCATCACAGGTTCTTCTAAAATTTCCATGAGGGCTCCTTTCATTACTTCTTTCTTCTGTTGGATGGTTCTTTGTACCATAGGGTAAAGGTGACACTAAGCAGGGTAGTGGGTAGTCCCTTCACACAAGAAACAAATAATCTGCCTAGTTGGGCATTCTTTAGTTGGGTGACTTCCTTCACAATGAGGGCATTCATCCTTGTGTTCCTTATGCTTGTGTCCTATTTCTCCACAGAGCTTGCAGGCATAAGGTTTCTTCATATCATTTTCATAAGGCTTCAACTTCTGGGACACAAGCTAAGACTTTAACAGAGTCAACTTAAATTCTTCCCAAGTGGTTACTTCTTGTCATCCATTGATGGTTTGGTACATCCTCCACCAAGTAGCAGCAGCTCTTTCAAAGCACTGAAGAGCATGCTGGGGCATATCCTTTCCGGCTATAGTGTTATTCTCCATGTTCTGAATCCATCGGTCCGTCTCCAATTGACTTATTGGTCCAGGAAACATGAGTTCATCTCCATTTATCCTCTATTGGTTCCAAGGGTTTTGGGGTGGGATAAGAGAGATAGAGAGGGATACACACAATACAACAATAGTTTTGAAAAGACAGATTTTATTGTGGATGTCGGAAAAACAACAAACAACTCACAATCGTCGCATCTAACGTAGGTATATAACAGAGGTTTGATCTTCTAATGGTCAATAAATCTCAAAGTCATCAAACTCTTCAAGTCTTGTTCATGTCTCCGATGGCTTCTTCCGATCGTGCTTGTCCTTCTCAAGTTCTTTTGCCAGATCAACTCTATTGACGCGAAGTCTCTCATGACGTCCTTTAATATTTCTGGAGTTGCGTTCCAAACTTCTGGATTTCAACATCCTTGGCATGAACCATGGTCCTACCGTCCTTCAGTTCCTGATGAATCTTCGGTATCTCAAGGTTTTGCTCCTCCAGCTTGGCTACTTTCAGCTTCTGGGTCCTGAGTTCTTCATGAAATGCATCCTTGTCAAATATGACTTCCTAAAGGTCCACCTTAAACTTCTTGATGTAACACTCCAGATCCTAGTGGTACACCAGCTAAGGTTAAAACTGCATCCTTTGCTGACAGTCGCCCCATCAGCCTTCTACCATCCAATCATTCCGAAGAAATGCATGTTTAACTCAGCATGGTGACCATAGCATCAGCAGGCAATGACATCACAGATAACCGTGTTTCTGCTCTTGTCATTTTCATGAGCTATCATTCCATAGTTGATATCTCCTGCCTTAGGGTTTTCTTGACAAAAACTTTGAGTTCCAATGCTCCATGTTTTGGTCTTTCTCCGATACACCTTGATCTCGGGTATTGACAGCTTACACAGTCTGCCAAGTTCCATAAGAGTAGCCTTCCTAGGTCATACAATTCTGGGAATTCTTCAGAGCCTTCAAATTCTCCTAGTCTTTGGAGTCTTCAACCGTGGTAGTTTCCAGTATAATGCACGGTAAAAATCATTGTCATATATCTTGTACTTATTGGAGTGGTCTCATCAGTCGAATCTTCATGGTCTAAACGGGAAAGGGTATAGTCTCTCTAAAAGGGAATACTTGAATAAGCTCAGAAGAGAAGAGAGGTAACGGATCTTTTTTGAAAATGAAGTTGTAGAGAAAATATTTCCTATGGGCTTGCCAGTTTCTAGGGGTCACGTCCTACAGTCAATATGTGCTCTGATACCATCTTGTAGCGACCCGACCTCAAACGGTCAAGTATTAGTGCTTAAGTGTCATCCCTGGATCGGTATGCTGACACACAGAGTACTTGAGGATTTATAACAGAGGTAAATCACATGTATAAAGTAACGTAAATACTATTACCTCAATCCAAATAGTGGAAGTAACAACAAGTTGTGGATTCCCATCAACACCAACGGCAAAGTTGAATGTAGAAATCATAACCCTAACGTATCACTTACTCATCGTAAGAATCCTGCAACATGAGACGTTGCAGCCACAAAGGGTCGGTACCTTGAATGTACTGGCAAATTCACACCATAGGATAATGATGAATAATAGCTATCACTACATGCATATTTGGCTGGTGGAAAAGCTCTATGGTTATAATGTTTTTGCGAAAAGCCAATTTTTCCCTACAACAAGGAATATATTTTATTTAACTACAAAGTTGGTTGAAAACATTGAGAATGGTAAATCCCCATCTCAATCCCAATTAAAAGGTAATTAATAACCCAACAAATTAATTTAGAGTGATGAGATCAACATGATAATCCAAGAACCAAATACTCAGGATGTCCATAACCGGGGACAAGGCTAACCATGATTAGTTTGTACACTTTGCAGAGGGTTTGCGCACTTTTCCCCACAAGACTCGACCTCCTCCGTTGGATTTCTCGCACTACATGGTGTTTGAGAAACGAATGACCGAGACACAGTCTTTCAGAAACATTAACTCTTTACTCTGGGTGGACAGTTACACCTACTTTCCCTACATCTGCTAGCCCACCATTGAAAGAGGTCATGCAACATACTCAACTATGCTAGAGCCCATAATAGCTTGTGGCTGCACACGGAAGTTTCTAGCATGAATAATCTTATGATCCCTTTGAGCCTGGGTGGCGAACCATAGGATGATCACACGGGTTCCCCGGGATCTCCTTGGATAGGACAACACTGGTATATCCCCAGGTGTCCCCGAAAGTCCACTGGTATATCCCCAGGGTGCCCCTACCAATTCACCGAAATGTGTATTAAAGTAGCCACCTTAAGTTAAACCTTAGTTAACAATAATCTCTCACATCTTTCATGAATTCTCTCAAACCAATCCACGTCTACAAGCATAGCATAGCAGTATAAGCATAACGTAGAAGTAACTCCCAAGGTTTGAATGCAGGACAATAGGTTCCTACCTCATCAACTATTTCCCAATACCCACATGTTATCAAATCCTAACCATGCAATGTTTGAGGGTGAAACTAATGCATAAAAACTGGGTATGAAAGGGATATGATCAAAATGTGAACTTGCCTCGTACTGTTGATGAAGATGATTCGCACTCATAACTCCTGATAGTTCTACTCGTCACACTCCGGTCAATCTATCGCGAGCAAGCAATTGCATACATAAGCACTCATGCAAAAGAATCAAAGAAAAGAACTCGGAAAACTTTGAAAACACGCAATTAACTCTAGCAACATAAAACAATTTCTAACAGTACCAAAATTGGGTGAATTTTGCCTTATCAGAAAGTTTAGGTCAAGAGCTTCGAATTGCAAAAAAGACAAAACTCAAACGGAGTTATAAACTCAAATTATGAACAAAAGAAGTTTGAATTCAAATTTGTTTGAAATCAAATTTTAAATTTTCGAAAACATGTTCAAATTGATCATCTGGCTAGAGGGGATCATAACGAAGAAGTGGGCGTTGATTTCGTTGAATTTGGACAAACGAGTAAAAAGTTGTGAGGGTTCGAAATCCAGGGGCTAAACTGTAAGAAAAAAATTTGCAACTAGGTCCCTGGCTACGAGACAAAAAACTAATGGACAGAAATTGTTCTCTGCGGAGCAAATCTAGAGAATGACCGCTAATTAGAAGAAAATGCTTTGGCCTAAGAAAAAAACTGATCTAATCTAGACCTTAGATTTTGGATCTGACGATGGTAAAGTAATAACCGTTTGGTCTAACTAAAAACCGATCAGGTTTATTTGAAAAAGGTCGGTTCACTGGTTGAACCGAACAAAAAAAGACATGAAAGAAGAGGAGGACACAGGGGAGGTGGTGCGCTTACAGAAGCATGGCTGTCGTCTCAGGTGGCGACTCCGGCGAGGCACGCGAAGGCAGGGTGGGGCGGCGGGTCACGGGACGAGGGGCGGCGTCCGGCGTGGCGTCTGGTAGCGCTAGATAACGGGGTCGGGCAGGGGCCCCTGGTACGGTTCTCAAAGCTCGAGCGGCTCAGCCGTCGATGGTGCCGCGGCTTCGGGTGGTGGTCGTGGCGCTCGTGCCGGTGGTCTTCGGGGTTGGAGAGGAACACGACGGGGTCCGGCGCGGCTCGACGATGACGATGGTAGAGTCTGCAGCGTCGAGTTCTTGCGGTGGTGACGAGGGTGAGCGGCTGGAGCGAGGCGAACTTCGGCGAGATGGTGACGGCTCTCTAGATCACGGTAGATCATGATTTTTGCAAAAATCGGATGAGGAGGATGCGACGGTATTAATGGAGGGTCTTGCGTGGGCAAGGGGCTGCAGGCGAGGCAAATCTTCGCGAGAAAATCGGTCGGGGAGGTGTGCGAGTTGCGGCCTCTATCCATGACGTGGGGAAGAAGATGCTGACGGGCAGGGCCCACCTGTCGGCGTCTGAGGGCGAGAAACACACACACACACACACACACACACACACACAGAGAGAGAGAGAGACAGAGAGACGCGGTGCGGGCGACCGGTGGTGAGGGGTTTCCGGAGCGAGGCCGTGGGGCTGCGACGCTAGGTTAGGTTAGCTAGGGTTTTCTCTTTTTTTAAACACACACAGCAAAAATAAAATAAAACCCAAATGAAATAAAAAATAACATAGGCATATTATATATCAAAATGTTCCAAAAAGATTTTCTATAACATGAACATTTTTCGAACATCAAATAAAATCCACAAAAAATTAAATAAAGCAAAGAGGGATACTGTTGCAATAAAATCCAATAAAAATCAATTTTAAAAATACCAAAATGATTTCAAATTTATTTCTCTCCAATTGTCTAATGTAGGAATAATTTTACCCTATTTTCTATATATTTTATGTTTGGAGAAAATAATTTGAATAAAAACCAAATAACTCCAAATTGAAAAATGATTTTCAAAATACCTCCAAAGGGACTTTAAATTTGATTCTTTTAAAACTTCCAACTCTTATTTCGTATGTTTCGAAGAAGTCATTTTATCATCTCCCATGAAAATCATTGAGTCGCTTGAAGTTCTTAAATTTTGAAGTATTTCCAAATGAAATTCAAATACTTTCAGAACTCAATTTCACACAAGCAAACACACCACAATCAAACAAACAATCAAAACTATTTATTTAATATAACATTTCAATATTTAGAATTTTGGGATGTTACAATGCAGACCCTGCGGGTTCGAGAACTATGTAGACATTACCAAGACACATCTCCGGTCAATAACCAATAGCGGAACCTGGATGCTCATATTGGCTCCTACATATTCTACGAAGATCTTTATCGGTCAAACCGCACAACAACATACGTTGTTCCCTTTGTCATTGGTATGTTACTTGCCTGAGATTCGATCGTCGGTATCATACTACCTTGTTCAATCTCGTTACCGGCAAGTCTCTTTACTCGTTCCGTAATGCATCATCCCGCAACTAACTCATTAGTCACATTGCTTGCAAGGCCTATAGTGATGAGCATTATCGAGAGGGCCCAAAGATACCTCTCCGATACTTGAAGTGACAAATCCTAATCTCGATCTACTCCAACTCAATAAACTCCATCGGAGACACCTGTAGAGCATCTTTATAATCACCCAGTTAAGTTGTGACGTTTGATAGCACACAAAGTGTTCCTCCGGTATTCGGGAGTTGCATAATCTCATAGTCAGAGGAATACGTATAAGTCATGAAGAAAGCAATAGCAATAAAACTAAACGATCATTATGCTAAGCTAACGGATGGGTCTTGTCCATCACATCATTCTCTAATGATGTGACCCCATTGATCAAATGACAACACATGTCTATGGTCAGGAAACTTAACCATCTTTGATTAACGAGCTAGTCAAGTAGAGGCGTACTAGGGACACTCTATTTTGTCTATGTATTCACACATGTATCAAGTTTTTGGCTAATACAATTCTAGCATGAATAATAAACATTTATCATGATATAAGGAAATATAAATAACAACTTTATTATTGCCTCTAGGGCATATTTCTTCAGCACCAAGAACTCTAGTTAAAGTTTATTTACTTGACATGGCAGTAATGAAACTTAATTTGAAAAAGGTTCACATTGGCAACATTAGAAAAATGTTCCATGATCCATGGCAAGCACTATATAAATCCTATACACGTCACGGTGAAATTGTCTAGTGACATAGCAAATCTAGTAGAAAAAATGTCTACACTTGGACAATGTGGGAAAATTTGTACTTGTGACATCACAAATTTAGAAGAAGAAAAATCCATACCTTGGGAAATATAGGTAGATTTGTCTTTGTGACATGGCAAATGAAAGTAAAATTTGTGCTAGTTAAATGAAAAATTCATGAAAAAGTTGTCATGTTATGTAAAACAAATTTGCCATGGACACATGTTATATATAACAAAGTTGCCATGCTACAAGAAACTCTATATTTAAGTTGGCATGGCTAAAGAAGGAAACTGGACTTAATTTGCATGTGGACTTAAATTTGGGAGGGCACAAGTTTGCCATGCTACCAAACTATACACCAAAACTCTAACTAAAGTTTATTTAGCTGGTATGGCAGTAATGAAACGTAATTTATGAAAAGAGTCGTAATTTGTGAAAATGGGCATTCAGTGAAAATCTGAAAACTTACATCACGGGACATTGGATTAAGAATAAACGACACAGATTCAAGGTGCGATTTTAACCTTCCACTTAAATGCCTATTAGCAGATAACTCCCTCCATCTATTCTCTAACTAGGTTCCTAATCCATCAATCCACCCATGATCAATTCGTCTTTGATCTTCTGGTGCGATGGATACTTGCCCTACGCCGACCACCAAGCACCCACCGCCAGACGTAAACTCTCTCCCTTCGCCGACCATAAACTCGATCCATCAGCCGACTGTGACGCACCCTCGGACGACCATGAACCCTGACTTTCGCCTTTTGGAACATGTTGTATCTCTACCTCTCGGAACCGTCGATCTCGCCACCATGCCTCAGCTTTCTGGTAGCCCTATACAGGTTTGTTTTGATGAGCAGTGCAGTAATTACAACGAATCTAAAGGACATGGGTTCAAAGGACTGGTTGTCAGGAGAATCTATAGGCCAAGCCCCACAATTGTTGTGATATGGCTCCATACGTCTCCAACGTATCTTTAATTTTTTTATTGTTCCATGCTATTATATTATCCATCTAGGATGTTTTATATGCATTTATATGCTATTTTATATGATTTTTCGGACTAACCTATTAACCTAGAGCCGAGTGCTAGTTTCTGGTTTTCCTTACTTTTGAGTATCGCAGAAAAGGAAAACCAAACGAGTCCAATTGACCTGAAAATTGACGGAGATTATTTTTGGACCAGAAGAAGCCCACGGAGTATCGGAGATGGGCGAGAAGAGTCCCGAGGCACCCACAAGGGTGGGGGCGCGCCCTACCACCCTAGGTGCGCCCCCTACCTCGTGGCCGCCTCAGAGACCCCCCTGACTTGTTCCCGACGCCAAAACCTCTTATATATACCCAAACTTCCAGAACATAACCTAGATCGGGAGTTCCGGCGCCGCAAGCCTCTGTAGCCACCAAAAACCAATGGGGACCCTGTTCTGGCACCCTGCCGGAGGGGGGATGATATGTATCCGTCGTATCTACTTTTCCAAACACTTTTGCCCTTGTTTTGGACTCTAACTTGCATGATTGAATGGAACTAAACTCGACTGACGCTGTTTTCAGCAACTTTCCATGGTGTTATTTATGTGCAGAAACAAAAGTTCTCAGAATGACCTGAAACTCCACGGAACGTCTATTCGGAAATAATAAAAAATCCTTGCAAAAGATGAAGACCAGGGGGCCCACACCCTGTCCACGAGGGTGGGGGCACGCCCTCCCCCCTAGGGCGCGCCCCCTACCTCGTGGGCCCCCTAGAGCCCCTCCGACCTCAACTCCAACTCTATATATTTGCCTTCGGGGAGAAAAAAAATAAAGGAGAAGAAATCATCGCGTTTTACGATACGAAGCCGCCGCCAAGCCCTAAAACCTCTCGGGAGGGCTGATCTGGAGTCCGTTCGGGGCTCCAGAGAGGGGGATTCGTCGCCATCGTCATCATCAACCATCCTCCATCACCAATTTCATGATGCTCACCGCCGTGTGTGAGTAATTCCATCATAGGCTTGCTGGACGGTGATGGGTTGGATGAGATCTATCATGTAATCGAGTTAGTTTTGTTAGGGTTTGATCCCTAGTATCCACTATGTTTTGAGATTGATGTTGCTATGACTTTGCTATGCTTAATGCTTGTCACTAGGGCCCGAGTTCCATGATTTCAAATCTGAACCTATTATGTTTTCATGAATATATGTGTGTTCTTGATCCTATCTTGCAAGTGTATAGTCACCTACTATGTGTTATGATCCGGCAACCCCGAAGTGACAATAATCGGGACCATTCCCGGTGATGACCATAGTTTGAGGGGTTCATGTATTCTCTATGTGCTAATGCTTTGTTCCGGTTCTCTATTAAAAGGAGGCCTTAATATCCCGTAGTTTCCATTAGGACCCCGCTGCCTCGGGAGGGTAGGAATAAAGATGCCATGCAAGTTCTTTCCTATAAGCACGTATGACTATATTCCGAATACATGCCTACATTACATTGATGAATTGGAGCTAGTTCTGTGTCACCCTATGTTATGATTGTTACATGATGGACTGCATCCGGCATAACTCTCCATCTCCGATCCAATGCCTACGAGCTTTTCCTATATTGGTTCTCGCTTATTTACTTTTCCGTTGCTACTATTACAATCACTACAAAACACCAAAAATATTACTTTTGCTACCGTTACTTTTGTTACCGTTACCACTACTATCATATTACTTGCTACTAAATACTTTGCTGCAGATACTAAGTTATCCAGGTGTGGTTGAATTGACAACTCAACTGCTAATACTTGAGAATATTCTTTGGCTCCCCTTGTGTCGAATCAATAAATTTGGGTTGAATACTCTACCCTCGAAAACTGTTGCGATACCCTATACTTGTGGGTTATCAAGACTATTTTCTGGGGCCGTTGCCGGGGAACATACCTCTATTCTTTGAGTTACTTGGTATTTATATCTGCTGGTCACTATGAAGAACTTGAAAGACGCTAAGACAACAATGTATCCCTCAACTACGAGGGGAGGTAAGGAACTGCCATCTAGCTCTGCACTTGATTCACCTTCTGTTTTGAGTAACCTTGTGACACCTAAACCTGCTTCTGCTATTAGTTCTGATATGTCGCATGTTATTGATGATGCCACTTCTTCTATGCATGATACTTAAGATGAAACGACTACTATGCTTGATACTACTGTGCCCCTTAGTGAATTTCTTGATGAACAAATTGCTAGGGCTAGAGAGAAAGAAATTATTGAAACTGATTGTATTGATGAAAGTGATGATAAAAACTTGCCTATTGTTCCTGAGGGTTATGTTTTTGATAAAGAAGCTTCTTTAGCTATTTTAGTTTGCAAAGATAGATATGAGCTCAAGAGGTTATTAGCTAAATGGAATAAGCAATCTCTTATTGATAGAATGAGACCTGACCCTGCTTTTGCAACTTCACCCATCTGTGTTACCGGTAAGGATTATGAATTCTCTATTGATCCTGATATAATTACTTTGGTTGAATCTGATCCTTTTCATGGCTATGAATCTGAAACTGTTGTGGCACATCTTACTAAATTAAATTATATAGCCACCCTGTTCACTAATGATGAGAGATCTCGCTACTTTTATATCCTCAGAATATTTCCATTCTCATTAAAGGGTGATGCTAAGATATGGTTTAATTCTCTTGATCCTGGTTGTGTGCGTAGTCCCCTGGATATGATTATTACTTCTCTGCTAAATATTTCCCTTCTCATAAGAAACAAGCTGCTTTGGGGGAATATACAACTTTGTGCAAATTGAAGAAGAGAGTCTCCCGCAAGCTCGGCGAGGCTTCTCAAGCTACTTAATGCTTTGCCTGATCATCCTCTTAAGAAAAATGAAATACTCGATATCTTTTATAACGGACTAACCGATGCTTCAGAGATTACCTGGATAGTTGTGCTGGTTCTGTTTTCAGGGAAAGAACACCGGATGAAGCTGAAATTTTATTGAACAATATGTTGACAAATGAAAATAATTGGACACTTCCTGAGCTAGCTCCCAAGCCAATTCCTGAGCCTATTCCTAAACCAAATCCGAAGAAGAGAGGTGTTCTATTTCTAAGTCCCGAAGATATGCAAGAGGCAAAGAAATCTATGAAAGAAAAAGGTATTAAAGCTGAAGATGTTAAGAATTTACATCCTATTGAAGAAATACATGGTCTTAATCTACCGCCTGTTGAAGAAACATATGATCTTAATCCATTACCTATTGAAGAACCTCATGGTCTTGATAACCCGACATAGGTAGTAAAGGTAAATTCTCTCTATAGATTTGATGAAGGTGATATTCCTCACTATAAGTCTGCTAGACAATGCTTAGAAGAGTTTGATAATTTTATTGTCAAACAAGAAAACTTCAATGCTTATTTTCGTAGGCAACTGAAATACAATTCCGATATGCTTAAACACTTGGGTAATTACATGGCTGATGTTAGAGGTGAACTTAAACTCATTACTAAACATGCTTCTATGGTTACCACTCAAGTAGAACAAGTACTTAAAGCTCCAAATGATTTGCTCAGTGAAATGAATAGTAAGAAAAATGATTATGCTGTTAGAGTGGCTACTAGAACTGGTAGAATGATGATATGTCTCTGTCGTATCTACTTTTCCAAACACTTTTGCCCTTGTTTTGGACTCTAACTTGCATGATTTGAATGGAACTAACCCGGACTGATGCTGTTTTCAGCAGACTTTCCATGGTGTTATTTATGTGCAGAAACAAAAGTTCTCAGAATGACCTGAAACTCCACGTACGTCTATTTGGAAATAATAAAAAATCCTTGCAAAAGATGAAGACCAGGGGGCCCACACCCTTTCCACGAGGGTGGGGGCGCGCCCTCCACCTAGGGCGCGCCACCCAACCTCGTGGGCCCCCTGGAGCTCCTCCGACCTCAACTCCAACTCTATATATTTGCTTTCGGGGAGAAAAAATAAAGGAGAAGAAATCATCGCGTTTAACGATACGGAGCCGCCGCCAAGCCCTAAAACCTCTCGGGAGGGTTGATCTGGAGTCCGTTTGGGGCTCCGGAGAGGGGGATTCGTCACCGTCGTCATCATCAACCATCCTCCATCACCAATTTCATGATGCTCACCGCCGTGTGTGAGTAATTCCATCGTAGGCTTGCTGGACGGTGATGGGTTGGATGAGATCTATCATGTAATCGAGTTAGTTTTGTTAGGGTTTGATCCCTAGTATCCACTATGTTCTGAGATTGATGTTGCTATGACTTTGCTATGCTTAATGCTTGTCACTAGGGCCCGAGTGCCATGATTTCAGTGTTGGGGAACGTAGTAATTTCAAAAAAATTCCTACGAACACGCAAGATCATGGTGATGCATAGCAACGAGAGGTAAGAGTGTTGTCCATGTACCCTCGTAGACCGATAGCGAAAGCATTATGACAACGCGGTTGATGTAGTCGTACGTCTTCACGGCCGGACAGATCAAGCACCAAAACTACGGCACCTCCGAGTTCTTGCACACGTTCAGCTCGATGACGATCCCCGGACTCCGATCCAGCAAAGTGTCTGGGAAGAGTTCCGTCAGCACGACGGCGTGGTGACGATCTTGATGTTCTACTGTTCGCAGGGCTTCGCCTAAGCACCCCTACAATATTATCAAGGATTATGGTGGAGGGGGGCACCGCACACGGCTAAGAGATCAATGATCAATTGTTGTGTCTATGGGGTGCCCCCCTCCTCTGTATATAAAGGGGGGGAGGAGGAGAGGGCCGACCAAGGGGAGGAGGCACGCCCAAGGGGGGCAATCCTACTCCAAGTAGGTTTTGCCCCCCCCCCCCACCTTTCCTATTCCAACTAGGAGAAGGGGGAAGGAGGAGGTGGAGAGAAGGCAGGAGAAGGGGGGCCGCCGCCCCCTTCCCTTGTCCAATTCGGATTGGGGCAAGGGGGGCCGCGCGCCACCTCCTGGCCTCCCTCTCTCCTTTCCACTAAGGCCCATAAGGCCCAATAGCTTCCCGGGGGGTTCCGGTAATCCCCGGAACTCCGGTTTTATCTGAAACTTCTCCGGAACATTTCCGGTGTCCGAATATAGTCGTCCAATATATCACTCTTTATGTATCGACCATTTCGAGAATCCTCATCATGTCCGTGATCACATCCGGGACTCTGAACAACCTTTGGTACATCAAAACATATATACTCATAATGAAACTGTCATCGTAACGTTAAGCGTGCGGACCCTACGGGTTTGAGAACAATGTAGACATGACCGAGACATGTCTCCGGTCAATAACCAATAGCGGAACCTGGATGCTCATATTGGCTCCTACATATTCTACGAAGATCTTTATCGGTCAGACCGCATAACAACATACGTTGTTCCCTTTGTCATCGGTATGTTACTTGCCCGAGATTCAATCGTCGGTATCTCAATACCTAGTTCAATCTCATTACCGGCAAGTCTCTTTACTCGTTACGTAATACATCATCTCACAACTAACTCATTAGTTGCATTGCTTGCAAGCCTTAAGTGATGTGCATTATCGAGAGGGCCCAGAGATACCTCTCTGACAATCAGAGTGACAAAGACTAATCTCGAAATACGCCAACCCAACATGTACCTTTGGAGACACCTGTAGAGCTCCTTTATAATCACCCAGTTATGTTGTGACGTTTGGTAGCACACAAAGTGTTCCTCTGGTAAACGGGGGTTGCATAATCTCATAGTTATAGGAACATGTATAAGTCATGAAGAAAGCAATAGCAACATACTAAACGATCGGGTGCTAAGCTAATGGAATGGGTCATGTCAATCACATCATTCTCCTAATGATGTGATCCCGTTAATCAAATAAAAACTCATGTCTATGGTTAGGAAACATAACCATCTTCGATTAACGAGCTAGTCAAGTAGAGGCATACTAGTGACACTCTGTTTGTCTATGTATTCACACAAGTATTATGTTTCCGGCTAATACAATTCTAGCATGAATAATAAACATTTATCATGATATAAGGAAATAAATAATAACTTTATTATTGCCTCTAGGGCATATTTCCTTCATTCAGATCTGAACCTATTATGTTTTCATGAATATATGTGTGTTCTTTATCCTATCTTGCAAGTCTATAGTCACCTACTATGTGTTATGATCCGGCAACCCCGAAGTGACAATAATCGGGACCACTCCCGGTGATGACCATAGTTTGAGGAGTACATGTATTCACTATGTGCTAATGCTTTGTTCCGGTTCTCTATTTAAAGGAGGCCTTAATATCCCTTAGTTTCCATTAGGACCCCGCTGCCACGGGAGGGTAGGACAAAAGATGTCATGCAAGTTCTTTTCCATAAGCACGTATGACTATATTCGGAATACATGCCTACATTACATTGATGAATTGGAGCTAGTTCTGTGTCACCCTATGTTATGATCATTACAGATCTAACCGCATCCGCATAATTATCCATCATCGATCCAATGCCTACGAGCTTTTCCTATATTGGTTCTCGCTTATTTACTTTTCCGTTGCTACTGTTACAATCACTACAAAACACCAAAAATATTACTTTTGCTTTCGTTACTTTTATTACCGTTACCACTACTATCATATTGCTTTGCTACTAAACACTTTGCTGCAGATACTAAGTTATCCAGGTGTGGTTGAATTGACAACTCAAGTGCTAATACTTGAGAATATTCTTTGGCTTCCCTTGTGTCGAATCAACAAATTTGGGTTGAATACTCTACCCTCGAAAACTGTTGCGATTCCCTATACTTGTGGGTTATCAAGACTATTTTCTGGCGCCATTGCCGGGGACCATAGCTCTATTCTTTGAGTCACTTGGGATTTATATTTTCTGGTCACTATGAAGAACTTGAAAGACGCTAAGAGAACAATTTATCCCTCAACTATGAGGGGAGGTAAGGAACTGCTGATACGTCCATTTTGCATCATGCTTTTATATTGATATTTATTGCATTATGGGTTGTTACTTCACATTATGTCACAATACTTATGGCTATTCTCTCTTATTTTACAAGGTTACATAAGGAGGGAGAATGCCGGCAGCTGGAATTCTGGGCGGAAAAGGAGCAAATATTAGAGACTTATTCTGCACAACTCCAAAAGTCCTAAAACTCCACGGAGTGTCTTACAATAAATAATAAAAAATCCTCACCAAAGATGAAGGCCAGGGGGCCCACACCCTGTCCACGAGGGTGGGGGCGCGCCCTCCGATGACCATCTTCTGCTATATGAAGTCTTTCGTCGAGAAAAAAATAAGAAGCAACCTTTCGGGACGAGACTCCGCCGCCACGAGCTGTTCTGCCAGGGACACTTCCCTTTGGGAGGGGGAAATCATCGCCATCATCATCACCAACGCTCCTCTCATCGGGAGAGGGCAATCTCCATCAACATCTTCGCCAGCACCATCTCATCTCAAAACCCTAGTTCATCTCTTGTATCCAATTCTTGTCTCCACGTCCGGGATTGGTACTAGTAGGTTGCTAGTAGTGTTGATTACTCCTTGTAGTTGATGCTAGTTGGTTTATTTGGTGGAAGATCATATGTTCAGATCCTTTATGCATATTAATACCCCTCTGATTATGAACATGAATATGCTTTGTGAGTAGTTACGTTTGTTCCTGAGGACATGGGAGAAGTCTTGCTATTAGTAGTCATGTGAATTTGGTATTCGTTCGATATTTTGATGAGATGTATGTTGTCTAGCCTCTAGTGGTGTTATGTGAACGTCAACTACATAAAACTTCACCATTATTTGGGCCTAGAGGAAGGAATTGGGAAGTAATAAGTAGTTGATGGGTTGCTAGAGTGGTAGAAGCTTAAACCCTAGTTTATGCATTGCTTCGTAAGGGGCTGATTTGGATCCATATGTTTCATGCTATGGTTAGGTTTACCTTAATACTTTTGTTGTAGTTGCGGATGCTTGCAATAGAGCTTAATCATAAGTGGGATGCTTGTTCAAGTAAGAACAACACCCAAGCACCGGTCCACCCACATATCAAATTATCAAAGTACCGAACGCGAATCATATGAACGTGATGAAAACTAGCTTGACGATATTCCCATGTGTCCTCGGGAGAGCTTTTCCTTATATAAGAGTTTGTCCAGGCTTGTCCTTTGCTACAAAAAGGATTGGGCCACCTTGCTGCACTTTATTTACTTTTGTCACTTGTCGCTCGTTACAATTTATCTTATCACAAAACTATCTGTTACCACTTATTACAGTACTTGCAGAGAATACCTTGCTGAAAACCACTTGTCATTTCCTTGTGCTCCTCGTTGGGTTCGACACTCTTACTTATCGAAAGGACTACGATAGATCCCCTATACTTGTGGGTCATCAAGACTCTTTTCTGGCGCCGTTGCCGGGGAGTGAAGCGCCTTTGGTAGGTGGAATTTGGTAAGGACAAATTTATATACTGTGCTGAAATTTACAGTCACTTGTTACTATGGAAAGTAATCCTCTGAGGGGCTTGTTCGGGGTATCTTCACCCCGTCCAGTAGAGCAAAGAGTTGCTCCTCAACCTACTGAACCTATTGAAAATGAAACTCCTTTTGAATTTCCTTCGGGTATGATAGAAAAACTGCTAGCTAATCCTTTTACAGGAGATGGAACAAAGCATCCTGATGAGCACTTAATATATGTGGATGAAGTTTGTGGATTATTTAAGCTTGCAGGTATACCCGATGATGTTGCTAAGAGGAAGGTCTTCCCTTTATCTTTGAAGGGAGACGCATTGACATGGTATAGACTATGTGATGATACGAGATCATGGAACTATAGAAGATTGGAATTGGAATTTCATCAAAAGTATTATCCTATGCATCTTGTTCATCGTGATCGCAATTATATATATAATTTTTGGCCTCGCGAAGGAGAAAGCATCGATCAAGCTTGGGGGAGGCTTAAATCAATGTCATATTCATGCCCCAATCATGAGCTCCCAAGAGAAACAATTATTCAAAATCTTTATGCTCGGCTTTCTGAAAACAATCGCACCATGCTCGATACTTCTTGTGCTGGCTCTTTTATGATGAAGACTATTGAATTTAAATGGGATTTATTGGATAGAATTAAATGCAACTCTAAAGATTGGGACCTCGACGAAGGTAAGGAGTCAGGTATGACACCTAAGTTTGATTGTGTTTAATCTTTTATGGATACCGATATTTTCCGTAAGTTTAGCACTAAATATGGACTTGACTCTGAGGTAGTAGCTTCTTTCTATGAATCTTTTGCTACTTATGTTGATCTCCCTAAGGATAAGTGGTTTAAATATCATCCTCCCATAGAAGTAAAAGTAGCAGCACCTATTAAAGTTGAAGAAAAGACTGTCACTTATAATGATCCTATTGTTCCTACTTCTTATGTTGAGAGACCACCTTTCCCTGTTAGAATAAAGGATCATGCTAAAGCTTCAACTGTTGTTCGTAAAAGCAATATTAGAACTTATACACCTCCTGAGCAAGTTAAAGTATAAACTAATATTGCTATTGTTAAAGATCTCTTGTCTGATAATATTGATGGGCATGTTATTCAGTTCTGCGGTGAAACTGCTAGAATTGCTAAGCCTTGTGCTAAAGATAAACATAGACCTGTGGTAGGCGTGCCTGTTATTTCTGTTAAAATAGGAGATCATTGTTATCATGGTTTATGTGATATGGGTGCTAGTGCTAGTGCAATACCCATTGATTTATACAAAGAAATTATGCATGATATTGCACCTATTGAGTTAGAAGAAATTGATGTCACAATTAAGCTTGCCAATAGAGATACTATTTCACCAATTGGGATCGTTAGAGATGTTGAAGTCTTGTGTGGGAAAACTAAATATCCTGCTGATTTTCTTGTTCTTGGTTCCCCACAAGATAGCTTTTGTCCCATTATATTTGGTAGACCCTTCTTGAACACTGTTAATGCTAGGATAGACTGTGAAAAGAATGTTGTTACTATTGGCTTGGATGATATGATTCATGAGTTTAATTTCTCTAAATTTAGTAAACAACATCGTGAAGAAGAATTGCCTAGTAAGGATGAAATTATTGGTCTTGCTTCTATTGCCGTACCTCCTAGTGATCCTTTAGAACATTATTTGCTAGACCATGAAAATGATATGTTCATGAATGAAAGAAGGGAAATAGATGAAGTATTCTTTAAACAGGAACCTATTCTGAAACACAATTTGCCTGTTGAAATCCTAGGGGATCCCCCTCCACCCAAGGGTGATCCCGTGTTTGAGCTTAAACCGTTGCCTGATAATCTTAAATATGCCTATCTTGATGAAAAGAAGATATATCCTGTTATTATTAGTGCTAACCTTTCAGAGCATGAAGAAGAAAGATTATTGAAAACTCCGAAGAAGCACCGTGCTGCTATTGGATATACTCTTGATGATCTTAAGGGCATTAGTCCCACTCTATGTCAACATAAATAAATTTGGAAGCGGATGCCAAACCAGTTCGTGATCCTCGACGACGTCTGAATCCTAAAATGAAAGAAGTGGTAAGAAAAGAAATACTCAAGCTTCTGGAGGCAGGTATAATTTATCCCGTTTGTTGGGGATATTACTACTGGGCATAAACCGGCCTATCTGGGCCGGGTTAACTTCATCAGTAGTTAAGTATGTTAAAGCCCATGAAGGTAGATGAGGGCTTAAACCCATGATCGGTTTAAGGCCTGTAGCCGTAAGCCGGCGTTGGTATGCAAACTTGTATTGTAAGTTAGGAATAAGTAGAGACCAAACCGGACACGTATATGAGCCGGTGTTGGGACTCTGTAAACCGACGGGCGTCACCCATGTATATAAGGGGACGACCCGGCGTCGGTTCAAGAAAAACAGACAACAACTCGAGACTTAGGCGAAGCTTGTTTGCTCCCTAGTCATCGAAACCCCGTCAATTCCATCACAACTAGACGTAGGCTTTTACCTTCATCGAAGGGGCCGAACTAGTATAAACTCCCTTGCGTCCCTGTATCCGCTTTAACCCCTTCAAGTTAACCCGTGTCGATGGCTCCACGACTAAGTCCTTTCATGAGGACATCTACCGTGACAAAACCACGACAGTTGGCGCCCACCGTGGGGCTATCGCACGATGGTCTCAAGTTCTTGAAGGGCAACTTCGAAGGACTCAAGGGCCACGCTGTGGGCCGGATGACCAAGAGTCGCCGCGGCAAGCTCTACATCGACGACGCAGGATGGGGCCCCGAGGTAGGCTTGATTGAGTACGGGTACCGGGTCCCCTTCGGTGGCATACACGTCTTCATTGGCAAGATCGGTGAACCAGGCCCTGAGCCGGACATCTACACCGACCTCGTCGAGACGGCTCAGCGCGCGCGATCTGCCCAGGTTAAACCGGCCGTGAAGCGTGCCTTCGTGGGAGTCATCCACGGAGGAGGCTATGAGGATGGATCGGAATCTGGTGGCGAGACCATCGTTTATTCTGGCGACGAGTCATCAACCGGAGAAATCGAATCGTTGTATCAGCTACAAGATGGTTGGATTGGGGCTGTTCCAATGGCGACAGTATTCCGGACCCCTCCGATCTACACAACCGGGTCGAAATATTCATGGCCGGTACACAGGCGACGAACCACTCTTCGACCGCAGCAGCAATGATCTCCGGGTCAGTAGCGGCGACGGCAGCCGGGGCAAGTGGCCCTGTGCACCTGCCGGCTCAAGTTTTATCTGATTTGTTTGATGCGTTGGCTACGCTCATGGCAGAGGCTAATTCGGCGGATCAGAACATCCATGATGCCGAAATTGCGAAGGTGAGGGATCAGATCACTCAAGCCAAGGCCGACCTAGCAGCTGAGAATGCCAGGATGACTGCAGAGTGGGCTACTTTGGATGCGCAGGCCTACCGGCTTATGCTGGATCAGAACGCGTTGCATGAAGTCCTGAAGAGGAAGCACCAGTCTCGCTTGCCTCCGGTTTTCGAAGCTAGAGATCTCTTCAATACTCCAGGAGTAGGAACCAGTAACCCACCGGTGGTAAACCGGGCGGAAGCACCTGGGACGGGAGCGCCAGTTCAGCCTCGCCTGATGGGTCCTCCTCGTTAGAACACTATCGTACCGCAGCCTGTCCTGACACCTCCAGGTCACTATTCCAATCCGATGGACAATCTTGTTGCTGCCGCTTCACGATTGGAGGCCATCCCAGTTGAAGGTGATTCTCCGCAGGCGGTGGAGACGCGTCGGGTTAAGGAGCTTCTCCGAACAGCTTTGATTCAACAGGAAGCGTATTCATACAGCCGTGACCGGATTCACTCTACCCCGCGCCCAAGTCGGAGCTACAGCAGGTGTATGGATGAACCGGCTATGTCAAGCAATGCACGAAACCGTGAAGTGCCCCGTGGCAACAACCCGGCAGGTGGTATTGGTGATGCCTAGGAAGTGGTGGACCAGGCCCGAGCACGCAGGGAGGCCGAGTTAGCGGCGCAGTATGAGGCTCGTCAGCTCACGTCGGTTCGTCCGACCACATCGGTCGAGCCAGGAGTTACTTCTAGCTCTTTGGGGGTGTCGTGCCTTGTCCCCGCTTTACGAAATGTGCGCCTGCCCAAGGATTTCAAGGGCCCGCGCAAGGTGCCAAATTACACTGCCGATTTGTCTCCAGAAATAGGGGTGGAGAGTTATGAGATGGCCATGGAGATGCTTGATGTGGATGATGCGGCGTGTGCAAAGTACTTCACCATGACGCTTGAAGGGACGGCCCGTACTTGGTTAAAAAGTTTACCAACCAACTCTATCAGTTCATGGGCCCAATTGCGAGCCCGGTTTATCCAGAATTTCAAGGATACATGTAAACAGCCTATGTCGATAGTGGACTTAGCGGCCTGTGTCCAGGAGGAAGGACAGTCAACGACCCGTTGGGTGCGCCGGGTCTCGAAAATTTTGCATTCATCAGATCGTATCAACGCCGATACTGCAGTTATAACCTTGGAAGGCAACTACCGGTTTGAACCTCTAAAGTTGAAATTGGGACGGTTGAAGCGCCATTGCAACGACATGGGGACCCTCATGGCTGCGCTAGTGAAGTATGCTGATTCTGATAGTACCAAGGATCCCGAGTCTGATGATGAGAAGGCAGGGAAGGGAAAGAAGAGCAACAACTCCAAAGGGCAGCAACACAACACAGCAGGTCATGGAAACGGAGGCAAGCGTAAAGCGGATAGCAGCATAGACTTTGTGGCTAATACCAACGCGCAGGACAAGGGCCAGCGACGAAAGGGTAAACCGCCGAATCGCAGCGGAGCACCTAACCCTAACCCAGACCGCTTGACCTATCTGTTGAACCAACCCTATCCAAAGCACGGGACGAAGGAGATGCCAGCCAACCACCTTTGGAAGGATTGCTACATTATGCAGGAGTTCAAGAATTCTAATGCTTTCCGGTATGATCACGGATCAGGTGGTGGCTCAGGATCCGGATCCCATGGGCCGGGTTACGATGGAGGAAATTCCGGTTCAGGCTTCAACAGTAATCAGGGCGGTCATAACAATCAAAGTAACCAGAATAGCCAGGGTGGTTACAACCAGCAGCAGTAGCAGACGGGTTATCAGAGCAACCTGAAGGAGTTAAATAGTGGGCAATATCATGTCTTTACCACTAGCTTGGACAAGCGGGACCGGAAGCTTCATAAGCGGGCGGTAAACTCTGTTGAACCGGCCTTGCCCCGTTATTTGCGTTGGTCTGAACAGCCAATTGTATGGAGCAGAGAGGATCACCCTCCCCGGGTTGACAATCCGGGTCAGCTAGCGTTGGTGGTGGCACCTCAGGTGGGAGGTTACAAATTCACCAAGGTGCTCATGGATGGAGGGAGCAGCATTAACATCCTATACTATGAAACCTTCCGCCGTATGGGACTAACAGATAAAAATCTTAAACCGTCCAATACGGTATTCCATGGTGTGGTACCTGGTAAATCGGCATATTCTGTTGGCAAGATAGCTCTGGAAGTGGCCTTTGGAGACGATCATGATTCTAGGTCAGAGACATTGACTTTTGAGGTGGTGAAGATCCAGAGCCCATATCACGCCCTGTTTGGGCGGCCGGCTTATGCCAAATTTATGGCACGGCCCTGTTATGTTTATTTACAGCTCAAGATGCCGGGTCACAAGGGAACAATAACTGTTCATGGAAGCCGCAAGATCTCTTTGGAGTGTGAAGAAGGTGATGCGGCTTATGCATAGTCGGTTTGCGCCACAGAGGAGCTGAAATACTATAAGGACAATGTTGATACGGCAGACATGACTCCGTTGAAGAAGCCAACTACGGAGCATGATCCGGCCCTGAAGTTCAAATCGGCAGCTGAGACTAAGCTTGTTGACTTCGTACCTGGCGATTCGTCCAAGCAGTTCAGTATTAGTGCCAACTTGGATCCAAAATAGGAAAGCGCGCTCATCGAGTTCATCCGTGAGAATCGGGACATCTTTGCATGGAAGCCTTCTGACATGCTAGGTGTACCGAGGCAACTCGCTGAGCACACTCTTAATGTTGATCCCAAGTACAAACCGGTGAAACAGTTCCTCCGTCGGTTTAATGAAGAAAGACGCAAAGCTATTGGAGAAGAGGTAGCGGGGCTCTTAGCGGCTGGCTTTATCGTTGAAGTTTTCCATCCTGAATGGCTGGCTAATCCGGTGCTGGTCCTTAAGAAAAACGGCACCTGGCGCATGTGTGTGGATTACACAGATCTTAACAAGGCTTGTCCAGCAGATCCTTTTGCCCTCCCCCGTATTGATCAAATTATTGATGCTACGGTGGGTTGCGAGCGTTTGAGTTTTCTGGATGCATATTCTGGTTATCATCAGATCAAGATGGCAGTTAAGGACTAGGAGAAGACGGCGTTCATAACTCCCTTTGGAGCCTTCTGCTATGTGTCTATGCCCTTTGGTCTCAAGAGTACCCAGGCAACTTATCAACGGTGTGTACAGAATTGCCTTCATAAACAGATTGGCCGAAATGTACATGCCTACGTGGATGATATTGTGGTTAAGTCAAGGGAGAAGGAGACTCTTGTTGACGATTTAAAGGAAACCTTTGATAACCTGAGGACGTACAAGATGATGCTCAATCCGGCCAAGTGTGTCTTTGGTGTACCGGCAGGCAAGTTATTGGGTTTTCTGGTGTCCAACAGGGGAATCGAGACTAATCCGGAGAAGATCACGGCCATCACCTCCCTGGCTAAGCCTAAGTGTATCAATGACGTTCAACGCTTGGCGGGCCGGATTGCTGCGTTGAGCCGGTTTATCAGCCACCTTGGTGAGAAGGCGATCCCTTTGTATCAGATGCTGAAGAAAACAGATCAATTCGTCTGGAGTTCTGCTACTGATAAAGCATTTGAGGATTTAAAGCGGCAGCTAGCTAATCCGCCTGTTCTTGCTGCTCCAATTGACAAGGAACCGTTGCTACTATATGTCGCAGTTAATGCTCGTGCAGTCAGCGTAGCCATTGTGGTGGAGCGCAAGGAGGCAAGCAAGGAGTATCCGGTTCAGCGTCCGGTTTACTATATCAGCGAGGTGCTTATTGAGTCCAAGCAAAGGTGCCCGCATTGGCAGAAGCTGGTATATGGAGTTTTCATGGCAAGCCGGAAGCTTAAGAAATACTTCCAAGGTCATCCCATCACAGTGGTCAGCTCTGCTCCCTTGGGAGATATAATCCAGAACAGGGAAGCAATTGGCCGGATTGCTAAGTGGGTTATAGAACTTGGACCTCATGGGTTGAAATATGTACCTCGGACAGCGGTCAAGTCTCAAGCACTTGTGGATTTCATCAATGATTGGACAGAACTGCAAGCACCTGAAGAGAAGCCGGATCACACCTATTGGACTATTCACTTTGATGGGTCCAGGCAATTGGAGGGCTCGGGGGCTGGAGTCGTGTTAACTTCCCCACGAGGTGATAAGTTCTGTTACGTTCTCCGCTTAATGTTCCCTTGTACTAACAATGCAGCTGAGTATGAAGCCTTACTCCATGGTCTCCGGATGGCTAAGGAGATGAATCTAAGCCGAGTTAAGTGCTTCGGTGACTCGGACCTGGTGGCTCAACAGGTGTCTGGCACTTGGGATTCCAAGGACCCGCTCATGGCAGCATATCGTCGTGAGGTGGATGTTGTTGCAGGTCACTTCAAAGGTTATCAGGTGGATCACGTGGACCGACGGAAGAATGAAGCGGCGGACGCTTTAAGCCGGTTGGGTTCTCAACGTAAACCGGTCCCGCCTAATGTCTTCTTGGATATTCTGCATAATCCGTCCGTCAAGCTCCCTGGTGAAGAGGATTTGGCTATTCCTGATTCGGAGGCTCAGTTGGTGGTGCCTCTTCATGTCATCCCGGATTGGACAATTCCTTATCTTGCATATATGAACCGGGGCGAGTTACCAGAAGATGAGACTCTGGCCAGGCAGATAATCCGGCGTTCCAAGTCCATGACTATTGTTAATGGCGAGTTGCATCATTGCAACGTATCAGGGGCGTTTCAACGATGTGTGTCTCCTGAGGAAGGCTGTGAAATCTTGCGTGAGATCCACGAAGGAGATTGTGGTCACCACGCCGGTTCAAAGTCTTTGGTGGCTAAGGCATTTCGCCACGGCTTCTATTGGTTGACTGCTCATGCTGATGCGGAATACCTGGTCAGACGATGTGATGGTTGTCAAAAGTTCTCAAGACGCGCTCATGTGTCGGCTCAAGAATTGAGGATGATTCCAGTTACTTGGCCGTTCGCAACTTGGGGGCTGGATATGGTTGGGCCTTTCAAAAGGTCCAAGGACAAGAAGACCCACCTTTTGGTGGCGGTTGACAAGTTTACAAAGTGGGTGGAAACAGAGCCAGTTAGCAAGTGTGATGCAGCTACGGCGGTTCAATTAATCAAAAAGGTGATCTTCTGGTTTGGCTTTCCACACAGCATCATCACTGATAATGGTACCAACTTGTCTAAGGGTGCTATGAAGGAGTTCTGTCAATGTGAGCACGTCCGGCTTGACGTTTCATCAGTGGCCCACCCACAGTCTAATGGTCAAGAAGAGAGGGCTAATCAAGAGATCTTGCGAGGCATCAAGCCCCGGCTTATGGTTCCTTTGCAAAGGACGTCGGGTTGTTGGGTTGAAGAGTTACCGTCTGTATTATGGAGCATCAACACCACACCCAACAGATCGACAGGATACACGCCGTTCTTCATGGTCTACGGAGCGGAGGCGGTTCTCCCCAGTGACATCCGTCATGACTCACCTCGTGTAGCGGCTTATGTTGAAGCGGACAACGAGGTAGCACGCCAAGATGCTTTGGAATTGTTGGATGAGGAGCGAGACATAGCGGCCGCCCGTTCGGCGATTTACCAGCAAGATCTCCGTCGCTATCATAGTCGCCGAGTTAGAACCAGAACCTTTCAAGAGGGAGATTTGGTACTTCGGCTCATCCAAGACCAGACTGATATGCACAAGTTATCCCCACCTTGGGAGGGACCTTTCGTGGTCAGCAAGAATCTGCACAACGGGTCATACTACCTGATCGATATTCGAGAGCATAAAGACTCACGTACATCAGAGGAGGAGACCAACAGGCTGTGGAACATAGCTCATCTTCGGCCTTACTATACCTGAGCCATCGGCTCTACTTATGTACATATTATGACAATGTATATATTATGATCAATGCAATAAACCGGAGCCTCAGCTAAAGCAGGGTATCTGTTATTTTTACATCATGTGTGGTTACACGGAGTTTTTGTCTTAATGCGGACTCCGGTTTACCCCTTGAGTTAGCTTTTTTTTTCAAAAAAGCCTTCAATCATGTCACTTGGGGGCTTGGTCGTGTCCGAACCAATGCAACACCTTTTGATAGGCGAAAGCCACCGAATCACTTGGGGACTTAGTCACGTCTGAACTAGTCACGCCTCTTGATCGACCTAAGGCCACAGAATCACTTGGGGGCTTTGGTCGAACCCGAACCATCGCTACACCTCTGGATCGGCGTAATGCTAGTGCATCATTTGGGGACCTGGCTGACTCGAACCATAGATACGCCTATCACGGGCTTGGTCGTGTCCGACCATGGTAATGCCACTTGATCGGCTAACAAGCCTCTTTTACGACTGAATTTCTTTTTGCCTTTGTTTGCATTCTGTTTCCTTTTGACAAACACTTCTTTTGGTGCGTTTTAAACCGACAAATTCTTAAACCATTCAATTGTCAATTGACGGAACACGGTCAATTCTTAATCCGGAGACTATTTGCCTGGTTTGATTTTTTGTTAACATCCTATTATGGAGTAACACCGGTGTTTATCATAACCCGGAACGGCTTACCTAGTAAACCGGCATTATATGCACAGGAGCTGCTTTATCCTCCAAAAGTATGGGTTCATAAAACTCCGCTTCAAGATTGGCAGAGCCAACTTCATGCCCAACGATGGCAGGTATTATGTATCACAATATTTGATCATATGCTTAAATCTAAGATATTCGATTTCATATATATATATATATATATATATATATATATATATATATATATATATATATATCATAACCCTTTGGCGGTACAACATGTGGCGCTTTAAGATTTTTTGACTGTAGAAAATAGTTTGGAGATTGATGATTCAAAGGAAGCATGAGTTGCAATAACTATGCACGAAGGCATATCAAAATCAAGTGTATCGGCTAGCCTATTACAAGGCAACACGGTGCCCAGCAAAGATCATTGTTTTCTGCATAAAAAGCAAAGTAATTTAAACCGGCTGCCGGTTCATGCTTGGTCACCAGCTTGGCCTGATGGTTGCGGGTCATCTCGTGCCGCTTCAACCTCTGCTTCTCTACCCAGCGGCTGGAAATCAACAGTTGTCCAGTCGATTCCAGTTAATGCTTGAAAGACAGCTTCATCATTGATCAGCAATGATGGTTCAATGTCAGGAGCGTAAGTATGCTTACGGATTGGAGGGATAAGGTTCTCCGCTTCAGGAATTGGTGCAGCCACTCGTTTGTTTTGATCATCATATTGGGCTTGATAGTGAGACAAATTTGCCTCTTCAACCAATTGACGAGCCAGAGGGCGCACCTCCCGGTTTATCGCTCGCAGATCCTCTTCACTGAACTCTGTCCCGTCTTCCTTCAAGCTAGGGTAGCCAAGGGCCGCTTCAACAGGATCAAAATCCGGCACCCCCGCTTTTGCCCGGATTAAGGCATTGATAGCACCGGTTTGAGCAGCAGATTTCTTCAGCTCTTCAACCCAGGCAGGAAGCATAGACAACCTTTTAATAGTGTCCTGGATCAAAGTGGGTGCTCGGTTGTTGTGAGAAGCAGTACAGATGACCCGCTGTGCACTAGTATACAATTGCTCTATCAATGTATAGGTGGCTTTCAGTTTCTTCCGCACATCTGATCCAAGTGACCAATGCGTGTCCCTGTATCATTCAATGGATTAATAAACCGGTAATTACATGAGAAGGCCTCATTACTCGAGAAATCAAGAAGGCTTACCAAAGACAGCAGCAGTCATGGCATGCACTTGCCGCTTTATGCTGGTCAGTTCATCCACTACAGGTTTGAGTGCAGCCTCGGCATTCTCTGCTCGCTGAGTTAAAGCGGATTTTTCAGTGGCCCAATCCGCCCGCTCTTTGTTGTAGCCCTCCTTAAGCTTTTCCATGACGCTTAAAGCGTTGGTTAATTCCTCTTTTGCCTTGGAGGTTTCAGCTTGTTGGGACTTCAGATTTTCTTATAGATCGGTGATCTGGCTTTCTCTTTTGCTCAGCTCAGCCTGCATGCAGACAGTAATATGATTCAGATGGCGGTACAGAATTGAAGTACCAACCACATAACAAGTTATGCCCTTGGTACTTGGGGGCTAATGCATATTTGCTCTTCATCCTACAATTTTTCATAAAGTCCCAAGCTCAATACAAGTATTCAACTTGGCACTTGGGGGCTAATGGCTATTTGCTCAATAATTACTGATGCTGCAATCTTTATTACCGAAAGTCCTGGTTTAACTACATTAAGTTGAACCGGCCCTTGGGGGCTACATCAGCAAAATTCAGATACATTGAAGTTTACATTGAAAAGTCCCGGTTTAAGTTCATATCTTAAACCGTCACTTGGGGGCTATTGGAGTTGACAGATTGAAACGTACAAACAGAGAAGCATATGGAGGTTACCTCATATTTATCCTTCATCATATTAATCAGACCGACTTCATAGTCACGGCTGGTGTATAGCCGGTTCAGATAGCCGGAATGGAGATCTTGGGCGTTCAGAGCAACATAAGTGGCCAAATCGGCATTCCATTTGCCTTTGCCCATTGCAGCAAATTCATCTTTGGCAGTGTGTTTAGATAAAGCGACAGGATTGCTGGGCTCGGTACGACCAATGCCAGTGATAACAACGTCATCATCCTTTGCTTCGCCGGTTTATATCGGAGTTGCCGGTTTGTCAGCTTGCTTCGACGGGCTAGTTGTTCTGTCAATCCGGACAGGGCTTGTGGGCTGATCAATAGGGCATGTGGTATCAATATGTGCCTCTTCAGTGATGAAGTCATGATCTTGCGGTGGTGGATCGTTCGGCACGTCCTCGCGAATAGATGCTTCAGGATCTGGAATTGTGTCCAATTCAGGAACGGTATTTTCCTCGGCCGCTTTATCCAGACGAGCTTTCATGCTTGGCCTAGGCTTGGCCCTGAAAGGAATAAGAAGGATTAGTATAGTATATGTTACAAAGTAATATATCAGAAATACTATAAGAAATATGGCTCACCCAAGCACCGTTTTGAGTGGTGGAAGCTGGGTGGCTGATGACTCGCCAGAAGACGAATGAGAAGTGCCCTGATAATCGGAGTCAGATGGATTAAGAGGTTGACGAAAACAACCCGCTTTAGGACAAGCATTTACAAGAGAGTTAGAGACCTCTGAACGGTGTTTCCGAACCGGACTGTTCGGTAAACCGGCGGAGGTAACTACCTGGCCGCTGTGCCGGGTTGTGCGGCGAGCTTCGTGCTGTTGTGTCTTCACAAGAAAGTTTGGATCCAAATAAGCAAGAGGATGAGAAAATTTAATTTTCTGGTTTGCCCGACGGATTTTTAGTGAAGGCAAAGGGTTTGAATCGGAGGAGAGAGCAATTACCTCTACAGCATCAGCATGACTGACTTCGGCCTCATCCTGGCAATGATCATTATCAATAAGGCGTGTGAAAAATAAACCAAGCGAATCAAGCTCTACCTCAATGATCATCATCGTCAGCTGCCAGATCAGAAGACGCAGTGGTTTTCTTCCTGTTAGCGGGCCTCTTCACAACTCTGGTTTTGGGCCGGGTTGGTCTCTCCGGCTTCTCTGGTTTCTCTTGTGGAGGTTTCTTGCTCCAAAACGGATCATCGCACTGTTTGAAAGATGTTGATGTTAACAGTTGATAATTTGAACAGGAAGATTCAGTAAAAAGTATAAGGTATGAGTCTTACAGCTGGAGGTTTGTTAATGGCACAAAAGGGAGCCAGGCCGGTTTGAGCACAGACAGCTTCCAGTTCATTCAGTATCTTTTTCATAGCTTCTGTAACTTCGTCGTCTGTGAGCTGGATATCAATGTGTCGAAGAGGGTCTTTTTCACTTCCTGTGTACTCGCACATCAAACCGGAGCGCTGGCTTAAGGGCAATATGATCCACGATATCCAGCAGCGAGCAAGGTCAACCCCTGTCAACCCATTAGCCATGAAGGCCCTGAGTTTGGATAATTGAGGAGCATATTTGCTTCTCTCCTTAGCAGTCAGCCTTTGCGGGAAAGGATGTGTGTTGCTTAGCCGCTCCGGTAACCCGGCAAAGGATTTTCATCAGAAGGAGAGGTATCTTTGCAGTAAAACCATGTTTGATTCCACTCTTTGGGATGGCTATGCAGTTTGGCGTGAGGGTAAGTGACCTCTTTCCTCTTTTGAATCGCCATACTGCCTAACTCTGTGTTTGGACCGTCAGTAAATTCAGTGCGGCGGTTTAGATGGAAGCAATCTCTGAACAGTTCAACTGTGGGCTCCTCTTGAAAGAATACCTCATAGAGCACTTGAAAGTGACAGATGTTGGTTACGGAGTTTGGGCTAGTATCTTGCGGACGGAGTTGGAAATTGGCTAGGACGTCCCGGTAAAATTTTGAACCGGGAGGGTTAAAGCCCCGGGATAGATGATCAGCAAAAATAACAACCTCCCCCTCTTGAGGCGTGGGAGGACATTCTATATCGGGGACCCTCCAGTGAATAACATCTTGACTGCTTAAAGCGCCAGTTTTGACTAAATTATTCAGCTGAATCTCGGTCACGCGAGAGGGAACCCAGTTGCACTCGTACACTTGTTTGGCCATAGCGCAGTCTGCAAGGTAGTAGTTACCGGTTCAAGACCATGTTGGAAAAGTATACCCTGATTCATGTATTACTAAACCGGAGACAGTTGTTTCTAAACCGGAGTTTTACAAAGCGGCAGTGCCTGGCTAAGGAATTCTGGCGGTTCAACAAGGGGACTAATGGTATATACCGATTTGGCAATTTTTCTACAAAGTTAAACCGCCTGGTCTAAACATTGAAACAGTCGAGATTGCAGATGAATAGGTATGCAAAAACAGGTTTCACGAGATTATACTACAGCGTTGGATCTGGAACATGTTCATAAAAGGGATAAATATTCAAGGCCCAGAAGGAACAGTGTTGATTCAGTGATGTGAAGTTATGGATCAGATCTATGGTCTTAACATACGAAAGTGAAAACGGAGGATAAAAACTACTGCTACACAAAGAGCAAAGATTCACAGACTCGTCTAAAGATCTAGCCTACGAACAAGGAGCAGACGATGAACACTAGAGAACATGGAAACCCTAGAACAGATCTGTAATGGAAAGGACAGAAGACTTACTGGAGCTGAGGAAGACACGGAAGATCGCCGCGGTGCTCTGGTACGCTCAGGGTGATGCAGCGGCCAAGGTTGGTGCAGAAGTTGACGGCGGCAGCGGAGCTCTGAACCTGGGCGACGCGAGGAAGACGAAGCAGAAGGGCACGAAGGGGAAAAAAGAAATTACCCTTCGGTCCTATTTATAAAGCAAGGGACATGTGTCAGGCGCGTGAATCAAGGGGCCGCGAGTTTTGGAAACGGAGATGTCGCCTCGGTTATCGCGGATCTATTAAACAAGAAGGTATCATGGATAGTTTCTTTATGACAAATGACGTCACTCCGGTTTACACCAATCAGAGAAGATGACATCACGGTGGTTCACCAAACTACAAGAAGATGTTGAAGATGAAGTTTTTGCTAAGGATTGACATGAACTTGTTCAAATCAATCTGTGGCCTAATGTTGGGGATATTACTACTGGGCGTAAACCGGCCTATCTGGGCCGGGTTAACTTCATCAGTATTTAAGTATGTTAAAGCCCATGAAGGTTGATGAGGGCTTAAACCCATGATCGGTTTAAGGCCTGTAGCCGTAAACCAGCGTCCGTATGCAAACTTGTATTGTAAGTTACGAATAAGTAGAGACCAAACCGGACACGTATATGAGCCAGTGTTGGGACTCTGTAAACCGACGGGCGTCACCCATGTATATAAGGGGACGACCCAGCGGCGGTTCAAGAAAAACAGATAACAACTCGAGACTTAGGCGAAGCTTGTTTGCTCCCTAGTCATCGAAACCCCATCAATTCCATCACAACTAGACGTAGGCTTTTACCTTCATCGAAGGGGCCGAACTAGTATAAACTCCCTTGCGTCCCTGTGTCCGCTTTAACCCCTTCAAGTTAACCCGTCTCGATGGCTCCACGACTAAGTCCTTTCATGAGGACATCTGCCGTGACAAAACCACGACACCGTTGCTCATAGTCAGTGGGTAAGTCATGTCCATTGTGTCCCTAAGAAGGGAGGTATTACTGTTGTTCCTAATGATAAGGATGAATTGATTCCACAAAGAATTATTACAGGTTATAGGATGGTAATTGATTTTTGCAAATTAAATAAGGCTACTAAGAAAGATCATTACCCCTTACCTTTTATTGATCAAATGCTAGAAATATTATGCAAACATACACATTACTGCTTTCTAGATGGTTATTCTGGTTTCTCTCAAATACATGTGTCAGCTAAAGATCAATCAAAGACTACTTTTACATGCCCTTTTGGTACTTTTTCTTATAGATGTATGCCTTTTGGTTTATGTAATGCACCTGCTATCTTCCAAAGATGCATGATGGCTATATTCTCTGACTTTTGTGAAAAGATATGTGAGGTTTTCATGGACGACTTTTCCGTCTAGGGATCCTCTTTTGATGATTGCATGAGCAATCTTGATCGAGTTTTGCAGAGATGTGAAGAAACTAATCTTGTCTTGAATTGGGAAAAGTGCCACTTTTATGGTTAATGAAGGTATTGTCTTGGGGCATAAAATTTCTGAAAGAGGTATTGAAGTTGATAAAGCCAAGGTTGATGCTATTGAAAAGATGCCATGTCCCAAGGACATCAAATGTATAAGAAGTTTGCTTGGTCACGCCGGATTTTATAGGAGGTTCATTAAGGACTTCTCAAAAATTTCTCGGCCTCTCACTAATTTATTACAAAAAGATGTACCATTTGTCTTTGATGATGATTGCGTAGAAGCATTTGAAATACTTAAGAAAGCATTAGTCTCTGCACCTATTGTTCAGCCACCTGATTGGAATTTACCCTTTGAAATTATGTGTGATGCTAGTGATTATGTTGTAGGTGATGTTCTAGGGCAAAGAGTTGATAAGAAATTAAATGTTATCCATTATGCTAGTAAGACTCTAGACAATGCTCAAAGGAATTATGCTACTACTGAAAAAGAACTTTTAGCAGTTGTATTTGCTTGTGATAAGTTCAGATCTTATATTGTTGATTCTAAAGTAACTATTCACACTGATCATGCTGCTATTAAATATCTTATGGAAAAGAAAGATGCTAAGCCTAGACTTATTAGATGGGTTCTCTTGCTACAAGAATTTGATTTGCATATTGTTAATAGAAAGGGAGCTGAGAACCCCGTTGCAGACAACTTGTCTAGGCTAGAAAATGTTTTTGATGACCCACTACCTATTGATGATAGCTTTCCTAATGAGCAATTAAATGTTATAAGTACTTCTCGTAGTACTCCTTGGTATGCTGATTATGCTAATTACATTGTTGCTAAATTCATACCACCTAGTTTCACATGCCAACAAAAGAAAAAGTTCTTCTATGATTTGAGACATTACTTTTGGGATGACCCACATCTTTATAAAGAAGGAGTAGATGGTGTTATTAGACGTTGTGTGCCTGAGCATGAATAGGAACAGATCCTACGCAAGTGTCACTCCGAAGCTTATGGAGGACACCACGCTGGAGATAGAACTGCACATAAGGTATTGCAATCCGGTTTCTATTGGCCTACTCTCTTCAAGGATGCCCGTAAGTTTGTCTTATCTTGTGATTAATGCCAAAAAATTGGTAATATTAGTAGACGTCAAGAAATTCCTATGAATTATTCACTTGTTATTGAACCATTTGATGTTTGGGGCTTTGATTATATGGGACCTTTTCCTACCTCTAATGGATATACACATATTTTAGTTGCTGTTGATTACGTTAGTAAGTGGGTAGAAGCTATTCCAACTAGTAGTGCTGATCATAACACTTCTATTAAAATGCTTAAGGAAGTTATTTTCCCGAGGTTTGGAGTCCCTAGATATTTAATGACTGATGGTGGCTCACACTTTATTCATGGTGCTTTCCGTAAAATGCTTGCTAAGTATGACGTTAATCATAGAATTGCATCCCCCTATCATCCACAGTCTAGTGGTCAAGTAGAATTGAGCAACAGAGAGCTCAAATTAATTTTGCAAAAGACTGTTAATAGGTCTAGAAAGAATTGGTCCAAGAAACTTGATGCTGCATTATGGGCCTGTAGAACTGCATATAAAAATCCTATGGGTATGTCTCCGTATAAAATGGTTTATGGAAAAGCATGTCACTTACCTCTCGAACTAGAGCATAAGGCATATTCGTCTATTAAAGAGCTCAACTATGATTTCAAACTTGCCGGTGAGAAGAGGTTATTTGATATTAGCTCACTTGATGAATGGAGAACCCAAGCTTACGAAAATGCCAAGTTATTTAAAGAAAAAGTTAAAAGATGGCATGACAAAAGGATACAAAAGCGTGCGTTTAATGTAGGTGATTATGTATTGCTATACAAATCCCATTTAAGATTTTTTGCAGGAAAACTTCTCTCTAAATGGGAAGGCCCCTATGTTATCGAGGAGGTCTATCGTTCCGGTGCCATAAAGATCAACAACTTCGAAGGAACAAATCCGAAGGTGGTAAACGGTCAAAGAGTTAAACATTATATCTCAGATAATCCCATAAATGTTGAAACCAATATTATTGAAACCGTAACCCCGGAGGAATACATAAGGGACACCTTCCAGACCATTTTAGACTCTGAAAAGGAATAGGTATGTGGTACGGTAAGTAACCCGACTCCAAAACAATTTTTAAGGCAATATTTCTCCGTTTTGGAATATTTAGGAAAATAGAAAAATAAGTAGCAGTCTGGGAAGGACACGAGGGCCCCACGAGGGTGGTGGGCACGCCCTACCCCCCTGGGCGCGCCCCCTACCTCGTGAGCACCTCGTGTGCCCTCCGGACTCCGTTTTCTTGCACGATACGTATTTTGGTCGGTAAAAGTTAATTATATAATCTCCCGAAGGTTTTGACTCCCGTATCACGCAAATATCCTCTGTTCTTGTTTCGAGCTATTTTCTGTCAGGGTTGTCAAGGCCAGGCATCATGTTGAAGGAAATATGCCCTAGAGGCAATAATAAAGTTATTATTTATTTCCTTATTCCATGATAAATGTTTATTATTCATGCTAGAATTGTATTAACCGGAAACATAATACATGTGTGAATACATAGACAAACAGAGTGTCACTAGTATGCCTCTACTTGACTAGCTCATTAATCAAAGATGGTTATGTTTCCTAACCATGAACAAAGAGTTGTAATTTGATTAATGGGATCACATCATTAGATGAATGATCTGATTGACATGACCCATTCCATTAGCTTAGCACCCGATCGTTTAGTATGTTGCTATTGCTTTCTTCATGACTTATACATGTTCCTATGACTATGAGATTATGCAACTCCCATTTGTCGGAGGAACACTTTGTGTGCTACCAAACGTCACAACGTAACTGGGTGATTATAAAGGAGCTCTACAGGTGTCTCCAAAGGTACATGTTGGGTTGGCGTATTTCGAGATTAGGATTTGTCACTCCGATTGTCGGAGAGGTATCTCTAGGGCCTCTCGGTAATGCACATCACATAAGCCTTACAAGCATTGCGACTAATGAGTTAGTTGCGAGATGATGTATTACGGAACGAGTAAAGAGACTTGCCGGTAACGAGATTGAACTAGGTATTGGATACCGACGATCGAATCTCGGGCAAGTAACATACCGATGACAAAGGGAACAACGTATGTTGTTATGCGGTCTGACCGATAAAGATCTTCGTGGAATATGTAGGAGCCAATATGAGCATCCAGGTTCCGCTATTGGTTATTGACCGGAGACGTGTCTCGGTCATGTCTACATTGTTCTGGAACCGTAGGGTCCGCACGCTTAACGTTACGATGACAGTTTCATTATGAGTTTATGCATTTTGATGTACCGAAGGTTGTTCGTAGTCCCGGATGTGATCACGGACATGATGAGGAGTCTCAAAATGGTCGAGGCATAAAGATTGATATACTGGAAGCCTATATTTGGATATCGGAATTGTTCCGGGTGAAATCGGGATTTTACGGGATTACCGGGAGGTTACCGGAACCCCCCGGGAGGTATATGGGCCTTAGTGGGCTTTAGTGGAAGAGAGGAGAGGTGGCCAGGGCTGGGCCGCGCGCCCCTCCCCCTAGTCTGAATAGGACAAGGAGAGGGGGGGCAGCGCCCCCCTTCCTTCTCTCTCTCCTCTTTCCCCCTCCCGAATCCTATTCCAACTAGGAAAGGGGGGGATCCTACTCCTGGTAGGAGTCGGACTCCTCCTGGCGCGCCCTCCTCCTGGCCGGCTGCACCCCCCCTTGCTCCTTTATATACAGGGGCAGGGGGGCACCCTAGAACACACAAGTTGATCTTCGTGATCGTTCCTTAGCCATGTGCGGTGCCCCCCTCCACTATATTCCACCTCGGTAATATTGTAGCAGTGCTTAGGCGAAGCCCTGCAACGGTAGAACATCAAGATCGTCACCACACCTTCGTGCTGACGGAACTCCTCCCCGAGGCTTTGCTGGATCAGAGCCCGGGGAGCATCATCGAGCTGAACGTGTGCCATGAACTCGGAGGTGCCGGAGTAACGGTGCTTGGATCGGTTGAACCGGGAAGACGTACGACTACTTCCTCTATGTTGCGTCAACGCTTCCGCTTCGGTCTACGAGGGTACGTAGAAAACACTCTCCCCTCTCGTTGCTATGCATCACCATGATCTTGCGTGTGCGTAGGAAATTTTTTGAAATTACTACGTTCCCCAACAGTGGCATCCGAGCCTAGGTTTTATGGTTTGATGTTATTTGCACGAGTAGAACACAAGTGAGTTGTGGTCGATATAAGTCATACTGCTTACCAGCATGTTATACTTTGGTTCGGCGGTATTGTTGGATGAAGCGGCCCGGACCGACCTTACGCGTACGCTTACGCGAGACTGGTTCTACCGCCGTGCTTTGCACACAGGTGGCTGGCGGTGTCGTTTCTCCAACTTTAGTTGAACCGGTGTGGCTACGCCGGTCCTTGCGAAGGTTAAAACAACACCAACTTGACAAACTATCGTTGTGGTTTTGATGCGTAGGTAAGATTGGTTCTTGCTAAGCCCGTAGCAGCCACGTAAAACTTGCAACAACAAAGTAGAGGACGTCTAACTTGTTTTTGCAGGGCATGTTGTGATGTGATATGGTCAAGACATGATACTAAATTTTATTGTATGAGATGATCATGTTTTGTAACCGACCTATTGGCAACTCGCAGGAGCCATATGGTTGTCGCTTTATTGTATGCAATGCAATCGCCCTGTAATGCTTTACTTTATCACTAAGCGGTAGCGATAGTCGTAGAAGCATAAGATTGGCTAGACGACAACGATGCTACGATGGAGATCAAGGTGTCGCGCCGGTGACGATGGTGATCATGACGGTGCTTCGAAGATGGAGATCACAAGCACAAGATGATGATGGCCATATCATATCACTTATATTGATTGCATGTGTTGTTTATCTTTTATGCATCTTATCTTGCTTTGATTGACGGTAGCATTTTAAGATGACCTCTCACTAAATTATCATAGTAAAAGTGTTCTCCCTAAGTATGCACCGTTGCGAAAGTTCTTCGTGCTGAGACACCACGTGATGATCGGGTGTGATAGGCTCTACGTTCAAATACAACGGGTGCAAAACAGTTGCACACGCGGAATACTCAGGTTTAACTTGACGAGCCTAGCATATAACAGATATGGCCTCGGAACACGGAGACCAAAAGGTCGAGCGTGAATCATTTAGTAGATATGATCAACATAATGATGTTCACCATTGAGACTACTCCATCTCACGTGATGATCGGACATGGTTTAGTTGATATGGATCACGTGATCACTTAGAGGATTAGAGGGATGTCTATCTAAGTGGGAGTTCTTTAATAATATGATTAATTGAACTTAAATTTATCATGAACTTAGTCCCTGATAGTATCTTGCTTGTTTATGTTTGATTGTAGATAGATGGCCCGTGCTGTTGTTCCATTGAGTTTTAATGCGTTCCTTGAGAAAGCAAAGTTGAAAGATGATGGTAGCAATTACAAGGACTGGGTCCGTAACTTGAGGATTATCCTCATTGTTGCACAGAAGAGTTACGTCCTGGAAGCACCGCTAGGTGCCAGCCTCTTCTTGATGATGCAATCGACGATGTTAAAACGTCTGGTAGAGCAAAGCTGATGACTACTCGATAGTTCAATGTGCCATGCTTTACAGCGTAGAATCGGGTCTTCAACGACGTTTTGAACGTCATGGAGCATATGAGATGTTCCAGGAGTTGGAGTTAATATTTCAAGCAAATGCCCGAATTGAGAGATATGAAGTCTCCAATAAATTCTATAGCTGCAAGATGGAGGAGAACAGTTCTGTCAGTGAGCATATACTCAAAATGTCTGGGTATAATAATCACTTGATTCAATTGGGAGTTAATCTTCCGGATGATTGCGTCATTGACAAAATTCTCCAATCACTTCCACCTAGCTATAAGAGATTCGTGATGAACTATAACATGCAAGGGATGGATAAGACAATTCCCGAGCTCTTCGCAATGCTAAAAGCTGCGGAGGTAGAAATTAAGAAGGAGCATCAAGTGTTGATGGTCAATAAGACCACTGGTTTCAAGAAAAGGGGCAAAGGGAAGAAGAAAGGGAACTTCAAGAAGAACAGCAAGCAAGTTGCTGCTCAGGAGAAGAAACCCAAATCTGGACCTAAGCCTGAAACTGAGTGCTTCTACTGCAAGTAGACTGGTCACTAGAAGCGGAACTGCCCCAAGTATTTGGCGGATAAGAAGGATGGCAAGGTGAACAAAGGTATATGTGATATACATGTTATTGATGTGTACCTTACTAATGCTCGCATAGCACTGGTATTTGATCTGGTTACATTGCTAATATTTGCAACTCGAAACAGGGACTACGGATCAAGCGAAGATTGGTTAAGGACGAGGTGACGATGCGCGTGGGAAATGGTTCCAAAGTCAATGTGATCGCGGTCGGCACGCTACCTCTACATTTACCTTCGGGATTAGTATTAGACCTAAATAATTGTTATTTGGTGCCAGCGTTGAACATGAACATTATATCTAGATCTCGTTTGATGCGAGACAGTTATTCATTTAAATCAGAGAATAATGGTTGTTCTATTTATATGAGTAATATCTTTTATGGTCATGCACCTTTGAAGAGTGGTCTATTCTTATTAAATCTCGATAGTAGTGACACACATATTCATAATGTTGAAGCCAAAACATGCAGAGTTGATAATGATAGTGCAACTTATTTGTGGCACTGTCGTTTGGTTCATATCGGTATAAAGCGCATGAAGAAACTCCATACTGATGGGCTTTTGGAACCACTTGATTATGAATCACTTGGTACTTGCGAACCGTGCCTCATGGGCAAGATGACTAAAACACCGTTCTCCGGTACTATGGAGAGAGCAACAGATTTATTGGAAATCATACATACAGATGTATGTGGTCCAATGAATATTGAGGCTCGTGGCGGATATCGTATTTTCTCACCTTCACAGATGACTTAAGCAGATATGGGTATATCTACTTAATGAAACATAAGTCTGAAACTTTTGAAAAGTTCAAAGAATTTCAGAGTGAAGTTGAAAATCGTCGTAACAAGAAAATAAAGTTTCTACGATCTGATCGTGGAGGAGAATAATTGAGTTACGAGTTTGGTCTACATTTGAAACAATGCGGAATAGTTTCGCAACTCACGCCACCCGGAACACCACAACGTAATGGTGTGTCCGAACGTCGTAATCGTACTTTACTTGATATGGTGCAATCTATGATGTCTCTTACAAATTTACCGCTATCGTTTTGGGGTTATGCTTTGGAGACGTCCGCATTCACGTTAAATAGGACACCGTCGAAATCCGTTGAGACGACGCCTTATGAACTATGGTTTGGCAAGAAACCAAAGTTGTCGTTTCTTAAAGTTTGGGGCTACGATGCTTATGTGAAAAAACATCAACCTGATAAGCTCGAACCCAAATCGGAGAAATGTGTCTTCATAGGATATCCAAAGGAGACAATTGGATACACCTTCTATCACAGATCCAAAGGCAAGACTTTTGTTGCTAAATTCGGAGTCTTTCTAGAGAAGGAGTTTCTCTCGAAAGAAGTGAGTGGGAGGAAAGTAGAACTTGATGAGGTAACCGTACCTACTCCCTTATTGGAAAGTAGTTCATCACAGAAACCGGTTTCTGTGACATCTACACCAATTAGTGAAGAAGTTAATGATGATTATCATGAAACTTCAGACCAAGTTACTACTGAACCTCATAGAACCAGAGTAAGATCCGCACCAGAGTGGTACGACAATCCTGTTCTGGAAGTCATGCTACTAGATCATGATGAACCTACGAACTATGAAGAAGCGATGGTGAGCCCAGATTCCGCAAAATGGCTTGAAGCCATGAAATCTGAGATGGGATCCATGTATGAGAACAAAGTGTGGACATTGGTTGACTTGCCCGATGATCGGCAAGAAATTAAGAATAAATGGATCTTCAAGACGAAGACTGATGCTGACGGTAATGTTACTGTCTATAAAAGCTCGACTTGTCGCAGAAGGTTTTCGACAAGTTCAAGGGATTGACTACGATGAGACCTTCTCACCCGTAGCGATGCTTAAGTCCGTCCGAATCATGTTAGCAATTGCCGCATTTTATGATTATGAAATTTGGCAGATGGATGTCAAAACTGCATTCCTGAATGGATTTCTAGAAGAAGAGTTGTATATGATGCAACCAGAAGATTTTGTCGATCCAAAGGGAGCTAACAATGTGTGCAAGCTCCAGTGATCCATTTATGGACTGGTGCAAGCCTCTCGGAGTTGGAATAAACGCTTTGATAGTGTGATCAAAGCATTTGGGTTTGTACAGACTTTTGGAGAAGCCTGTATTTACAAGAAATTGAGTGGGAGCTCAGTAGCATTTCTGATATTATATGTAGATGACATATTATTAATCGAAAGTGATATAGAATTTCTGGACAGCATAAAAGGATACTTGAATAAGAGTTTTTCAATGAAAGACCTCGGTGAAGCTGCTTACATATTGGGCATTAAGATCTATAGAGATAGATCAAAACGCTTAATTGGACTTTCACAAAGCACTTACCTTGACAAAGTTTTGAAGAAGTTCAAAATGGATCAGGCTAAGAAAGGATTCTTGCCTGTGTTACAAGGTGTGAAGTTGAGTAGGACTCAATGCCCGACCACTGCAGAAGATAGAGAGAAAATGAAAGATGTTCCCTATGCTTCAGCCATAGGCTCTATCATGTATGCAATGCTGTGTACCAGACCTGATGTGTGTCTTGCTATAAGTCTAGCAGGGAGGTACCAAAGTAATCCAGGAGGGATCACTGGACAGCGGTCAAGAACATCCTGAAATACCTAAAAAGGACTAAGGATATGTTTCTCGTATATGGAGGTGACAAAGAGCTCATCGTAAATGGTTACGTTGATGCAAGCTTTGACACTAATCCGGACGATTCTAAATCGCAAACCGGATACGTGTTTACTTTAAACGGTGGAGCTGTCAGTCGGTGCAGTTCTAAACAAAGCGTTGTGGCGGGATCTACATGTGAAGCGGAATACATAGCTGCTTCAGAAGCAGCGAATGAAGGAGTCTGGATGAAGGAATTTATATCCGATCTAGGTGTCATACCTAGTGCATCGGGTCCAATGAAAATCTTTTGTTACAATACTGGAGCAATTGCCTTAGCGAAGGAATCCAGATTTCACAAGAGAACCAAGCACATCAAGAGACGCTTCAATTCCATCCGGGATCTAGTCCAGGTGGGAGACATAGAAATTTGCAAGATACATACAGATCTGAATGTTGCAGACCCGTTGACTAAGCCTCTTCCACGAGCAAAACATGATCAGCACCAAGACTCCATGGGTGTTAGAATCATTACTGTGCAATCTAGATTATTGACTCTAGTGCAAGTGGGAGACTGAAGGAAATATGCCTTAGAGGCAATAATAAAGTTATTATTTATTTCCTTATTCCATGATAAATGTTTATTATTCATGCTAGAATTGTATTAACCGGAAACATAATACATGTGTGAATACATAGACAAACAGAGTGTCACTAGTATGCCTCTACTTGACTAGCTCATTAATCAAAGATGGTTATGTTTCCTAACCATGAACAAAGAGTTGTTATTTGATTAATGGGATCACATCATTAGATGAATGATCTGATTGACATGACCCATTCCATTAGCTTAGCACCCGACCGTTTAGTATGTTGCTATTGCTTTCTTCATGACTCATACATGTTCCTATGACTATGAGATTATGCAACTACCGTTTGCCGGAGGAACACTTTGTGTGCTACCAAACGTCACAACGTAACTGGGTGATTATAAAGGAGCTCTACAGGTGTCTCCAAAGGTACATGTTGGGTTGCCGTATTTCGATATTAGGATTTGTCACTCCGATTGTCGGAGAGGTATCTCTGGGCCCTCTCGGTAATGCACATCACATAAGCCTTGCAAGCATTGCAACTAATGAGTTAGTTGCGAGATGATGTATTACAGAACGAGTAAAGAGACTTGCGGTAACGAGATTGAACTAGGTATTGGATACCAACGATCGAATCTCGGCAAATAACATACCGATGACAAAGGGAACAACGATGTTGTTATGCGGTCTGACCGATAAAGATCTTCGTAGAATATGTAGGAGCCAATATGAGCATCCAGGTTCCGCTATTGGTTATTGACCGGAGACGTGTCTCGGTCATGTCTACATTGTTCTGGAACCGTAGGGTCCGCACGCTTAACGTTACGATGACAGTTTCATTATGAGTTTATGCATTTTGATGTACCGAAGGTTGTTCGCAGTCCCAGATGTGATCACGGACATGACGAGGAGTCTCGAAATGGTCGAGACGTAAAGATTGATATATTGGAAGCCTATATTTGGATATCGGAATTATTTCGGGTGAAATCAGGATTTTATCGGATTATCGGGAGGTTACCGGAACCCCCCGGGAGGTATATGGGCCTTAGTGGGCTTTAGTGGAAGAGAGGAGAGGTGGCCAGGGCTGGGCCGCGCGCCGATGGGAGTAGGACTCCGCCTGGCGCGCCCTCCTCCTGGCTGGCCGCACCCCCCCCTTGCTCCTTTATATATGGGGGCAGGGGGGAACCCTAGAACACACAAGTTGATCTTTGTGATCGTTCCTTAGCCGTGTGCGGTGCCCCCCTCCACTATATTCCACCTTGGTAATATTGTAGCAGTGCTTAGGCGAAGCCCTGCAACGGTAGAACATCAAGATCGTCACCACGCCGTCGTGCTGACGGAACTCCTCCCCGAAGCTTTGCTGGATCGGAGCCCGGGGAGCGTCATCGAGCTGAACGTGTGACAAGAACTCGGAGGTGCAGGAGTAACGGTGCTTGGATCGGTTGAACCGGGAATACGTACGACTACTTCCTCTACGTTGCGTCAACGCTTCCGCTTCGGTCTACGAGGGTACGTAGACAACACTCTCCCCTCTCGTTGCTATGCATCACCATGATCTTGCGTGTGCGTAGGAAATTTTTTGAAATTACTACGTTCCCCAACACATGTCGTCCCCCTCCTCCAACAATGGTGACAAATATGCTTGGCTAATGAAGATAGAGCTGAAGAGGGAAGAACCCATGGAGATCAACAAGGATGAAGGGATCAAGAAGGCCACGGAGAACCAAGCTCCGGCAACAGAAGACATCCTTCAACTTGATCATAATCTTCTTACCCCAACTGAGATCGAAGCTTTCAAGATGATTGAGTTAGCTCGTATTCAAAACAAGTATCTCACAAGTGAAAATATTTTGTTGAAGGAGCATATCGTTGCACTCAAGAGCATTATTCGCAAGTTGGAAGACCTTTTACGCTCGATGTGCGACTATCCATCACCTCCACCTTCCTCTTCACCAACAACAAAGAAGGAGACATAATCACATAGGTATGGGCACTCCCCATGGCAACTGCCAAGCCTGGGGGAGGTGCCCCGGTATCGTACACAATCACAACTCCTACCTTTACCGTTTTTCTTAGTTCGATCCTATTAGTAGTATCTTGATCTAGTAGAATAAAGTTTATGGCATGATCTAGTTTTGAGTTTTGCTTTATGATCTCTCTACGTAATCGAGTACGTGAGCTATATATAATAAAGATTAGTGTTGAGTCAAGGGCTTGATTATTTTGCCATGATCTTGGGTGAATAAAAGAAAAGAAGAAAAAGAATAAAAAGAAACAAAGAGTTCATATTGATCTTATCAAGAGTAATGACTTCACATAGAAAGAGTATGATGATTAAAAGTTGTTGGGAGTTGGCAGACATAGCTTTGGTCATCGTTGCAATTAATAGGAAGTAATAAGGAAAGAGAGGTTTCACATATAGATATATTATCATTGACATCTTTTATGATTGGAAGCACTCATTAAAATATGACATGCTAAAGAGTTGATGTTGGACAAGGAAGACAACGTAATGAATTATGTTTTCTTATATCTGAGATAAAGTATGTTGTCATGGATCCTCTAACATGTTGAGCTTGCCTTTCCCCCTCATACTATCTCAGCACCAAGTAGAGATACTACTTGTGCTTCCAAATAACCTTAAAACCGTTTTGCCATGAGAGTCCACCATATCTACCTATGGATTGAGTAAGATCCTTCAAGTAAGTTGTCATTGGTGCAAAGCAATAAAAATTGCTCTAAATATGTATGATTGATTGGTGTGGGAGAAATAAGCTTTATACGATCTTGTGATGTGGAAGTAACAAAAGCGACGGACTGCATAATAAAGGTTCATATCACAAGGGGCAATATAAAGTGACGTTCTTTCACATTGAGATTTTGTGCATCCAACCATAAAAGTGCATGGCAACCTCTGCTTCCCTCTGCGAAGGGCCTATCTTCTATTATTATCTTCTACCTCATGCAAGTGTCACGGTGATCTTCACCTTTCCTTTTCCATTTTATCCTTTGGCAAGCCCAGCATGTTGGAAAGATCCTGATAGATATATCTAATTGGATGTAGGGGAGCATGAGTTATTATTGTTGACATTACCCTTGAGGTAAAAGGTTGTGGGGCGAAACTATAAGCCCCTATCTTTCTCTGTGTCCGATTAAAACTTTGTAACCACAAGTATTGCGTGAGTGTTAGCAATTATGAAGGACTAGATGATAGTTGAGTATGTGGACTTGCTTTTTAGCTCTGACATAGACTCTTTTCGATGTTATGATAAATTGCAATTGGTTCAATGACTGAGGTTATAGTTTGTTGGTTCTCAATAAGGTTTCTGATTCATACTTTTGCATTGTGAATAGATCATCACTTGAACATAAGTAATCATATGACAATATCTATATATGTTGCTGTTATGAGAATAATCATGATGCCTCATGTTCGTATTTTATTTTTATCGACGCCTCTACTTCTAAACATGGGGACATATTTATTGTTATCGGCTTTCGCTGGAGGACAAGCGAGGTCTAAGCTTGGGGGAGTTGATACGTCCATTTTGCATCATGTTTTATATTGATACTTATTGCATTATGGGCTGTTACTTCACATTATGTCACAATACTTACAGATATTCTCTCTTATTTTACAAGGTTTACATAAGGAGGGAGAATGCCGGCAGCTGGAATTCTGGGCTGGAAAAGGAGAAAATATTAGAGACCTATTCTGCACAACTCCAAAAGTCCTGAAACTCCACGGAGTGTCTTAAAATAAATAATAAAAAATCCTCGCCAAAGATGAAGGCCAGAAGGCCCACACACTACTGGAATCAGCTACTTTGCCATCTGCCAGATCTTTGCCGTCTGCTAGCGGACGGCAAATAAGCTCTTTGCCATCAGCTACACAAAAAGCGGACGGCAAAGAACAGGCTGATGGCAAAGACCAAGGTTACCATCAGCCAGATTCTTTGCCGTCCGCTTCATGACGGCAAGATTCGTTACCGTCTGCTAGCGGACGGCAAAGAGGGAGGGCCCCACCGACGAGTTGCAAAAAAAAACCCTAACGGGGCCCTCTTTGCCGTCCGCTAGCGGACGGCAAAGAGCACGCAGCGACGGCAAAGGATGGCGGGCGGCAAAGAGGGGGGCCGCATGCGTTAACGGCGCCCCCCCCTCTCTCTCTCTCTCTCCCACCACCGCGCACCCCCCTCCGCCGCCCGCCGCCCGCACGCCGCCTCCCCCCCGCCCCCACCCCGCCGCCCCCAGCGCCCCCCGCCCCTTGCCGCCTGCCCTGCCGTCTGGCGCCGCCACCCCGCCCCCGCCCCCTCCTCCGCCGCCCAGGCTCCCCGCCGCCCGCCGCCTGCCGGGCCAGCGCCGCCGCCCAGCCGCCCGCCCCCTCCTCCGCCGCCCAGCCGCCGCCCCCCTCCTCCACCCTCGCCGCCACCCAGCCCCCCCCCGCCCGCCTAGGTGAGTTTCTTCTTCTTTTTTTCTTTTTCTGTTTTTTAGTTTTAGGTTTATGTTTAGTATTAGGTTTAGATTTAGTTTAGTATAAGAAGAAGAAAAGAGAGGAGAGGAGGAGAAGAAGAAGAGGAAAAAGGAAAGGAGGAAGAAGAAGAAGAAGAAGAAGAAGAAGAAGAAGAAGAAGAAGAAGAAGAAGAAGAAGAAGAAGAAGAAGAAGAAGAAGAAGAAGGAAAAAAAGGAAGAAAAGGAAAAGGAGGAAGAAGAAGAAAAGGAAAAAGAAAGAAAAGGAAAAGGAAGAAGAAGAAGAAGACACCCGACCCCGAGACCCCGACCCGACCCGACCGACCCCGACCCCGACACCCCGACCCGACCCCGACCCGAGACCCCGACCCCGACACCCCGACACCCGACCCGACCCGACCCGACCCGACCACGGTACCCGGACCCGACCAGCACCCGACACGACACCCGACCCGAGACCCGACCCCCGACCCGACACCCCGACCCGACACCCCGACCCGACCCGACCCGACCCGACACCCCGACCCCGACACCCGACCCGACCCGACACCCGACCCGACCCGACCCGACACCCGACCCGACCCGACCCGACACGGTACCGGACCCGACCGGCACCCGACCACGACACCCCGACCCGAGACCCGACCCGACCCGAGACCCGACCCGACACCCCGACCCGACACCCCGACCCGACCCGACCCGACCCGACACCCCTACCCGACACCCCGACCCGACCCGACACCCCGACCCCCAAGGCTGACCCGACACCCGACCCGACACCCCGACCCCGAGCTGACCCAACACCCCGACCCAGGCTGACCCGGACACCCGGCGCCGACACCACACCCCGACCGAAACAACACCCGACACCGACACGGCACTACCCGACATCGACCGACACCCGACCCCCGACCACAAGCAGCACCCGACCCGACACGGCACCCGACACCGACAGACACCCGACCACCGACACCTCCCGAAAGGTGTTCTTTGGCCTTCAGAGGCCGACGGGTCATATATATATTGTGAATTATTAGTTAGGTCATATATTTTTCGATTTTGCTATGAAAACATCATATATAATTGTGTTGATCGTGTAGTTTTAATTGTGCAGTTGTTTCATCGCTGCGAGGTTTGGTGTTCGACGACCTCGCCGTGTGTTTGTGAGCTCGCCTTCGTTCGTGGGTGAGCACAAATGACAACTCCTCCTCCCCATTAATTATTTGATCTATTCCGATGAAACTTGATAGCTAGCTATATATGTGTCTTGAATCATCGATATCGTAACCAATATGTGTCTCCCGTTCGAAAGCGTCATAGTTATAAATATGCATGCATTTGCATATTTATAACCTTGATTCTTCGAATTGTCCAACGCTATCCATGGACAGCCAGTATGTGTAGATTGGGTTCGTTTTCCCATATGCTTTGCTCGGATCCGGCGCATATATTTCGTCGATTGCCTCCCCTGTTGTTCTCTGGTTACACATCCTCTCATTTATTGCGAGAGGCGTGTATCGAGGAGAACGGCGGGAGGTGCTGCCAAATTTTTGCGTCGGATCCGAGCATAGCATGGGAAAATGAACCCAATCTACATACACGGGTGAGATTAGGACCTATCATTACCTATTAGAGTGTAGGTTGCATGGGCGTAATAAAATTGACAAAGTAGATCAACTGATGAATATATACATGGTGAATTACATATATAATTGTTGTGTGTCCAGTAGCTCGAAAGTCAAGATGAGTGACCGTGCTTGGATGTATACGGTCACACTGGTCGAACAAATGGAGCGCTGAATGGTTCACAAAAACTAAGGGGTTTGTGCAAGCCGCATTTGCAAATGGCCAAAAGAAAACCTGGTGCCCTGTTTCGGTGCGGCAATTGGGAAAAGAAGACAGAGGCTGAAATGGGCAAACACCTGCAGAAGAGTGGTTTTACGCCCGATTATATGGTGTGGACATTTCATGGTGAGTCTGCCCAACATGACCGAGCTGAGGTGGATCGTCGCCGCACCGACGAGCATGGTACCGGATGGAAAACATGGTGCAAGGCTATGATGATGCTCGGGATTGGACGAGGAGATGGAGGAATCTGCAAAGGCCTTCAATGAAATGTTGGAGTCTTCAAACGTCCGCTCCACGAGCACACTTGAGCTTTGTCGGTTGGATGTCATCTCACAAGTAATGGCTCAAGGCTCAGTTCAACTTGGGCAGAGAATGCTATGGCGCAATTATGACGAGATTTGGGCGCTTTCTACCCAAAGGCCATGTAATGCTGCAAACCTGTACCAGTCGGACAAAATCCTCCGTAATTGAAGATGCCCTATGAGAAGATACATGCACGTGAGAAAGGATGTGCCTTATTTAGGCTTGACTATGCGGACTTGAACTATTGTCCCATTTGCAAGTCTTCGGTATATTGTGGTAGACAACGGTATGGGTGAGAAGACACGCACCAAAATCCCGTTAGTGTTCTTGGTATATGCCAATCGTACCAAGACTTCAACGTCTTTTCATGGTCGAAGAGCGGCCGGACAGATGACATGGCACAAAACAGGCAAAAGAACCGAACTAGATGCGGATGGGAATCGATGATGGTACACACATCGGATGGTGTTGCGTGGAAAAAGTTTGATGAATTACATCTTCGACAAAGCGGCAGATCCGAGGCATCCTCGAGTCGGCATCAAGACGGATGGGTTCGATGTGTTTGGTATGACGGCAGCCCAATACAGTTGTTGGCCCGTATTTGTCTTTCCACTCAATCTCCCCCCCGGACAGATTATGCAAAGAAAGAACATTTTCCTGACGTTGATAATTCCAGGACCCAACTATCCGGGCAAAAATATGAATGTGTACATGCAGCCGCTTAAGGACGAATTGCAAGAAGCACGGGATAATGGGTTCAAGACATCGACGCCTTTAGCAAGCGGAACTTCATAATGCGTGTACGGTACATGTACTCGACGCATGACTTGCCGGCGTATCGCTATTCGTTGGCTGGTGTGTGCATGGAAGGTTCCGTGCCCCACATGCAAGGGAGCTCTTGAGTTTCGTTGGCAGGGCGGTCGCAAGTTTTCTTGCTTCGACATGCATAGACAGTTCCTGGATCCTCGCCATAAGTTCGGGAAAGACAAGAAGAACTTCATCGGGGTAGAGTTGTCAAAACTCGCACCACCTGCATTGACAGCCAGCAGACCTGGATCGGTTAAACGCTCTCGAGCGGATCCACAACGCCCGTGGTACTTCAAGGGTATAATACTAAGCAGCGTGGACTCACAAAACATGCTTATGGGATCTGCCTTACTTCAAAGACCTCCTTTGCCCACACAACATCGACGTGATGCACATCGAGAAGAATATCGCCGAGGCACTTTTTGGTACATTGTTCGGCATAGATGGGAAGTCAAAGGATAATACTAAGGCTAGAGTCGATCTGGAGGCGCTATGTGATAGGCCGTTACAAAACATGAAAGAACCGAAAGGAAAGCAGAACTGGACGAAGCCAAAGGCATGGTTCAATCTTGGAAGGCCAGCTATGAGGGAAATTCTCTTGTGGGTGCAACAGCAGTTGATGTTCCCCGATGGGTATGCAGCGAATCTAAAGAGGGGAGCGAATCTTGATAAATGAAGATATTTGGTCTCAAGAGTCATGATTGGCACATATGGATTGAGCGGGTAATGCGGTGATGTTGCGTGGCTTCATCCACGAGGATGAATGGCTAATCTTGGCAGAACTCAGCTATTTCTTCCGTGTTCTTTGTGCGAAAGAACTATCGCTGGCGTGCTAGAAGAAATGGAAGAGTTGGCGCGGAGTTGATCTGCAAGTTAGAGAAGATCTTTCCACCGGCTTCTTTAATCAATGCAGCATTTGATTTTGCATCTCCGACCGAGGCAAGATTGGGGGCCGTGCAAAATCGTTGGTGCTACCTAACCGAGAGAATGCGAAGACGCCGACAAAAATGTAAAATAAGCGTAGAATTGAAGCATCGATGGCTGAGGCATTCATCACAGAGGAGGCGGCAAACTTCGTAACAGCGCACTCTGAAGCCAAAAATCGTCATTTGCATAATCCGAAGCCTCGGTACAATCTTGTGAGCCTAAAAAGGTGGATCCAACCTCAGCCTATTCAAAGGGAATCTCGCACCAGCTAGTGTTTCACATCCAAGATCTTTGAATAACGAAGAATGGCGGACCATTTCGTTGTATATCTTCAACAACCTGATAGAAGTGCGGCCGTACATCGAGTAAGTTCTCGGTACATTGTTTCGCAACTTCTATTTCCTTTGAACTACTCTTATTCCTGGATATGTCATACGATCGATCGTCGCCATATTTCGTATGGGCGGAGATCCAAAAGGATTCCGTCAAGAGTATGAGCTTCTCGCAAAGCAAGGAGGTGGCTATCCCGGTTTCATCTCTTGGTTCAAACAAGCGGTAATTTCTATTAGACAATTTCATTTCATTTGCTAATTTGTGCATAATGCAACAATCCTTTCATATTAAACTTGTAGGCTAATTCAGAGTCTATGGACGCGAATTGAGACAAGTCGCTAATGGTTTTGACTATAAGGTCCGTTCATTTGACAAATACGACATCAATGGGTATCGCTTTCGTACCTATGGCAAAGAGCTATCTATAGCCGATCGAAAGTCAACAAATTGTTGTGTATCTGCTATCGGCGAAGGAGGTACCGAGTATTATGGGAGAGTTGAAGCAATTTATGAACTTCTGTTCTATGGTGAAAACCCACGAATGTCGTAGTCTTCAAATGTTATTGGTTTCAGCCGAAGGAGACTAGAAGGACTCATGAACATGTAGGGCTAGTTGAAATCAACCAAAGCACTCATTTAGATGTTCCCGATGTCTATATTATGGCTCAACAGCGACCCAAGTATTCTATCTACCGTGGGCCTGCCAAACTAATCCAAATCTGAAAGGTTGGGATGTCGTTTATGAAGTGCCGCCACGTGCTAGACTTTCTCCCCAAAGGAAGAGGATTATGAACCTCACATTAACCTGCACACATATGAAGGAGAATTCTTCCAAGAGACACGTCTTTCCAAAAGCGTTTCAAGAACCGCTATACTTCACCCCAAAACATTGAAGTAGACAGCGACAATGAATCCGACATCACCCGGAGGAGGAACAAGAAGAGCCGGAACAAGAAGAGGTTATCTGCTGCGGATGACCTGTCAATGCTTGACCGACACGTCAAGGTGGCCTTGCACATGTTGATGCCAATGAACCCTATGAGCCCGTCATTGATTATAGTGATGATGATGATTATGCATTTATTGATGATCTTGATCCAGATTATTAGTAGTGTCGGTATTACATTTTTTATGTTGTACTTGATGATAATACACTTAAGTGATACACATATTATTATTCATGTCGGTCTTTTTTATGTTGTACTAATTTTGTTTCTGTTTGTCATGGCAGGTGTTGAAAGATGGTGGGCGCTGGTCGGGAGCGTGGTGCGAGGTCTTCCATTCAGACGCACCTCTCCGCCGGCGTTCTTTGGACAATATGACCACACCGCCGGGCCCTTCTTCGTCGACCGCGGTGCCCAGCAGGGACGAGGTAGGAAGAGAGGAGGTAGGGCACGTGGTCGTGGGAGAGGAGGTAGGGTGACTGCACTGGCGCCTTCCTCGCCGCCACCCCAGCTGTTTCACCCGAGCACGTGATGCTAGGGTGGACTCGTCCGAGGAGGAGGCTGCACGGACTCCGGTCCACGAGCCTGCGGTCCACGGGTCTTGGGACTCGAGTTCGCCCACGTGACCCGGAGGAGCACACGTCCGGATGGGGTACTGGCGGATCAGCCCGAGGAGCCAGTGGCCATCTTGATGATGGCGGGAGCCGATCGATCTTGAGGAGGAGGGGGCACCGTCTACCGGCGTGGTGCTACGGCTCCCGTCCGTGCTGCGTGACCAGCGGAGGTGGTTGATTTTCCCTGATGGGGAGAGGTGCGTAAGTGCATTTAATATTTTTGTACCTTGTGCATTCAAGTTTTTCAAATAACTAATCGTTGGCCTTGTCATCTTTGCAGAGGTTGGGACCACCATCATAGTGTCCGCCGCCCAACTCCGTCCTTGGAGTTCTTTGCCGCAAAACTTCCGGGTTTGTCACGTTGCTGGTGAGGGTCGGCTTCGAGCTTGGATTGAGCTGGGAGCACTCGTGGCTGCCCGGCCCCGCCGGATGAGATTATCGGCGGTGTCGTGTGCACACGAGGGCGAACATGGTGATCGAGAAAGTTACAGGTAATTTCTCCTACACATTTAAAAATCTTCAACTAGCTAGTTATTAATTGTACTAATCAATATTGTCTCATTTGATTGCAGACATTCTACAGGTGTGAGGAGGGATACGAGGAGGACGCGGCACATGTTATCGAGAACGTCAGAAGCGCCTACTCGAGAACTTACGACACGAGGCTCGGGTGCGGGCTGTTCGAGACTACTACGCCTTGCGTGGTATCAAGAAGACCAAGCCGGCGTGCGCGATAAGTTCTGAGTAAGGAGCAGTACATGAAGGTAATTCTTAAGGCCTTCTCTACTTAAGTTCCTTCATTTAGTAATTCTTAGCCGTGGCGCTCAAGTTTCTATTTGCTAACTTAGGCGCCTCCGAGATGGTGTGCGGATCGGATGGATTGTTGGGAGGTGTTGGTCGATGAGTGGTGCTCAAAACAATGGCTAGCCCTCCACAACGAGGCCAAGGACAAGCGTGCCCAAATGGAAGGTGTGCCACACCATCAAGGCAGCTCCAACTTATATCAGTTCGAGGCATGGCTGGGTATGTGGTTTGCTTCATGATTCATGCAATTCATTCATCATGCTAGCTTGAGCCCTTTAATTACTAATTTTCATTGTTTCTCTCTTTCGTGCACGCTACAATAAGGTGGATAAGGTGCCGAGGTGTACGACCTGTATGCCATGGCCCACTTGCCTCTTTCAAGAAAGTCAAGGCTTTCTCTCGGTCGACCTCGATGATGCAAACAACTTCACCAACATCTCCTCCCACAACAAGCTCGTGAGATATAGAGATGAGGGAAGGCGAGGAAAGGGAGGACTTTAACCCGAGCTGTGGTCCCATTGATCCAGCTGTTGATGATATCTGGTGGCGGGAGGTCCCATGGCTCCATAGCCATTGGAGATGGACTTATCCGTTGTCCTAGCACTCTCTCGGAGATCAAGGCGCGCCGATCGAGCTCCGCTCTGAGATAAGGCCTCGTGAGCGGCCAAAGTGCAACTCGCCATCAAGGTTAGTGATACATACTCAGTTATCTTTCTCTATTACATTGTGTGCGCTTCCATCAATGATTACAAATGGTCATGTGAGTGGTGTTGCAGGCTGCTATCTGAGTGAGAGAGATAGAACGGAGAAACTTGGCGGAGGCGGCGGAGAGGCAGCGGGAGTTGGAGGAGAGGACGACAAAGATGATGGAGGAGGAGAGGGCACGGAATGACATGCGTGCAAGGGCCATGTACGAGCTCCTTGTGGTAAGTTTCTTCTGCAGATTAGCCAAAACATTCATGTAGTGTTTGTCTCATTACTAACTAGTATGGTGAGTCGTCAAAACCAAATGTGCGATCGTATGCGAGAAGACAGGTCGACCGCTCCGCCGATGCCGATGATTGCTCCCGGGACCACGGTGAGTTTTATTTGAATGGACATTACTTGCTAGTCTTAACATTTGAGTGTCATCATGCTAACAAGACATTGAAATGATCTTTGGTGCAGCGTAACTCGAGACAAGCATCGCACGATCCTTCTCCGACTACTGACACGAGCCACCCCGCTTCTACACCTCCCGGATCTTGGTAAGTTTATCTAGTGTTTTGCTTAACACATGCATAAAGACCTAGACTTAGCTTTATTTCCTCCAATGCTTACCATAATGACCTAGACTTAGCTTCTTCTCCTCCAAAATGACTTAATAAGCTTCGACCTCCAAAACCATCCATTTTACCTAAGTTAGCTCTAAAGCGATCATACTTAGCTTACTTATGTCAAAAATTGCATAATTAGCTTAGTTAGCTCATAGGCGATCCATTTTACCTAAGTTAGCTCTAAAATGACCCATTTTACCTAGGTTAGCTTATAAATGATCCAGTTCATCCAAGTTAGCTCAAAATGACCCATTTCACCTAAATTAGCTCTTAAATGATCCATTTCACCAAGTTAGCTACAAAATGATCCATTTCACCTAAATTAGCTCTTAAATGATCCATTTCACCTAAGTTAGCTCAAAAGATCCATTTCAACTAAATTAGCTCATAAATGATCCATTTCACCTAAGTTAGCTCAAAAGCGATGCATTTCAACTAAGTTAGCTCATAAAGATCCATTTCAACTAAATTAGCTCATAAATGATCCATTTCAACTAAGTTAGCTCATAAATGATCCATTTCACCTTAGCTAGCTCATAAGCGACCCATTTCAACTTAGTTAGCTCATAAATGATCCATTTCACCTTAGCTAGCTCATAAGCGACCCATTTCAACTTAGTTAGCTCATATATGATCCATTTCACGTAAGTTAGCTCATAAATGGCATACTCTTCTTGTTCTAGTCTTCTTCTTGTTCTACTCTTCTTGTTCTAGTCTTCTTCTTGTTCTACTCTTCTTGTTCTAACTTTCTTATTTTTCATTTTGCAGATTTCTTTCACTTGACTAAAGCTTGCATAGATGGAGTGCTCCTTATCCCTTTCTCTGTTTCTTTTGTATCGTTGAACTATGCATGTATCGTTGGATGAAACTATTGTAATATATATGGTTGGATGCCTCTATGTTGAACTTGTTATGTATGATGGAACTATGCATGTAATATATATGTTTGGATGATGAAGTTATGTGTTGGATATCTTATATGTTTGCTCTGTAATGGCCTTTTGAAATATATCTATATATGTCATATATATTTGTGATGAAAATTGTTGGATTTAATAAAAACAGATAAAAAGCCAATATACGGGCTCTTTGCCGTCGACCACCGACAACAACGCACTCTTTGCCGTCCACCGCGGACGGCAAAGAAGACACGTGGCATCTAGCTGTGCTTCACGGAAGTGACCCATTTGGTCACTTTGCCATCGAGAGCGACGGCAAAGAACACGCACTTTGCCATTAGTGGCGACGGCAAAGAACCTGCACTTTGCCATTAGTGGCGCGACGGCAAAGAACCTGCACTTTGCCATCGATGGCGACGGCAAAGACACTAGAAATTTTGCCGTTAGCGGCGGACGGCAAAGGCCTGCCGTTAGACATAACGGACCGACGGCGCAATTATTGCCGTCCGCTCTCTTTGCCGTCCGTCGCGGACGGCAAAGGTCCTTGCCGTCGATAGCGGAAGCGGACGGCAAAGTAGCTGTTCTATCGTAGCCTACGTTGCGAGAACTGTTGCCGTCCGTGGTCGACGGCAAAGGATTTTGCCGTCCGCCATTCATGCCTTTGCCGTCCGCCATGGCGGCGGCAAAGTAGCTGATTCTGTAGTGACACCCTGTCCCACGAGGGTGGGGCGCCCCCCTAGGCGCGCCACCCTACCTCGTGGGCCCCTGGTGGCTCTCCGATGACCATCTTCTGCTATATGAAGTCTTTCGTCGAGAAAAAAAATAAGAAGCAACCTTTCGGGGCGACACTCCGCCGCCACGAGGCGGAACCTTGACGAAACGAATCTAGGGCTCCGGCAGAGCTGTTCTGCCGGGGACACTTCCCTCCGGGAGGGGGAAATCATCGCCATCGTCATCACAACGCTCCTCTCATCGGGAGAGGGCAATCTCCATCAACATCTTCACCAGCACCATCTCATCTCAAAACCCTAGTTCATCTCTTGTATCCAATTGTTGTCTCCAAGTCCGGGATTGGTACTAGTAGGTTGCTAGTAGTGTTGATTACTCCTTGTAGTTGATGCTAGTTGGTTTATTTGGTGGAAGATCATATGTTCAGATCCTTTATGCATATTAATACCCCTCGATTATGAACATGAATATGCTTTGTGAGTAATTACGTTTGTTCCGAGGACATGGGAGAAGTCTTGCTATTAGTAGTCATGTGAATTTGGTATTAGATTCGATATTTTGATGAGATGTATGTTGTCTAGCCTCTTGTGGTGTTTTGTGAGCGTCGACTACATAACACTTCACCATTATTTGGGCCTAGAGGAAGGCTTTGGGAAGTAATAATTAGATGATGGGTTGCTAGAGTGATGAAGCTTAAACTCTAGTTTATCGTTGCTTCGTAAGGGCTGATTTGGATCCATATGTTTCATGCTATGGTTAGGTTTACCTTGATACTTTTGTTGTAGTTGCGGATGCTTGCAATAGAGGTTAATCATAAGTGGGATGCTTGTTCAAGTAAGAACAGCACCCAAGCACCGATCCACCCACATATCAAATTATCAAAGTACGAGCGTGAATCATATGAACGTGGTGAAAACTAGCTTGACGATATTCCCATGTGTCCTCGGGAGCGCTTTTCCTTATATAAGAGTTTGTCCAGGCTTGTCCTTTGCTACAAAAAGGATTGGGCCACCTTGCTGCACTTTATTTACTTTTGTCACTTGTCGCTCGTTACAATTTATCTTATCACAAAACTATCTGTTACCACTTATTTCAGTACTTGCAGAGAATACCTTGCTGAAAACCGCTTGTCATTTCCTTCTACTCCTCGTTGGGTTCGACACTCTTACTTATCGAAAGGACTACGATAGATCCCCTATACTTGTGGGTCATCAACTGCCATCTAGCTCTGCACTTGATTCACCTTCTGTTTTGAGTAAGCTTGCGACACCTAAACCTGCTTCTGCTATTCGTTCTGATATGTCGCATGTTATTGATGATGCCACTTCTGCTATGCATGATACTTATGATGAAACTACTTCTATGCTTGATACTACTATGCCACTTAGTGAATTTCTTGATGAACAAATTGCTAGGGCTAGAGAGAAAGAAATTATTGAAACTGATTATATTGATGAAAGTGGTGATGAAGATAGGCCTGTTATTCCTGAGGGTTATGTTTTTGATATGGAAGCTTCTGCAACTATTTTAGCTTGCAAAGATAGATATGAGCTCAAGAGGTTATTAGCTGAATGGAATAAGCAATCTCTTAAAGATAGAATGAGGCCTGACCCTGCTTTTCCTACTTCACCTATTTGTGTTGCCGATAAGGATTATGAATTTTTTGTTGATCCTGATATAATTACTTTGGTTGAATCGGATCCTTTTCATGGCTATGAATCTGAAACTGTTGTGGCACATCTTACTAAATTAAATGATATAGCCACCCTATTCACTAATGATGAGAGATCTCGCTACTTTTACATCCTTAAAATATTTCTGTTCTCATTAAAGGGTGATACTAAGATGTGGTTTAATTCTCTTGATCCTGGTTGTGTGCGTAGTCCCCAGGATATGATTTATTACTTCTCTGCTAAATATTTCCCTGCTCATAAGAAACAAGCTACTTTGAGGGAAATATACACCTTTGTGCAAATTGAAGAAGAGAGTCTCCCACAAGCTTGGGGGAGGCTTCTCGAGTTACTTAATGCTTTGCCTGATCATCCTCTTAAGAAAAATGAAATACTTGATATCTTTTATAATGGACTAACCAATGCTTCAGAGATTACGGATAGTTGTGCTGGTTACTTTTCAGGAAAGAACACCGGATGAAGCTGAAATTCTATTGAATAATATGTTGACGAATGAAAATAATTGGGCACTTTCTGAGCCATCTCCTACTCCAATGACTGAGCCTATTCCTAAACCAACTCCGAAGAAGAGAGGTGTTCTATTTCTCAGTCCTGAAGATATGCAAGAGGCAAAGAAATCTATGAATGAGAAAGGTATTAAAGCTGAAGATGTTAAGAATTTACCTCCTATTGAAGAAATACATGGTCTTAATTTACCGCATGTTGAAGAAATTTATGATCTTAATCCATTACCTATTGAAGAACCTCCTGGTCTCGATAACCCAACACAGGTAGTAAAGGTAAATTCTCTTTACAGATATGATAGAGCTGCAATCCCTCCTACTAAAATTGCTAGACCATGCTTGGATGAGTTTGATAACTTTATGGTTAAGCAAGAAGATTTCAATGCTTATTTTGGTAGACAACTAAAACAAAATGCTTATATGATTAAACACTTGTGTGATTATATGGATAATGTTAGAGGTGAACTTAAACTCATTACTAAACATGCTTCTATGGTTACCACTCAAGTAGAGCAAGTACTTAACGCTCAAAATGATTTTCTCAATGAAATAAATAGTAAGAAAAATGATTATGTTGTTAGAGTGGCTACTAGAACTGGTAGAATGACTCGGGAACCTTTGTATCCTGAAGGCCACCCTAAGAGAATTGAGCAAGATTCTCAGAGAAATAATATTGATGTTCCTAGTTCTTCTAAAAGGAAGAAAAAGAAAAATGATAGGACTTTGCAAACTTCTAGTGAACCTATTGTTGAACCACCTGAGAATCCTAATGATATCTCTATGTCTGATGCTGAAACACAATCTGGTAATTAGCATGAACCTAGTGAAAATGTTAATGATGATGTTCATGATGATGCTCAACCTAGTAATGATAATGATGTAGAAGTTGAACCTGCTGTTGATCTTGATAACCCACAATCAAAGAATCAACGTTATGATAAGAGAGACTTTGTTGCTAGAAAACATGGTAAAGAAAGGGAACCATGGGTTAAGAAACCCATGCCTTTTCCTCCCAAACCATCCAAGAAAAAAGATGATGAGGATTTTGAGCGCTATGCTGAAATGATTAGACCTATCTTTTTGTGTATGTGATTGAGTGATATGCTCAAAATGAATTCTTATGCTAAGTATATGAAAGATATTGTTACAAATAAAAGAAAGATCCCGGAAGCTGAAATTTCCACCATGCTTGCTAATTGCACTTTTAAAGGTGGAATACCAAAGAAAGTTGGAGATCCAGGAGTACCTACTATACCATGCTCCATTGAAAGAAACTATGTTAAAACTGCTTTATGTGATCTTGGAGCCGGTGTTAGTGTTATGCCTCTCTCTTTATATCGTAGACTTGACTTGAATAAGTTGACACCTACTGAAATATCTTTGCAAATGGCTGATAAATCAACTGCTATACCTGTTGGTATTTGTGAGGATGTGACTGTTGTGGTTGCAAACGTTACTATTTTAACGGACTTTGTTATTCTTGATATTCCCAAGGACGATAGTATGTCTATTATTTTGACCTTTTTTGAATACTACAGGGTTGTTATTGATTGCAACAAAGGCAATGTCTCTTTTCATGTTAATGGTAATGAGCATACAGTACATTTTCCGAGGAAACAACCTCAAGTTCATAGTATCAACTCTATTGGAAAAATTCCATCGATTATAATTGGAGGTTTTGAATTTCCTCTTCCTATTGTCAAGCAGAAATATGATATTGTTATTATTGGGGATGTGCATATCCTCGTTGAGGTAACATAGTGTTATTCGAAATTTCTCCGGTTCCATGTTATTCGGAATGAGTTTGTTAACAAGACCTGATCAACCTTGTTAATGGATTCCTTTTGATGAGCATTAGATGGATGAAACTAGAAGGCACAACCTTCTGTACCCTCTCTCTACTTTCTGTTATTTAGTTGAAATAAAGTAAAAATAGTATTTTTCTGTCTGTTTTCTGATTTATCCGTGCAATATAAAAATACCCCGAAAATAGAAGTTCTCCAAATGCCCTGAAAATGGAATATGATCTTTTTTCTAGAATATTTGAGAATCTGGGCCGAGAACACAGCAGGGGGATCAACCACCTGGCCACGAGGGTGGAGGGCGCGCCCTACCCCCCAGGGCGCGCCCCCCTGCCTCGTGGGCCCACGGTGGCCCTCCTCCACTTATTCCTGCACCCATACACTCCTTCTTCCTCCCACAAACACCAATATCCAGCTCAAGCACGAGTTCTAGCTCATTTTGCTGCGATTTTCGATCTCCTTGCTCAAAGCACCTCTCACAAAACTGCTTGGGGAGATTGTTCCTTGGTATGTGACTCCTCCATTGGTCCAATTAGATTTTGTTCTAGTGCTTTATTCATTGCAAATTTGTGTTGCCTAGGTGACCATGTTCTTGAGATTGCATATCAAATTTATATGGTTCCAAGTAGTTCTAATGCATTCTATAGGCTCTAGGCATTTGTAGGAGTAGTTGCTATCAATTTTCTTGAAGTTGGTTCACTTTTGTTTGAAGTTACTAAAAATTTCAGAAATTTTTCAGAGAAAGAAATATGCTTAGGAAAATGTTCCAAGGTGGTTCATCAAGGAAGCAAGGACCCAGGCTTGCAATGCGTGATGCTGACGAGGAGCCACCAAGGGACGCTCCAGTGCGGCCCTGTGAATGGCCTTCAGAAAATTTTATGGATCGAGCGGGAATTAAGGAAGCATTTAACGCATATTTGCATAACTCTGATCTTGTGAGCTTTGAGGCAGACAAATGCCCCCAGTACCACTATCTCACTAGTACATTTGCGAGGAGGTTTGAATTTTCATCTTCGCGTAATTCTCCCACTGTCCTGTTTGATCTTTATGAAAAATCTTATACCATGGACTTAGAGGATTTTACTTCTGCTTGCAAACTTCCACAATGGGGTAATGTTAGTGAACCCCATAAATCTAAATTTAGAAACTTTCTTGCTGGTATAACCGTGGGGCAATCTAGAGATATAGCACAAGCTACCATAGGGAGCATTCATTTTCCTTCTATACATTGTTTTGCTCTCTTCATCGGTAGGTGCATAAATGGTAAAGATGAAGCATGTCATATGTGTGTGCCTGACCTCAGTATTCATAGGAGTGCTGTGTTGGGAGACAAATCTTATAATTTGGGAGCCATTGTTGCACGTAGGTTGCATAATAGTAGATTTAATGGAGATTTCTTTGGTGGAATTTATGCAACTCGCTTAGCTGATTTTCTTGGTGTGGACGTTCGTGAGGATGACATTGAGTTGCCTCCTACTTATTTAGACTACAATTCTATGGTCTATCACCAGTTTGTCGAGAGGAATGAATAACCTCTCCGATATCGCTTAATCTTTGACAGACATCATGCTTTCCGTATTACTCTCCCTGCTCCTGCCTTCTTTGATTATCAGGCAAAAGGAAGACACTTTATCACCAGAGAGGAGGCAGATGAGTACGAGAGGAGGGCGGAGGCAGCTCGCCGCCACGCTGCAGCTCAGGAAGCGATAACCGCTGCATCTCAGTACGACCCCAGCTACACCTACGGGTATCCACCAGGTCATCCTTGGCAATAGACCAACATAGGCCAAAAGCCTAAGCTTGGAGGAGTACGTATTTCCCACCGACATTACATATATTTTTACACACACTCATTGCTAGATGTCGGTGCTCATACTTTTTCACTGTAACATCCAAGCTAGTTTATTTTCCTTTTCTTGCTTTTTCTTGTGTGCTTGTTAAACCTTAAGAAAAACAAAAAAATGAGTGTAGCTTTTAGTTAGTTTACTTTCCTTACTGTAGTAGTAATTGTCGGCCTTCAGAGCCATGGCGGAGGTGGTGGGGGAGATCGACGACGTTGGTGTTGCTGGTGGCGATGGGGGGCAGAGCGCTGCTCTCTTTCAGCTTTGGGAAGAAGGGGGGAGCGGCGGAGGTTTCTGGGATTGGAATAGCAACCGGCGAAATGGGCGAACTGCCCCTGTTTCCCCTGCTTATAAAGAGGGAGGGGGCGGACGTTCCGTCTTTCCGAATAAAGAAACCACCCACGATCTCTCCCACAACGCCGCATTCAACGCGTGCCGTTCGGGGGGAGGCGCGGTGGATACGGAGTGAGATACGGCGTAACCCAGGCCGCGCGTGCCCGTGCCCTGTTTTGGGCCCCCTCCGGCGAGGGAGAGCTTGCCGGGCCTGATGCCAAGTCGAGCGAGCCCGCCAAGGATACGAGCGGCTCGTTGGAGATCAACTCCTCTTCCTCCTCATCTTCAGACAGCTTGCCGCAAGCAGAGCCCCCAGCTCCACCAAGAAGGCGTCTCCGCAAGGCCGGGGATGTAGTGGAGCGGCAGGCGAGTCGACAGTCGCCGCGCCGCGCGACACGCTCCATCGCGGCAGTAATAATTAAAAGAAAACCCAAAAAACATTCCCCGTTCTTCTTTTGCTTGTTGGGAGCTTTCCCGTGTAAATAGTTTTTATTTCTTTTCTTTTCTTTGGGGGTTGATAGGAGAAGACCATAATTAAATTGTTGAAGTGGCTCTTATATGCATTATTGTTGATTTAACCAAGAGCCCATATTGCCTTGTCTTCTCCTGTTTATTGAATGCTCGCAGATTCCAGCTTAGTCCAACGCACGTGCACTCTTATTATTCACTTCGTTCGGTCGTGCAAGTGAAAGGCAATTATGATGATATATGATGGACTGACTAAGATGAGAAAAGCTGGTATGAACTCGACCTCTCTTGTTTTTGTAAATATGATGAGTTCATTGTTCCTGATTCAGCTTATTATGAATAAACATGTTTGCAATGACAATTAGAGATCATAGTTGCTCGTGCCATGCTTGATTAGCTATGAGTTATAATGGTTTACCTTGCGTGCCAACATGTTATTAAAATGGTTGTGATGTGGTATGATGGGGTGGTATCCTCATTTGAATGATTTAAGTGACTTGACTTGGCACATGTTCACACATGTAGTTGAAACAAATCAACGTAGCCTTCACGATATTTATGTTCATGGTGGATTATATCCTACTCATGCTTGCATCCAATGTTTATTAATTTTAATGCATGTTCATGACTGTTGTCGCTCTCTAGTTGGTCGCTTCCCAGTCTTTTGCTAGCCTTCACTTGTACTAAGCGGGAATACTGCTTGTGCATCCAATCCCTTATACCCCAAAGTTATTCCATATGAGTCCACTATACCTTCCTATATGCGATATTTACCTGCCGTTCCAAGTAAATTTGTATGTGCCAAACTCTAAACCTTCAAATAAACATTCTGTTTTGTATGCTCGAATAGCTCATGTATCAACTAGGGCTGCCCTTATCTTCCATGTTAGGCGGGTTATTCTCAAGAGGAGTGGACTCCGCTCCTCACTCACGAGAAAATGGCTGGTCAGCGGGATGCCCAGTCGCATGCTTTATGCAAACTAAATCGAAATAATTGCAAACAAAACTCCCCCTGGGTCTGTTGCTAGTTGGAGACACTCATTGTTTCAAGCAAGTCATGGATTGATGCTTGTTGGTGGAGGGGGAGTATAAACTTTACCATTCTGTTTGGGAACCGCCTATAATGTGTGTAGCATGGAAGATATCGCCATCTCTTGGTTGTTATGTTGACAAGGAAAGTATGCCGCTCAAAATATTATTTATCTCTATTTCAAAACCGAGCTCTGGCACCTCTACAAATCCCTGCTTCCCTCTACGAAGGGCCTATCTATTTACTTTTATGTTGAGTCATCACCCTCTTATTAAAAAGCACTAGCTGGAGAGCGCAACTGTCATTTGCATTCGTTATTATTAATTTATATTGGCTATGACTATGATTGGATTTCTTTTACCATGAATTACAATGTCTAGTCAGTCCTTGATCTTTAAAGGTGCTCTGCATTTATGTTTTGCGGTCTCAGAAAGGGCTAGCGAGATACCATCTTATTATATCATATTATGATTGTTTTGAGAAAGTGTTGTCATCCGAGATTTATTATTATGCCTCGCTAGTTGATTATGCTATTAATATGAGTAAACATGAGACCTAAGAGTTATTGCAAATGTGGTTAGTCATAATCTTTGCTGAAAACTTGAATCTGGCTTTACATATTTACAACAAAAAAGCAAACAGAGTTTGTAAAAGTTTTCTTTATCACTTTCAGTTTATCAACTGAATTGCTTGAGGACAAGCAAAGGTTTAATCTTGGGGAGTTGATCGTCTCCGTCGTATCTACTTTTCCAAACACTTTTGCCTTGTTTTCGACTCTAACTTGCATGATTTGAATGGAACTAACCGGATCGACATCTTTGTTTTCAACAGACTTTCCATGGTGTTATTTATGTGCGAAACAAAAGTTCTCGAAATGACTGAAACTCCACGGGCGTCTATTTGGAAATAATAAAAAATCCTTGCAAAGATCAAGACCAGGGGCCCACACACTGTCCCACGAGGGTGGGGCGCGCCTCCCCTAGGGGCGCCCCTACCTCGTGGGCCCCCTAGAGCTCCTCCGACCTCAACTCCAACTCTATATATTTGCTTTTGGGAAGAAGAAAAATAAAGAAGAAGAAATCATCGCGTTTTACGATACGGAGCCGCCACCAAGCCCTAAAACCTCTCGGGAGGGCTGATCTGGAGTCTGTTCGGGGCTCCGGAGAGGGGGATTCGTCGTCATCGTCATCATCAACCATCCTCCATCACCAATTTCTTGATGCTCACCGCCGTGCGTGAGTACTTCCATTGTAGGCTTGCTGGACGGTGATGGGTTGGATGAGATCTATCATGTAATCGAGTTAGTTTTGTTAGGGTTTGATCCCTAGTATCCACTATGTTCTGAGATTGATGTTGCTATGACTTTGCTATGCTTAATGCTTGTCACTAGGGCCCGAGTGCCATGATTTCAGATCTGAACCTATTATGTTTTCATGAATATATGTGTGTTCTTGATCCTATCTTGCAAGTCTATAGTCACCTACTATGTGTTATGATCCGGCAACCCCGAAGTGACAATAATCGGGACCATTCCCAGTGATAACCATAGTTTCAGGAGTTCATGTATTCACTATGTGCTGATGCTTTGTTCCGGTTCTCTATTAAAAGGAGGCCTTAATATCCCTTAGTTTCCATTAAGACCCCGCTGCCACGGGAGGGTAGGACAAAAGATGTCATGCAAGTTCTTTTCTATAAACACGTATGACTATATTCGGAATAAATGCCTACATTACATTGATGAATTGGAGCTAGTTCTATGTCACCCTATGTTATGATTGTTACATGATAGACCGCATCCGGCATAATTCTCCATCACCGATCCAATGCCTACGAGCTTTTCCTATATTGGTTCTCGCTTATTTACTTTTCCGTTGCTACTGTTACAATCACTACAGAACACCAAAAATATTACGTTTGCTACTGTTACTTTTGATACCGTTACCACTACTATCATATTACTTGCTCCTAAATACTTTGCTACAAATACTAAGTTATCCAGGTGTGGTTGAATTGACAACTCAACTGCTAATACTTGAGAATATTCTTTGGCTCCCCTTGTGTCGAATCAATAAATTTGGGTTGAATACTCTACCCTCAAAAACTGTTGCGATCCCCTATACTTGTGGGTTATCAGGGGATCCCTCACCGGTGGCCATCTTCATCATCCCGACGCTCTCCATGATGAGGAGGGAGTAGTTCACCCTCGGGGCTGAGGGTATGTACCAGTAGCTATGTGTTTGATCTCTCTCTCGTGTTCTTGCTTTGGCACGATCTTGATGTATCGCGAGCTTTCCTATTATAGTTGGATCTTATGATGTTTCTCCCCCTTTACTCTCTTGTAATGGATTGAGTCTTTAAGGATTTGATAACACTTGATGTATGTCTTGCATGTGCTTATCTCTGGTGACAATGGGATATTCACGTGATCTACTTGATATATGTTTTGGTGGTCAACTTGCGGGTTCAGTGACCTTGTGAACTTATGCATAGGGGTTGGCACACGTTTTCGTCTTGACTCTCCGGTAGAAACTTTGGGGCACTCTTTGAAGTACTTTGTGTTGGTTTGAACAGATGAATCTGAGATTGTGTCATGCATATCGTATAATCATACCCACGGATACTTGTGGTGACATTGGAGTATCTAGGTGACATTAGGGTTTTGGTTGATGTGTGTCTTAAGGTGTTATTCTAGTACGAACTCTAGGATAGCTCGAACGGAAAGAATAGTTTCATGTTATTTTACTACGAACTCTTGAATAGATTGATCAGAAAGAATAACTTTAAGGCGGTTCCGTACCCTGCAATAATCTCTTCGTTTTTTCTCCGCTATTAGTGACTTTGGAGTGACTCTTTGTTGCATGTTGAGGGATAGTTATATGATCCAATTATGTTATTATTGTTGAGAGAACTTGCACTAGTGAAAGTATGAACCTTAGGCCTTGTTTCCTAGCATTGCAATACCATTTTCGCTCACTTTTATCATTTTTTACCTTCTAGTTTTTATAATTTCAGATTACAAAAACCTATATCTACCATCCATATTGCACTTGTATCACCATCTCTTCGCCGAACTAGTGCACCTATACAATTTACCATTGTATTGGGTGTGTTGGGGACACAAGAGACTCTTTGTTATTTGGTTGCAGGGTTGCTTGAGAGAGACCATCTTCATCCTACGCCTCCCAGGGATTGATAAACCTTAGGTCACCCACTTAAGGAAAATTTACTACTGTCCTACAAACCTCTGCACTTGTAGGCCCAACAACATCTACAAGAAAAACTTTGTGTAGTAGACATCACACACAACAAAATATCACATGACCAGGGAATACACTGCATGGCTGACAACATAGTGGGTAGATTGATTGGACATCACCCTAGATGGACGACAAAGATTCGGGTTGTCCATACAATCAGTTAGGAAAAATCCACATCCCTCGCATAAGTGACATGCAAATTTTTGTAAACTAGATAACGCCCCGCGGGTTGGTGTGGAATTTTTTAGCAATGAACTTATCAAAATTAAAATTAAAATATAGCATATTAGAGTTGTACTATATCACATATCACATTCAACCTAACCTCACATTAGAAGCCGAAATATTTAACCCAGGGGCCAATGCCCCCCCGCCCCTCAAAAAATGTTTGTTGTCTTAAATTTACTATGGCAATTGTAGAAAAACAGAAAATCTTAGTTTTGCCATGTGAGTAGTGCACATGGTGGCAATCTAGAAAATACATAGAGCGAATATGCCACTGGTTGCGCGAAACGCAAGGTTGCTGTCGCTGAATGTCAAGGATCAGCGCAAGCCTGGCCCACATGGCCCCACCTGTATATGGCTATTCCAGTTTTCTCAGCGCCATACAGAACGAATATAGTCATGTTGTACTTGCCGACCTATCTACTCCTGCACCTACCGCGTACTCGCCTACGGGCCGTGTCTCGTCACCCGAGCGGGACACAATTCAAAATCCCAGTCCTCTTGGGCAGCCTCATCACCATAAACCACCACGACCCCCATCCCCACACGACCGCACCCAGATTTGCAGATTAATTCATGATTCACGAGTGAATCTTGGTGCAGAGCCATTCATGGATCTTTTTCGCATAACTTTATGGTGTAATTCCCCCCAAAAAATGTTCATGGTACTACGAGATAATTACCGTCCAGATTAAACATATGTGTGTCACTTCTTAAATAGCAGCCTCAAACGTTATACGTAACAGATTTTGTGCCTAGACTAGCATAGCTAATGAGGAGTGCAGTACTTGCGACAAATTTGAAGGACATGGGCCCAAACGACTTATTGAGAGGAGAATATATAGGCTACGACCTCACAATTATTGTGGTACAGCTTCATATACACACAACAGAATATCACATGACCACGGAATACATTGCATGGCTGAGAACATGGTGGAATAGGTTGATTGGACATCACCCCAGACGGACAGCAAAAATTCGGTAACAAGCATATGACATATTGCTTGTTCGGATAACGCCTGCGGATTGCTGTAGAATTCTTTAGCAATGAACATATCCAAAATAAAATTATTTTGTCAATAGGCATGGGTCTGCGGCTAGCGGAGGCGGCATCGGGATGGTGGAGAGGCGCTCTGGTGCGCGGTGGAGGACCTGGTGGCGGCCGAACTGCACACGTCCTGGAGGAGGGAGGCCTGCATCTGCGCATTTGTTTATTTGAATTCACGTGAAAGCATAAATCCACGTTACCAAGTTAGCCTCCGACCAAACTCTGAGCGAAATCATATATTAACCATTTGTTCAACTTAATACTTGGAAGTATAATGTATCCTAAAAACTCTCAATTTTTTATAGTACAGATACACGAGAAAATGAATTACAGTACTTGTTGACACACGAACACGTCACGTGTACCCTCGACGCCGGGGGTGATGCACCGCAGCTCACGTCGAAGGAGACCCGACCGACAGCGCGATACGCAAGACAGTCGACGGGCGCTTTTGCAGACCCGAGAACCCCACACCCCGGGAGGGACCCCGTCAGGGAGTGCGGTGGCTATGGGCTGCCCTAGGTCGATTCACTCGCCCCTAGAGCCTCGGGATTCGCTGCTCTCAAACACGAAGAATAGCAAAGAACGAGAGAGAAAAATGGTGGAGAGATAAAACTTAGATGAAAAAAGTAGTATATTGATTTGTTCGATTGTGTGTTGTTCAATCGGCCGTCACCCCCAACATATATAAGAGGCGGCTGGACTTCCCGTACAAGCAAAGAATTTATCTAGGCTTTCCTTACAAGAAAATTACATCAATTCACGTCCTAGAGTCCTAGTTCTGGTCCCACTCGGATTCAGCCTGAATCTGGTCCAATCTTCTGTCTTGCTCCTTGCATGGGCCATGGAATCTGCATATGACTTCCGATGGAGACGGTTCAAATATCAATTTTGTGTGCTTCGACGAGGCCAACAATCCGTATGTTGATCACTTTTCCAAATAAGGTCATCTTGAATACTCCACGGGGTCATCTCTAATTTCGAGTCGGACTCGTTCATGTAGCTGACTGGACCGTCCGACTCTTGCAGCGTCTCTGCAGGTCGTATACTACGTCGGATGATGATGACTCCAAAAGCAAAGTTGACCGTTTCGATGTTACGAACAACTCCCGTGTTGAACACTTTTTCATCCGAAGCCATCTAGATAAGTATTTGAGCCCATCTTCAGCATCTGATCAGATTGGCCTCGACAGTTTCTACTGTTCACGGCGACAAGCTTTCCCGGCAAGGTTACTGTTCACGGCGGCAAGCCCTCCCGGCAAGGTTACTGTTCACGGCGGCAAGCTTTCCCCGGCAAAATTTTTGAGGCAGTAAACCACCTCAGATGAAAATGTGTCCAAAAGCAAAGTTGACCGTTTTGAAAAGACGAAAAACTTTCGTGTTGAACGTTTTCGGATTCGAGGCCATCTTCTGTGTCAAAACACTCACGCATTACATCAGACACTTGCCAAGACATGTCTGGTCTCCCGCGTCATATTTCGCCTCTTGACAGGGCTGCATTCAGATAACTCTAACTTTTGCATACGAACTCGGATTGAGATGATTTTTATATCAAAATCGACCGATTCGACGAGACGAAGATAATTCATGTAGAGCATTCCTTCATCCGAGGTTATCCTGGAGGCGTAATTGACCAAAAAGCACTCAAAACACCTAAACATGACAATCTGAGTGTAGTTTTGGTCTTTGATATGATGCCGAATAATTATGGTCCAAACGTCAAAGTTGTTCCATTTGGCAATGTGAAATTTCTCATTTAGAATATTTTGTTATTTGAGGCCATCTTCATTGCATTCTGCATTGTGCCAAAATCAGGGGTCAACAGTACTAAAAACAGAACATGCTGATAAAAGTCATGACTAAAATGCGATGTGAAATCCATAAACTCAACGGCATAAACCCAGGTTTAGAGTTACACCGATCTCATCCAGCGGTCGTCCATGGACAGCTAGCAACCACACGGATCTCGAGCAGCAGGAGCCGGCCTGCGGAGCTCGCTCTCGGTGTGGGCGAAGCGGCAGCCGTCGCCATAGGTGCAGGACCCTCTGGCGAAGTGCGCGCACAGCCTGGTCTTGACGCCGTTATATCGCCCTCCCCCCGGCACCGGGAGATGCTCCCAGACCATAGCGCTGGCGTGCCTGATCTGATCGGGCGTGCCCTCCAGCTCCACGTTCTTCAATCCGGCGTCGCACTCGTGGTCACGGATGCACAGCCTGGCGCCGGTGATCCGGGATATCTGCCTTATGGTCGCTCCGCCACGCCCGATGACGGCGCCTGCGATGGACGCGTCCACGGTGATCCTGGCCGTCGCCGGAGCGCCGAAACCCGCCGGAGCTGCCTTGCCGGGGTTGGGCGCCAGTGGAGGTGTGTGGCGACCAGCGGTCCCTTGCTCTATGTGTGGTGGCGCTGAGTTGTCCTGGGGCAGATGCTCGGAAAGTTCCTTCTCGCCTTGCGAAGGAGTTTCACCGCCCAGGCTGCCCAGGTTTGCGACGGCCTGGTAGCCGCCCGGGAAGTCGTGGGTGAAGAGGCAATCCTCACCAAAGCGGCAGCCTGCAGTACTGCACGATGGCAATATGAATATCACGCGGATGAGCTCAACTGAATCGGCCACTTAAAGCAACGGGACAAGAGCTTGTAGTACGTGTTCGCGCTGACATCAGTTCTCATGAAATCTAATTAATTCATTTTGTTAGAGTGTACCTATACTTCCATAGATACAAATAAGAATAAAGAACATAACATATTCCTTTTTCCAAGTCACTTGCTTCAAGCTCGAGTTCTTTGGATTAACAAAAAGTGTTGCAAAACATGTGTTATTTTTTCGTACACAAATTAATGTACAACTATCATGGCGGGCGGCATGGAACTAGCAAAATGTCCTTCGCTCCGTCCATAGCCCAGGAATCTACGGCATTATGTTAAACAAAAAGAAAATTACCTGAAGAATCGTGTGCATGGCCATGGCTTGGATTTACTCCCTACGCCCGTCTGGGATGACTCCGGCTCTGTTACACCAAATCAATCCATCAGTCATCACCAAGTTCACCAAGTCGATCAATACGACGTGGCAGAACCGAAGATAGATCTGTAGCCGGTTTCCAAATCCAATCGACTCACCTCGGGCTCGCCGAGGCAAAACCCCGTGGCCAGCTCCGCATGCTCTTCCAGCCGGGCGGGCGCCCCGAGCCTCCGCGCGAGGCGAGCAATCGCAACCCCTCGCCGCTCCCGACGCCCAGAGTGTCACGGTGCTCGGGTCGTTGGACAGCAGCAGGTGGAAGCCGGCGGGCAGCGCCTTGCAGGCCTCCGAGCCGCCGACGGCGAGCAGCAGCTCCCTCGAGTACGTGATCCTCTTCGCCCGCCCCTCCTCCTCCCTGGCATCATCCGGCCGGTCAGATCAATCAGATCAGTGTAAGGAAGGAACTAACAATGCGTGCCCCGATTGATGGCCCGCGCTTCCTGACGGTCGCGGCATGAACCAGCGCGCGTGCCTACCTGGTCATGGCGACGGGGGTAGGAATAGTGGCATCGTCACGAGGCGCCGAGCTCATGTCGATGGCAGCGGGAGGCCAGTGGACCTATGCTAGGGAGCGTCACTAGTACTATACGGCTGGTTGTAATGGTAGTATCATAGCTAGTATCATGCATGTCAACTAGGCAATTTTGATGAGGTGTCATAGCATTAAATGAAGAAAGAGAGGTGTAGTATCGTATCACGATACCGTATCATATTAAATCTATATCTACTTTTGTGTAAATGCGTGGCGATAAATAGAAATCTTCACGATCTTAATATACGATCTTATCGTTAGGGAGGTAGTATCATACACTAGTATCATATGCATGATACTAGTATACGATACTCCCCATTACAACCAGCGTACTACCGGCGAGAAGTCCCGGCGCATGCTCGTTCGCCAATGTGAAGCGTCGCTTGTGACGTTGATCCACCGCGACGATTGGCTGGTGCACTGCTTCAGCCGCTGCATGCAAATTCAGCTTCTTCAATTCCCCAAGGGTTGCACCAGCACGTGGATCTTCTCCCCAGGCTTATTAATGTGTGTGCAGTGCACAAACGTTGAGGTTGCAGACGAAGAGTGTCGAGGGGAAATCGTGTCGTGACTACATGCAACTTAAATCATGTCGACTTCAAATTTCAACCTAAAAGTTCATAGGCCAATTTGCCGGGCAAGGAAAATATGTTGTACCATAATTTAGAGCATCTACAGTCGGAGTAGGCAAATCCGGACCCTCAAACGTCCACGGACACACTCAGACACGTCCGCAGGTAATGATCGGCCAGTCCTTAAATTTGCTCATCTGCATCCGAATACCCCATATACTAGAAATCTTACATTCATAAAAATCCACGTACTACGTAGATCAAGTACCCTAGACTTCGTCGGAGATGTTCACTATCTCTGTGCCCGGCTCCGAGTACATGGATGGCAGTCGCAGCTCCGACTCTTGCGCACTTCAACGGGTTTAACTTAAGTGCATGTTGCCTTAGGCGGTCGAATACGATTCTGAGATGTTGTCCGTGAACACTTTGGGGTGAACACCCATCCGAACAACTAGTCGGCGCCGAGAATTTTTGGCGTGTCCGGGTCGATCGGCCTCCGCACCCATCTCCGTCTCGACCTCGTCGAAGAGCATGTCGGTCGCCGTCCGTTCCTGTCGGATGAACTGTCGGTTGGCCTCCACATAGGCCTCATCCTTGATGAACTCCAGAATGGCCTGCTGCTTCGCCATCTCGGCTGCTTGGGCGGGCGCGAACTCCTGCTCCGCGTCCTTCATGTTGAAGCCCAGAGCCGGTGACAGCTCCTGCTTCGCCTCGTAATCCGCCACCTTCATTGGAGCTGGCTACTGCTCCTCTCCGTCCTCCTCCGGCTTCGGCGAGTCCGGAGGCAGCCCGGCAGCGATGCGGGCGACGCGCTCGCCCCGATCGATCTGGTATCGGCGCTCCGGCGTGAGCATAGAGTACACGGTTATCTTTTATCGGACCATGGTGAAGCCAGAGAGCGTGGGAAGAGCGGGACAGAGGAGGTGGATGAGTTTGGGCTGGCGGCGCGGAGAGAGAGGTGGATGGGCTAGGATTGGGGGACGTCAGCCGGCTTAAATAGCCGGAGTTGCTTCCGGGCGGCGAGCCTGAGTAGCGGCACACGACGTTCACACCCTCCACCAAAGGAGACGTCCGTCGGACCACCAGGTTTTCGGGCGACTCTGCGTTGGGCCCCATCGTCAGTTCGACGTGGCGGACGTGCCCGGACGTCCCCATATTTGGGCTGAATATGAAGGGTGCCGGTCAGCCCAGGCATTTGAGGAGCCTGTCTGGGTCACATTTTCGTGACCGTGTCATCCACCCGGACGTTTGAGGTGGATTTGGGGCGCCAGGCTGTAGACACTCGTAGTAGAGGCCTCTCACCACGCCTATCCTGAGGTCACTTCACATTTGGAAAAATCAAGATGACGTTAAAAATTAAAATATTTGTGTGGTTTGTGTATAAGAGAGTAATTTTGACAAAGAATAACTTAGCAAAGCGTAGTTGGGTTGGTAGTAAACGGTGTGACTTCTGTGATTAGGATGAATCAATACAATGTATGTTTCTCCAGTACCCATTACCCAGGTTACTGTGATGGACCATTCATGCGTCCTTCAATGTGTCTCCCCCCACCACTTTATCAAATTTATTTGGGGCATAATTAAATAGGGTAGTCTAAGATGACGGCATATATTCAAGTAGGAATGTGTACATTACTTTGGACTATTTAAAATTGCCGCAATGACGTCGTCTTTAACAGACAAACAATCATCATTTTTTTGCAGTATCTTCAAGGCATCGACATGGATCTATATGTGGTCGTTACTTAACCATGCGAAGCATATGAAGTTTATGGATATTGGATGCAACCGATGAAAAATGGTCACACAGGATACTTAAAACTGGTTTGGATGGCAGACCAACAATAGGATAGGTGTCTAGTCAATTTACCCTATTTTCGCCGGTTATGACAACTTTTTTAGAGTTTTGTCAGATTATTTGAGACCATGTTTTGAACCTCTCACTATTTTTAATAAAATGAGTGTGTGCACCATGAGATAGAAAGGCCGAGGGTATTTGTTCTTTTCGAGAGAGAAAAGTAGAGGCCTCTCAGGGCATCTGCAACAACTTGTATGTTTGATCGTTGGTAAAAGTGTCCACGTCAGCAGCCAACGGCATCATACAAGCTCTTCAATGAGATGTATGTTAAGCGTATGTTAAAAATCCAAGCGGGCCCACTAAATGTTGAAGAAATAGACAGACTTGCCTCGGAGCTTGTGCATGGAGGGTTGCTTCAGGATCATACGATTTCATTCTCTCTCTTCTTTTATTACATGCCATATCATCAAAACAGTCTATGTGGCAATTTTACCAACGATGATCATACAACCATTGAAGATGCCCTCACAAGCCGCTACGGCCTAGGTAGATGGTGACAGGGCCGCTAAACTGCCGGTCACTCAGATAAATGAACCACAGTACTGAAAACAGAAGAGCCTCATAAAAGTCATGAGTGACTAAGGTGCAGTACAAAATCCATAAAATCGACGGCATAATCCCAAGTTTAGAGTTACACTGATCTCATCCAGCGGTCGTCCATGGACAGCTACCAACCACACGGCTCTCGAGCAGCAGGAGCCGGCCTGCGGAGCTCGCTCTCGCCGTGGGCGAAGCGGCAGCCGTCGCCATACGTGCAGGATCCTCTGGCAAAGTGCGCGCACAGCCTGGTCTTGACGCCCTTATATCGCCCTCCGCCGGGCACGGGGAGATGCTCCCAGACCATGGCGCTGGCGTGCCTGATCTGATCGGGCGTGCCCTCCAGCTCCACGTTCTTCAAGCCGGCGTCCCGCTCGTGGTCGCGGATGCGCAGCCTGGCGCCGCTGGCCCGGGATATCTCCCTGACGGTCGCTCCGCCCCGCCCGATGACGGCGCCCGCGAGGGACGCGTCCACGGTGATCCTGGCCGTCGCCGAGGCGCCAAAGCTCGCCGGAGCTGCGTCGGGCGGCGTCGGTGCTCTAAGTGCATGGTCACCGGTGGGACTTGGTTGGTGCATGCCTATGGGTGGTGGCGTTGGATTGAGCCTGGCAAGCTCCTCGTCGTCGTGTGCTGGAGCTGGGCCACTCGGGACGCTTGTTTCTGCGACGGCCTGGGATCCGCCCGGGATGTCATGGATGAAGTCGCAGTTGGAGCCAAAGCGGCAACCTGCGGTGCTGCACGATGGGGAACAAGAAAGTGATCAGATCTGTACTGATGCCGAAATCAGGGAAGCTGGTGGTTCGGTAACTAGCTGAGACACTACAATCAGAATGCAAACAACAATGTTCCACAGTAATAAAAATTCGGCAAACTTAAGAGCCATCGAACACATCCATACAACTCGCCCATCATGTTCATTATTTAACGCTGTCCCAAAAAGGGATTACCTGAAGAACCTGACGCAGGGCTTGGATTTGCTTCCTGCGCCTGCTTCAAACGCCTCCGGCTCTGCTACACCAAAACAATCGATCGTGCGATTCCACGTTCATACGACAGTACGTACTATATACAGTATACGCATCGTAGAATGGGAAATCTAGAGACGAAACGAGCAAGCCAGTTTCGCCACTCGACTGTCGACTCACCTCCAGGTGCTCTTCCAGCCGAGCGGGCAGCCAGAGTTCGGGAAGGAAGCCACAGTGCCGCGTCATCGGGGTGCTTGGACAAGCCGGCGTCGGCGGGCAGCAGCTTGCATGCCTCCAAGCTGCCGACGGCGAGCAGGAGCTCCCTCGAGTACGCTATCCTCTCCGTCCGCCTCGCGATGACGGCATCCCTCTCCTCCTCCTCCCTTGCAACGATCGGCCGGTCAGATCAGTCGCATAAGCCGGGAAAGAATTAATGACGCGCATGCCTCCGTCAGTCGGCAGACCGCACGACGGTCGCTTTACGAACGAACGAGCGTACCTCGGCATACTGGCGTCATCACGAGGCGCCGAGGACGAGCTCATCTCGCCGGCGCCGGAAATTTTCAGCCTAATACATTTACTGTGGTTCACTGAATCTCTTGGGTACGAGCCAAGCCGCGCTATGTAAATAATCCGGGGTAGGGGAGGCCAGTGGACGTACGGCCGGCGACGCCCCTCCTATGCTGCCATGCTGGGGAGCGTTACTGGTAATTGAAGCGATTGATTAATGCGCCCAGGCTAGGAACGAGGCGTCGATTGTGACGTTGATGCATGGCGACGATTGGCTGGTGCAACTGGTTCGACCGCTGCATGCGCGAGATGTAGCGAGCTTCTTCAACTCCCCAGGCTTATTAATGTGCGAGCAGAGCACAAACGTTGAGAACGCAGACCAAGAGTCTGAGCCCTGAGGCTGGTCACAATGGGGAGGAACTTAGGAGTAACATCACACACTCTAATACAACTTTGCTTATGTGGCACATATTTAATGGAGAGAGAGGTGCTTGTGGTAACTAGCTAAGTTACCGGAACATCACACACTTCAAGAAACAATGAGTCTATAACCTAATAAATACATCGTTGCATGACACTACATAGATGTTCCTACCCACTATGGAGGTAGTAACATAGTCTAGGAAAGTGTGAAGTTACTAGCTTATGTTCTTGCCCATTGTGACCAGCCTGAGGTAGTAGTACATCGTGTTGCTGGTCAGTGTTGCGTCTCTGCAACTTAATATGTCTCCCCAGGCCTCGGCAACATCACTGGGAGGTTCAGGTTTCAACATGAAAGTTCAGAGGCCGACTTGGAGTATATCAAGTTCAAGTTCAGGTTTCAACATGAAAGTTGAGATGCCGACTTGTAGGAAATGAAACACGTCAAGCTTTCTACTAATAAAACCACAAAAGGGCTGAAGGAACTCATGACATATATGAAATCCATAAAACCGATGGCATTATCCCAAGGAAATCTTCAGCCCTCAAGGGTTCACAGTTACACTGAGTCCTGGGTAGATCAACCTCACCCGGCAGCCGATTTGCGCAGCTCGTTCTCGCCATGGGCAAAGTGGCATCTGCCGCCAAACATGCACGATCCTTTCGTGAAGTTGTCGCACAGCTTGGTCTTGAAGTTGCTCCCCTGCCCACCGCCGCCGGCGCGGTGAGATCCTCCGGCCAGGTTCTCACTCGGCAGAGGGGCGTTGGCGCCGCCGCTGATCCTGAAGAACAACTCCCTGAGCATGGCGCTGGCGTTGTTGATCTGATCAAACGTGCCCTCGAGCTCAATGTTTTTCAAGGCCTCGTTTGATTCGTGGTCCCGGATGGCCAGCTTGGCCCCGGTGACTCGGGATATCTGCTTTGTGTTGACTCCACCCCACCCGATGATGCCACCTACGAGGGATGCATCGACACTGACCTTGGCTGTGGAAGAAGCCCCGAAGCCTGCTGGGGCGGTCATGGCAGGGCTGGGCATTGCCGGAGGTCCAAAGTGGCCTGTGGGCCTTGGTCCCATATGGGGTGGCATGGAATTGTTGATGAACGTGTGCTTGCCGAGCTCCCTCTCACCATGTGCAAAGTGACACTTTTCACCCCATTTGCATCCCTCAACAGTGTTGTATTTGTTGCACAATTTAGTCTTGACAGTTGGTGTAGGGGGGCCATCTGGAACTGCAGATCCTGCGGGCATTCTTCCTTGGGGATGTGCAAATGCTTGGCCACCCAGGTTGCTCATCTTTGCAACAGCCTGGTGGCCACCGGGAAAGTAATGGAGGAAATGGCAACCCTCACCAAAGGGGCAACCAGCAGTACTGCACAACGAGAATAATATGTGGGTAAGTAACTTAATTAGCAAGACAATTCATTTAAGCACAACTGATATTGACTAGGAGGATTCAGACATGAGAGTTCATAAGCCACAAGGCTCATGAATATGATTACAGGTGTTGATAGCATGTGAAGAACAATAAACATTCTAGGGCAAACTTTGCTGAACATAGTATACAATGTGGACTACCAATTCAAATGGGCCGAAGAAAAGTTCTACAGTGACTGATGTTCTGATATTACAGTGAACTAATCTACCAATTCAAATGTTTATTGATAATAATCATTTCTTTGTGTTGGCTCATTCTGCATCACCAAATCACAGGCAGTTTGGAGGACAAGAAACTATTCATGTGTGTTTCGGCAAAAGAAAAAATGAACAGTTCCATAGTCAACATTGTCAGTTTCGTCAAAGTACTTAAATACTGATGTTTGTTGAACGTCTATTTCAGGAAGGCTCACTTACGGATCATAAGTTCAAATTTTGTTACTCCCTCATGATAAAGTATCACAAGCTTGTGATGCTTCAGTGACTCAACAAGAAACTGTTGATGGACATATAATTTTAAACCATACAGTAAAACTATTCATGCATGTACCAAATGTTAGAACAGATAGTATATATCAAAAAGGATATATGTGGCAGAATTTCAGGTGTCCAACTCATATATTCAATCTAAGTTTCTCTCAATTCAATAAGAGGCTGTATCATGGTATTACTGGCTGGTTGTTCGTCTGAAAAGCAGTTACATATCCTTATACTGCTCTTGCACTCTCACATATTGAGAAGCGATTTTGCACAACCCATGCACATTCAAATTTTCACTCCAGTGGAAGTTCTTAGAGCATCTCCAATAGAAGATGCAAATTGGAGATATAAAACGGGAGATGTAAAAATTTACATGTCCAAAAAGTGCCTTTTACATCTTCAAAAAAGAGACGACTCCAACAAATGATGGAAATTTGTGATGTAAAAGTGCAACTCAAATAGATGATGCAAACGGAGATGTAAAAACTAGAATTGGGGCGGCTCGGCGTCCGCGGCCGGAACGCAGCGTGCGCGTGGAGGTGGCGCGGGGCAAAAGCTGTGCGACGTGGCGGCGGTGGCTTGGCAATGGCGGATGAGCGGCGGCGACGGCGGAAACGGCGATGGGGATGAACCGAGCGGCGGCGGTGGAGCGACGGAAAATACGTCCGATTCACGGCATGCGGGCGGAGCGACGATGCGGTGGTGGCTGGGCGGGTGCTCGGCGGTCGGGTGGCGGCTGAGGCGACGGCGGAAACGGGGTGGGAGGGGGTAGCGATTCGAGGCGGAGCGGCGGAGCAACGGCAGAGGGGCGGCGAGGGTGGTTGACGGCCGGAGGTGGCGCGAACGGGCAGCGGCGGCAGTGCCACGGGTGAATCAGGGTGGCGGCGGCTGTGCCGCAGGCAGAGAGAGGAAGAAGGGAAAGGAAATGAAGGGCGGTTGGCGCACGACCACCGTTTTTACATCTATTGGAGGTGGAGATGCAAATTTGCATCGTAAGGTGTTGTATTTTACATCCAAGAGGCGAAGATGTAAAAAAATTTGCATCTACATCATCTATTGGAGATGCTCTTAATCTTGAATTAGAGAGAACCTGTTGCACAATCTTGCTTAAATGATTTGTTAGCAGCAAGCATTCTTTCACAGGTAAAAGTAAAGTTTTAACGAAACAACATGTATATAAATGTTACCAGGTGGAGTTCATTTTAAGTTGGACTATAACCTGAAAAATTTGGTGCATGGCTTCGATTTGCTTCCTACACCGGTTTGAAATGACTCCGATTCTGTTGAATCAAATTAATTATGCGCGCCATGTTAATAAGCTGTTGATTAACTAATCACATACCTGTTATTTTTGGAGCTGGAGCTGAGCCACTCGGGATGCTCGTTTCTGCAACGGCCTGAGGACCGCCCAGGATGTCGTGGATGAAGTGGCAACCTGCGGTACTGCACGACGGGAAACAACATGCAGATAAGTAATTGAACCTGAACTAACGGAAGAAGAAAGTAATCTGAACTGCATTGATGCCGAAAGTAATGAGATCATAATTTTCTTTACCCCAAAACCGTAGAGCAATCGTTCTGAGGTAATTTTCAATTTTTCATTGATTAAGGTATATGTACTACAAAGGATCAAAATAAAAGAAAATACAGTACTCGGATCATGTTGACGCTGTCCCAGAAAGGGATTACCTGAAGAACCTGACGCATGGCTTGGATTTGCTTCCTGCGCCTGCTTCAAACGCCTCCGGCACTGTTACACCAAAACAATCGATCATCACGCGGTTCCAAGTTAAAATACAATAGTACAGTATACGGAGAGGAAAGTGGCCAGTGGGCCTTGGTCCCATATGGGGTGGCATGGAGTTGTTGATGAACGTGTGCTTGCCGAGCTCCCTCTCACCATGTGCAAAGTGGCACTTGTCACCCCATTTGCATCCCTCTGCAGTGTTATACTTGTTGCACAATTTAGTCTTGACAGTTGGTGTAGGGTGGCCATCTGGAACAGCAGATCCTGCGGGCATTCTTCCTTGGGGATGTGCAAATGCTTGGCCACCCAGGTTGCTCATCTTTGCAACAGCCTGGTGGCCACCGGGGAAGTAATGGAGGAAATGGCAACCCTCACCAAAGGGGCAACCAGTAGTACTGTACAATGAGAATAAGATGTGGGTAAGTAACTTAATTAGCAAAACAATTCATTTAAGCACAACTGATATTGACTAGGAGGATTCAGACATGAGAATTCATAAGCCAAAAGGCTCATCAATATGATTACAGGTGTTGATAGCATCTGCAGAACAATAAACATTCTAGGGCAAACTTTGCTGAACACAGGAGACATTGTGGACAACAATCCAAATGCACAGAAGAAAAGTTCTACAGTGACTGATGTTCTGATATAGAATGGACCTAATCTACATTTTTGAATATTTGTTGATAATAATCATTTCTTGGTGTTGGCTCATTCTGCATCACACAAATCACAGGCAGTTAGGAGGACAAGAAACTATTCATGTGTATTTCGGCAAAAGAAAAAATGAACAGTTCCATAGTCAACATTGTCAGTTTCATCAAAGTACTTAAATACTGATGTTTGTTGAACGTCTATTTCAGGAAGGCTCTCTTATGGATCATAAGTTCAAATTTTGTTACTCCCTCATGATTAAGTATCACAAGCTTGTGATGCTTCAGTGACTCAACAAGAAACTGTTGATGGACATATAATTTAAACCATACAGTAAAACTATTCATGCATGTACCAAATGTTAGAATAAATAGTATATATCAAAAAGGATATATGTGGCAGAATTTCAGGTGTCCAACTCATATATTCAATCTTCGTTTTTCTCAATTCGATAAGAGGCTGTATCATGATATTACTGGCTGGTTGTTCGTCTGAACAGCAGTTACATATCCTTATACTGTTCTTGCACTCTCACATATTCAGAAGCGATTTTGGACAACCCATGCACATTCCAATTTTTACTCCAGTGAAAGTTCTTAAAGCATCTCCAATAGAAGATGCAAATTTGGAGATGTAAAAATTTGCATCTCCAAAAAGTGCATTTTACATCTCCAAAAAAGAGACAACTTCAACAGATGATGGAAATTGGTGATGTAAAAGAGCAACTCCAATAGATGATGCAAATGGAGATGTAAAAACTAGAATTGGGGCAGCTGAGCGGCGACGGCCGAACTGCGGCGTTCAAATCGGGGTGGCGGCCGCGGGGCAGAAGCTGTGCGACGGCGGCAGGGTGTAGGGGCTAGGCGGTGACTTGGCGGTGACGGCAGAAATGGCGGCGGCGGTGGAGCGGCAAAAAATATGGTAGATTCGCAGTGAGCGGGCAGAGCGGCGGTGCGGTGGTGGCTGGGCGGGTGCTTGGCGGTTGGGTGGTGGCTGGGCAGGTGCTTGGTGGTCGGGTGGTGGCTGCGGCGACGGCGGCAGGGACGAACCAGGCGGCGACGGTGGAGTGGCGGAAAATATGTTTGATCCGCGGCGTTCGGGCGGAGCGGCGATGCGGTGGTGACTGGGCGGGTGCTTGGCAGTCGTGTGGTGGCTGCGACGACGGCGGCAGGGACGAACCGGGCGGTGACGGTGGAGCGGCGGAAAATATGTTTGATTCGCGACGTTCGGGCGACGCGGCAATGCGGTGGTGACTAGGCGGGTGCTTGGCGATCGTGTGGTGGTTGCGGCGACGGCAGAAGTGGGGCGGCGCCGGCGTGAATCGTGGCAGCGATTCGAAGCGGAGCAGCGGAGCAACGGCGGAGGTGTTTAGCGGACGGAGGTGGCACGGGCGGGCGGCGGCGGCTGTGCGGCGAGCAGAGAGAGAAAGTAGGGAAAGGAAATGAAGGGCGGTTGGCGGTTGGCAAGCACCGTTTTTACATCTACTGAAGGTGGAGATACAAAATAACATCATGAAGTGTTGTATTTTACATCTCGGAGAGGCTGAGATGTAATTTTTTTTTGCATCTACATCATCTGTTGGAGGTGGGTTTTGGGGCCTCGGAGATGCAAAAGTTAGTTATCTTTGCATCTAGATCATCTATTGGAGATGCTGTTAAGCTTGGATTAGAGAGAACCTTTTGCACAATCTTGCTTAAATGATTTGTTAGTAACAAGCATTCTTTCACAGATAAAAGTAAAGTTTTCACGAAATAACAGGTATGCATAATAAATGTTACCAGGTGGAGTTCATTTTAAGTTGGACTATAACCTGAAAATTTTGGTGCATGGCTTCAATTTGCTTCCTACACCTGTTTGAAATGACTCCGATTCTGTTGAATCAAATTAATTATGCGCGCCATGTTAACAAGCTGTTGATTAACTAATCGCATACCTGTTATTTTTGGAGCTGGAGCTGGAGCTGGGCCACTCGGGATGTTTGTTTCTGCGACGGCCTGGGAGCCGCTCGGGATGTCGTGGATGAAGTGGCAGTTGGAACCAAAGCGGCAGCCTGCGTTACTGCACGACGGGAAACAACATGCGGATAAGTAATTGAACCTGAACTAACGGAACAAGAAAGTTATCAGAACTGCATTGCTGCCGAAGGTTATCATGTTTCTCTTTACCACAGAACCGTAGAGCAATCGTTCTGCGGTAATTTTCAATTTTTCACTAATTAAGGTATATGTACTGCGATGGATTAAAATAAAAGAAAATACAGTGCTCGGATCATGTTAGCGCTGTCCCACAAAGGGATTACCTGAAGAATCTGACGCATGGCTTGGATTTGCTTCCTGCGCCTGCTTCAAACGCCTCCGGCACTGTTGCACCAAAACAATCGACCATCATGCGGTGCCAAGTTAATACAATAAATACAGTACTATATACTACACCCTCCGTCTCATGATATAAGAGTGTTTTTGACACTGAAAAACACTTTTATATTATGGTACGGAGGGAGTACAGAATATGGAGAGAAAACGATCAAGCCAGTTTCGTCTGCACTCACTCGGCTCGCTCACCTCGGTTTCGCCAAGGCAATCCCGGATCACCTAGGCCTCCAGCAGGTGCTCTTCCAGCCGAGCGGGCAGCCAGAGTTTGGGAAGGAACCCACAGTGTGGCGTCATCGGGGTGCTTGGCCAAGTCGGCGTCGGCGGGCAGCAGCTTGCATGCCTCCAAGCTGCCGACGGCGAGCAGGAGCTCCCTCGAGTACGTCATCTTCTCCATCCGCCTCGCGATGACGGCATCCCTCTCCTCCTCCCTTGCAACGATCGGCCGGTCAGATGAATCGCATCGGTCGGGATTCGGGAAGGAATTAACCATGCACACGCCTCCATCAAGTGACAGACGGCGGTCGCTGTATGAACGAGCGTACCTCGGCGTGACGACGGAGGGAGGAATAGCGGAGCTCATCTCGCCGGCGGCGGGAACTCAGTCTAGTACGGCAATATGTAGATAAGCCAGGGCGGAGGGAGGCAAGTGGACGCACGGCCGGCGGCGCGCCTCCTATGCTACGGAGCTTTACTGTATTAAAATGCACCAAGGAACGAGGCGTCGCTTGTGACTTTGATCCATGACGACGATTGGCTGGCGCAACTGATTCAGCCGATGCACGCGCGAGATGCAGCGGAGCTTCTTCAACTTCCACAGGAGCTGCACGAGCGTGCGGGCGTGCGGATCTTCTCCCCAGGCTTATTGATGTGAGAGCAGAGCACAAACGTTGAGCCCAAGCCGAGAATCGTGCTGTTGGTCAGTGTTGCCACCCTGCAACTTAACATATCTCCCCCGGCCTCGGCAACATAGCGCGGAGGTTCAGGTTTCAACATGAAAGTTCAGAGGCCGACTTGTTGTACATCAAGTTCAGGTCAGTCAGATACTTCAGGAAATGAACATGTCAAGCTTTCTACTAAGACCACAACAGGCTGATAAAAGTCATGACAGATATGAAATCCATAAAATCGATGGCATAATCTCAGGGACAGTCAGAAAATCCATCATCAGCCCTCAAGGTTCAGAGTTACACCGACTAATCGCTACTACAAATCACGTTGGGTGGGTAGATCAACCTCACGCGGCAGCCGACTTGCGCAGCTCGTTCTCGCCATGGGCAAAGTGGCATCTGTCGCCAAACGTGCACGATCCTTTCGTGAAGTTGTCGCACAGCTTGGTCTTGAAGTTGCTTCCTGAACCACCGCCGCCGGCGCGGTGAGATCCTCCAGCCGGGATCACGCCCGGCGGAGGGGCGTTGGCGCCGCCGCTGATCCTGAAGATCAACTCCCTGAGCATGGCGCTGGCGTTGTTGATCTGATCAAACGTGCCCTCGAGCTCAATGTTTTTCAAGGCTTCGTTTGATTCGTGGTCCCGGATGGCCAGCTTGGCCCCGGTGACTCTGGATATCTGCTTTGTGTTGACTCCACCCCGCCCGATGATGGCGCCTGCGAGAGACGCATCGACACTGACCTTGGCTGTGGAGGACGCCCCGAAGCCTGCTGGAGTGGCCATGCCAGGGCTTGGCATTGCCGGAGGTCCAAAGTGACCAGTAGGCCTTGGTCCCATATGGGGTGGCATGGAGTTGTTGATGAACGTCTGCTTGCCGAGCTCCCTCTCACCATGTGCAAAGTGGCACTTGTCGCCCCATTTGCATCCCTCTGCAGTGTTATACTTGTTGCACAATTTAGTCTTGACAGTTGGTGTAGCGTGGACATCTGGAACAGCAGATCCTGCGGGCATTCTTCCTTGGGGATGTGCAAATGCTTGGCCGCCCAGGTTGCTCATCTTTGCAACAGCCTGGTGGCCACCGGGGAAGTAATGGAGGAAATGGCAACCCTCACCAAAGGGGCAACCAGCAGTGCTGCACGATGAGAATAATATGTGGGTAAGTAACTTAATTAGCAAAACAATTCATTTAGGCACAACTGATTTTGAGTAGGAGGATTCAGACATGAGAATTCATAAGCCAAAAGGCTCATGAATATGATTACAAGTGTTGATAACATCTGAAGAACAATAAACATTCTAGGGCAAACTTTGCTGAACCCAATATACTTTGTGGACTAGACCGGAAGCAAAGATGTACAGTGACTGATGTTCTGATATACAGTGGAACTAATCTACATTTCGAATGATTGTTAATAATGATCATTTCTTTGTGTTGGCTCATTCTGCATCACCAAATCACAGCCAGTTTGGAGGACAAGAAACTATTCATGTGTGTTTCGGCAAGAGAAGAAATTGAACAGTTACATAGTCAACATTCTCTGTTATATGTGTCTTCATCAAAGTACTTAAATACTGATGTTTGTTGAGTGTCTGTTTCAGGGAGGCTCTCTTACGGATCATAAGTTCAAATTTTGTTACTGGTTCATGGTTAAATATCACAAGCTTGTGATGCTTCAGTGACTCAACAAGCAACTGTTGATGGACATATAATTTTAAACCATACAGTAAAAACTTCATGCATGTACCAAATGTTAGAATAAATAGTATATATCAAGAAGGATATATGTGGCAGAATTTCAGGTGTCCAACTCATATATTCAATATTCTTTTCTCTCAATTCGATAAGAGGCTGTATCATGATATTACTGGCAGAATTTCAAGTGTCCAACTCATATATTCAATCTTCTTTTCTCTCAATTTGATAAGAGGCTGTATCATATGATATTACTGGCTGGTTGTTCGTCTGAAAAGAAGTTACATATCCTTATACTGTTCTTGCACTTTCACATATTCAGAAGCGATTTTGCACAGCCCATGCACATTCCAATTTTTACTCCAGTGGAAGTTCTTAAGCTTGGATTAGGGAGAACCTGTCGCACAATCTTGCTTAAATGATTTGTTAGCAGCAAGCATTCTTTCACAGATAAAAGTAAAGTTTTAACGAAATAACAGATATGCAGAATAAATGTTACCAGGTGGAGTTCATTTTAAGTTGGACTATAACCTGAAAAATTTGGTGCATGGCTTCGATTTGCTTCCTACACCGGTTTGAAATGACTCCGATTCTGTTGAATCAAATTAATTATGCGCGCCAAGTTAATAAGCTGTTGATTAACTAATCGCGATGCATAAAAGGACATTAATAGGCTGTTGCCTAATTGTACTACAATATAGTGCATTAATCGAAGCATAGACTACTAGTAGGAACTTTTCAGCTTGAACTAGTATCCAGCACTGAGAGCCTCGCTCCAAACTCCAGGCGAATTGTTGAGTAGGGAGCGAGGGCATGCCAAGTATTAATGCGCAGAATCCAGAAAAGAAGAGGGAGCCAGCTCCAATGGAGCAACGCAACAATACGCGACAATTAATAGGCGAATATTCATGTGCTCGGGTAAAATTACTGATCCCCAACAAACCAGCATGCGGCGAATTGGCATATCTTAAGCAACACGAGCTTTTGAATATCCCCGAAACCCAACCATGGAGAAGTACAGATCCCATCAGGCCACCGCAGCACCGCTTCCACCGAAAAATATACGAAACCCTAACCTAGCAACAGAGCAACTGAGCGGCATTCCCCAAGAACAGTGAGCCGGAAGCTTCACCGGACTAAACAAGCAGGGCGCCCTAGAGAAGCCGGCGGGGAAGATGATTTAGGGCAGGGCTCCACCCGACTCACCTCGCGTGCGCTTGCCTCCCACGGAGGCGCCGTCGGCCGTGCCCCTCTTGCGGCTGCCGCCTTCCATCGCTGCGTGCGCGCGCGCGGTAGCTCCGGCGAGCTTGGCTAGGGTTTGTGGCCTGTGAGTGGTGGCGGCGAGCAGGGGCGGAGGGAGGCTACCGGAACGGCACGGCAGGGTCGCTAAAGAGATCCGGACGGAGGAGTGAGAAAAGGCTTAAAAGGCGACCGGTCGGATAGGCTAGGGTGAGCGCGGTGTTGGGTCGGACGGCCGGGCCGGATGGTTCGAGAAGACATTTTAGTTTTTTTTTTTTTTTTTACTTCTCCTCTCCGTCTCTTTGTTTCGCGGTACCTAAATTTTTTAAATCTATCTGCCCACAGCCATAACCCACTATGAAACGTGGGAGCTTGTCAAAATGACATAATTTCATGTAGAACGGTAGTGATATCCATCCACTTATGTGAAGAGACAAATTAGGAGGCTCAATACATTTCTACGAACAAACCATATCCGTTTCACAAAAATCTCTCACGTATTACTCCATGCATTCTACTTTCTTCCGCATCTGAAACTGTTGACACTCCACCCTTTGGGTTGTCATTCGTTCACAAGCTCGTCCCCCGCTGCAAATGTGTCATGATACTTTGCCGCCAACCTCACCCCTCGGCTCATCCTTCACCAACCATCTCCTTTCATGCTCATGTGATCCCTCCAGCGGCCTCCCAGTCACCGTCTCCCATGGAGTTGTGTCACCATCTTCTGCTCTCACCTTCTTTAATGCCCTGGCAGCTACCCCCCTCGTGTGGCGCCACTACTCCGTTTCACGCAACGAAGACGAGGAACGCTACAGAAAATAGGACGGGGGTTGAACTTGAGGCTGGATTTCCACATCCATATTTCTCCTCACACAAGTGATGCTATGTGAATGCTTATGGTGACAAGAATCATGACGTGGTGGGCGGTACCTCCTGAATGGCATTCTTGTGTCGGCGGAACGACAAGGAGCTTAGGGAGGGGAGCTCTTCATCGCTGTTTGCCGCTCTGTCGACGACGACGTACGCATGGGATTTCTTCCCCTTCACCATTGGTGATGTCATCGGGAAGTGCCTAGCCGATACAACAACTTCTTGGTCTTTGACTACCTACATAACTCATCTATCACATTTTAATCCACGGTTTTTCTTGTTTTGTAAGGTGATCTTCATAGGGTATAGGATGGTCATCTTTGATGATTATCAACATGGGTGCGCGGCAAGGGAGTTCACCAAGCATGGCATCCAACACTCCAACCCATGGACATCTCCCAAGTATGCAAATGTCATTACCCCTTCAACACATTCAGCTTCCTCTCTTGCCCCCCGAGTTGGATCAAGATCGAATCCCTTCCTCCAAGCTGGCCATTTTATGCTCTTTTTGCGTTTTGAGTTTTTTTTTTGTGTTCACTTACTTAATTTCCCCATGTGGGTTCTTATGCTGAATCGACAAGGCGTACCTCTTTCCTAGAATATGAAATGACGATGTCAAAGTTGCAACACAACACAGGAGAATTGCAACAACCTTGACCCATTGGATTTGTGATTGCTACAATAAAAGAGCATGAGGCCATGGATGGAGGAGGGAGGCGATCGGAGGTGGGCAGGCGCTCTGCGGCGAAAGCGGTGAACCCTAGCGAGTAGCAAGAGAGAGAAGAGGCGAGCGATAAGTGTGCTCTCTGGACTGGGCTATCTCCGGGATAATTACACACCAATCTTACGGCACACAGGTAAGAAAGGGGCTTGAGAAATGCCGTAAGCCAGTCTGAACTAGCCTTTTCCTCATAGCGCATCATATTCGAGTTATTTTCAACTTCAATTGCCCGAGTCTGACCCAAAAAGCCGGAAAATACTGACCCTTAAATCATTTGTAACCAATAATGGTTACAAATTACACCATTCTTCGATAGTATGCCACTTACAAACCCGTATGAGTCAACCAGGAAGAGTACAAAATATGTGTGAAACGCTAAATATCTTCATTGTGGTGACATAAAGAGAAGCGATTATTGAAAACAACACTAGGGCGATCCAACGCATAGCTGGCGATTCGCCACAGCAGTGTAAAAGCTCAATCATCTTTGAGCTTAAGCTTCTACTTTAGCATGCCTCTCGCAGAAAGATTTCAGCCTTTCAAGGCCATCCTCAAGAGATGGCAGGTCAATGGCGAAAGTGATCCGAACCCAATCCTTCATTCCCAGTGCAGTACCTGCAAAAAATTCATGTACATCAGGGAAGATTTGAGCAACGGAGTAGCAGCACAATTTTTCCCCAACTTTGTGTTGTTGCTGTGTACATTTGTTTTAGTTCTTGAGGAATTTCTTTCAGAATGAAGTTTTAGCTATATATGGCCTGCCAGAAAATTTGTGGATGGTAAAAGTGACTTCTAATATTCTTCAATAAGTACTATTTTTTGAACTCGGCATTCTTTAGTAAATCCATTTAGTATAAATTTTATTTGCATTTTAGCATGTCTATGTCATAAAGATGGTAAAATGGCAGAGTTGTAATAGGGCAAAAAACTAACTTTTTAGAACAAGCTCCCAACCCATAATTGGGAAGGTAAGGTTGGTTTTGTAAAATCTATTTTAATTTACTAAGTAGTTTCTTCTATAACAATCACCCAATAATATCATGAGACTAGTAATATACTCCATCCTTTAGAAATGTATAATGCAGATAAACATTTCTAGGGTCATCATGTCTGGTCCAGTTCATTAATTCTTTGTATATAATTTGGTCCTTACTTGGTAAGTACATATTGTTAAGACTCTTGTATAATGAAACAGAGGGATTTTTCCAACAGAGGGAGCCGGTCTTGCAAACTAGAAACTCAACATATATACTTTTCTTGGAAACATAGTCTTCTATTTATTCTTTGCACCTTATCAAATTGATACAACAACCAAAGAGTTTCAACATATATAGAACTTCACCTGGTAAAACTATTACAGATTCTTCTTTTGCCAGCCTGCAGCAGAAATCTATATCATCAGAAAAGCCATCCAAGCAAGAGAGGTCCAACTTAGCCTGAAAAACAAGCATCAACTCAGAATTATATCCTCACTGGACTAGAATACAACTTAACCAGCTGATCTAGAGCATGTTAACCTGCCCATTTCCTTACCATCACAAACATTGATCCCTCCGGTTTGTGCGGACATGTAATGCCCCTGATGTCCTTTATTTTACCATAACATAAATCTGCCGAGTTTCTTAACAAATCAAGAATTTTGTTGAAGTATTCTTCCTTTGTGTTAGCTATAATTTGAGGGACTGCTCCCTGTGATAAACAATTATTTAGAGTGTAAGACACTTGCTGCAAACTTATGGCGTGAGAGATAGACGTACATCGGTAAATCATATTATCTTAAACAACACGTGTGGAAATGAATAGATATTTATTCAAAAAGTGGAAATGATAAGGCATATATGTACCTGAATGAATGTTGCAGGATCACTTGTGATGTTAATATAGTTTTGAATTGACTGGTCAATCTGTTAGGAGAACAAAGATAAGTAACCAAGCCACACAACCGGGTGACAACATGACCTTTCAGAAGGACTCGGTACACGTCGATAGCAAAAACTTTAGGAGGGTACAGAGAAATTTCCGCAATTGTACTCCGAAACTCAGTTACGAACGAAACAACATGTAAGTATGGCATAGTATGTTGCTTTGAACTCGCCCAAATTTTCAAGCCAGTATGGCACAAAAACAACTAACTCAAGTTTTGTTATCAACTAAACCGTTTTAGACAGGATGAAGAGCAAAATTTATATACAATGGATTGGCCATTCGCCACAGCCAGAATGCAAATACCAAAATAGAAGATGCATCCAATTGTAGATCAAACGTTCACCTTGGTTTCCTTTAAGATGCCATTTGGGTCACACGTTGCGATCCAGCCAAGTCGCCAACCAGGCACAAGCCACCTTTTAGATATAGCTCCCAAGGTGATGACTGGGACCGTCTTTCCAAAAACGCCCATTGGTATAAAAGGCTTACTCCCAAATGCCAAGTGGTCGTATACCTCATCAGCAATTATCAGTATGCCAAGTTCTCCTGCGGTTTCTGCAATCTGCTCATTGCAAGTACATGTTGAACAAACTGCATCAGATACAAAATAGTATGGAACACACTATAGACTTACTTATTCTAGGAACATATACTCACTTGGGCCAAATGATCATGTGAGTAGACACTCCCACAAGGGTTACTGGGATTGATGATGAGCATCGCAACCGTGTTCTCATCAGCGATAGCCTTGACAGACTCGAGGTCTGCCTCCCAGCCTCTTTCGGGGACGAGGTCGAAATATCGAACCTCTAGCTCACTGAATGTGGTCCGCGACTCGTACATCGGAAACCCGGGTCTTGGGAGCAAGATGTTAGCCCCGGGCTGGGCAAGAACAGAGATCATGATCTCGATGGCCTGGACGCATCCGGAGGTGAGGTAGATATCATCTGGCGAAAGCTCATAAGGAAGGTCTCGAGACAGGTACTCTGCAATAGCACTGTGTTTTGGCAAACAGATATGAGATGCTCTGTCCTGGGATGGCAACTTTTGGATACAGATAATGTGATATTGGCCAGCAAAATTTTGGACAAACTAAATGTTACAGGCTGAAAATTTGGGAAAAATTATAGATGAACTACCTCAAGCCAATAAATTCAGTTACTCGGATGAAACGTGTTCAAAAGAAGTAGTCCTAGATTAGTAGATTGTGTTGTTTTGTACTACTGCGAAATACATCAAACAGGGTAAGTGCATTTATGAGAACACTCCTATATTCCAGACGACTGGATAGTTTCCTTTCCTGGCCATACGTGGAGGAGATTGAGTGCTAGCCACACACCGATGCTGGCGGAGTAGCCGGCCCGTGGGTGTGGGTGGGTGGACGTGCTCACCTGCGCGCCTGGGGCACACCGACGGTGGGGGAGTAGCCGTTGTGCTTCCTGGAGCGGAGCGCGTCCACGACGGCGTCCTCGGCCTCCGGCGCGGTCCGGAAGCAGGCGGAGGAGGTGGGGTCGCCGTGGCCGAGCGGCACGACGGGGCGCGTCCCGGACGCGTCGACGGACGAGTTGAGACGGTTGAGCACCGAGCGGATGCTCATGCTGCCGGCGGCCGCCAGCGGCGTGCCAGCCGTTGGCCGGAAGAAACGCCATCGGGATGGGGTCGCGCCGACGTCGACGCCGTCCTCCCCGCGGCGGCTGCTGCCGTTGTTCGCCATTCTCTGTGTGGCCGTACGTGTCTGTTGGTTGCTTGCCAGTGTATTTTGTTCAAGGGATTCCTATTTCCTCCTAGGTTGGCAAATTTGACTATTTTGATCTGTGGACGATATCAATTCACGAAATGAACTGCCCGTAAAACAATTTCACGGGCGTATCCTTTTTGTGCAGCGCCCGCCACGACGGCGCCACACTGCATAGTGCAGCGCCTAGCACGGGGGCATTGCACACCGCCCACCGTGGCGAGCCACAGGTTCAAGACCCCCAGCAGCGCCCCGAAGCTAAGCGCCACACTTGCAATGTCAATGCGCCCCCGAGCTAGGCGCCACACATGTAATGTGCAGCGCCCGGCTCGTAGGCGCTGCACTGTGACTTATCCACCCACCCGGCTGGGCCCCCCCACACACCACACACCCAACCCGAGGTTAGCCCCCCTCTCCCACTCTCTCCCCCTCTCAAATCCTTTCCCAAATCTTGCTTTTTTGAAAAATTTGTCCGTGGATTTCGAAGTCAAACCCTCCCTCAAGGTAATCTTCTCCGATCCCCTTGTTTTGATCCAAGTAAAGTTCTCCCATTTGCTCATTTCTTGCTAGTTTGGGGGAATCCTAGTTTTGTTTGGATCTAGAGATTTGCATGGAGATGTGAGATGTTTGTTTGCCAATTTCTATGATTAGGCTTTGTTAGTATGCTAGGGTTACTCTTATGGGTGCTCTTATGTTGGTGCTAGGGTTAGGCTTAGGGTTAGGCTTAGGGCTAGGGTTATGGTTAGGGCTAGGAATAGGGTTAGGGTTGTTGTTTGATGTATATATTAGGGTTTGTATTCCGTGTTAATCTTTGGATTAGTACTCATGGAAGCAATGTTACCTTGTGTTTCTTGGAATGCTTATAGGGATGGGAAGAACATGTGTGTTTGTTCATCATGGGGACAAAGACGCCTTTTTGAGAGGCAATATAGAACCGGACCCGGATGAGCTTGACATGGTGTTCGATAGTAGTCCTAGCTATGCGGAGCTCTTGCAACAAGTTAGGAAAGAGCTCAATTGGATGGACCCTAATGATATCATTGAGTTGGAGGGAAGGCATAATGTTGGTCTTGGAATGCACGTACGTTGGAAGACAATGCGTGTCAACTCGGAGCAGCGTTGGGTTGCATACAAGGAGACGGTGGCCGAATCACTAGACAAGGCTCTTGAGTTATTTGCAACGAAGAAGATTGATTCAAGCTTGAATTTGGACTTGAACCGGAGCCCCTCCCCTTTGGTTGCTAGTAGCCCCCCACCCTTAAAGCAAGATGAAATTGATGAACCTCTTTTGAGCCAAGAAGTGAGGCCAACATTGAGCCCGTTTACAAACAACCAAGATGAAGTTTTGCAAGAGCACAATGATGAGTATGCGGATGATGACCATGAAGTTGATCTCCATGACAACAATGTGGGTGATCTCGACAAATATCATTTGCAAGAGACAATGGACCCATCCATCCCTTTTTCCCGTGCATATGCATCGGACTCGGATGACGATGGTCCCGATGAACAAGTTGATGCGGAGGGGTTCACGGTGAAGGAGGCCGAAGCTTTTGAGAAGGTATTTCGTCGGGATCATCGGACTACATTGTTCAAAGATGTTAGTCTCGCGGATGAAGCCGTGGTAGATGATGGCCAATGTGCACCTCTTGAGGTTAGGCCAAGCTCTCACCGTGATTTGGGAGACGACTTGAACCGGCTTGCTAAAGGTTCAAAGTTCGACACCTTGTTGGAATTGAAAATGTGGCTAGACAACTACTCGGTTACGCATTATCGTCCACACAAGGTGGTGCACTCGGACGTCAATGTGCGCTACACGGTTGCGTGTGCATGTGAAGAAGATGAAAAATGTCCGTGGATTGTGCGTGCAAGACCATGGAAAGGAGGTCCAAGTTGGCATGTAGTGAGTTGTGTGCCAACTCACATGTGCCAAGGCAAGAGGGTGGATGCCAACTCACATGTTCCTCACTAACTATAATGTATTATGTTCATGTTTTTTCATATGTTCTTGTTTTTTCATATGTTCTTCTTTTCCATATGTGCTTACATTTGTTCTTATTGTCCCTACTAACCATTATGTTTCACTCATTGTAGGTATGGCGGCTTCCCAACCCAACAAACCAACGATGAAGGAGGATGGCGAAGATGAGATGGCGGGATGGTGGGAGAAGGCTGCCAAGAAGCTTAGAGAGGAGGATGCAGCCAAGCTAAAGAAGAAGAAAGAAGAGGAGCTTGAGATGGAGAGGAAGAGAATACAGAGAGGAAGAGAAGCGATGTGGGCTAGGGAGGAAGCGTTGGTGAGGAAATGTGAGGAGGCACAGAAGAAGCGTCAAAAGGAATTTGAAGAAAAAACCATGAAACTTTGGGCATTCGCAGTTGAACAAGAGAAGAGGAAGAACGAGATATTCATGGAGAGGGTGGTTAAGGAGGCTCACCTCATAAGGAAAAGGGAGGAAGAAGAGGAAGAAGAGAGGAAGAAGAAGAAGGGAAAGGGGCCTTGCTCTACGCAATAGAGCTACTATGTGTCATGAACTATGTCTTCTCCTCAATGTCGCTGTGAACTACTATGTGTCGTGAACCATTATGTTTGCTCCTCGATTTAGTTGTAAGAAGTACTATGTGCCCTGAACCATTATGTCTCTTCCTCATCGATTTGGTTGTAATAACTACTATGTGTCGTGAAGTACTATGTCTCCTCCTTGTTTGATTGCTATGTGTCGTGAAGTGCTATGTGTCTCATGCTTGTTTGCTTGCTATGTCTCATACTTGTTTGCTTGCTATGTGAGCTACCTCACAACATCTTACTATGTTTGCATATGCAAAAAAAACACTAAGTACATGTGCAACGCCAAGGGGAAAGGCGCTACACTATGGAGTGTGGCGCCCCCCAGCTAGGCGCTACACATGGCTGTAGCTATCCAGAGAGCAATAGAAGGTTGTGATAGCCACAGCCATGTGCAGCGCTTGTGGAGGCGCCACACGTAGTGTGGCGCCTCGAGCTAAGCGTTGCTTTGTGAGCGTGGCGCCTCCCGGCTAGGCGTTGCATATGGCTGTAGCTATCCAGAGAGCAACAGAAGGTTGCGATAGCTACAGCCATGTGCAGCGCCTAGCTGGGGGGCGCCACACTCCACAGTGCAACGCCTAGCTCCAAGGCGCTGCACTATGTAGTGTGGCGCCTCCAAGCTAGGCGTTGCACAAGCACTTAGCAAAAAATTTGGCCCAAACTGGAGGGCTACCTTCTGTTGCTCTTTGGATAGCTACAGCCATATGCAGCGCCTAGCTGGGAGGCGCCACACTACGTAGTGCAGCGCCTCGGAGCTAGGCGTTGCACTGTGGAGCGTGGCGCCTCCCAGCTAGGCGTTGCATATGGCTGTAGCTATCCGAGAGCAACAGAAGGTTGCGATCTTCTACACCATGTGCAGCGCCTAGCTGGGGCGCACACTCACAAAGGCAACGCCTAGCTCCTAGGCGCTGCACTATGTAGTGTGGCGCCTCCAAGCTAGGCATTGCACAAGCACTTAGCAAAAATTTTGGCCCAAACTGGAGGGCTACCTTCTGTTGCTCTCTGGATAGCTACAGCCATGTGCAGCGCCTAGCTGGGAGGCGCCACACTACATAGTGCAGCGCCTAGAAGCTAGGCGTTGCACTGTGGTGTGTGGCGCCCCCCAGCTAGGCGCTGCACATGGCTGTAGCTATCCAGAGAGCAACAGAAGGTTGTGATAGCTACAGCCATGTGCAGCGCCTAGCTGTGAGGCGCCACACTCCACAGTGCAACGCCTAGCTGTGAGGCGCTGCACTATGGAGTGTGGCGCCCCCGAGCTAGGCGCTGCACAAGCACTTAGGCTTTTTTGGCCATTTCAACATTACCAAAGACTGTCAATTTGAGCCATAATTCAACATTACCAGAGACTGTCATTTTCAGCCACATTTCAACATTACCAAAGACATCATTTCTTAAAAACAACCATCACAATAAATTCAAGTCTAACATAGAGATACAATAAGTTCAAGTGCATCACTCTAAGTACAAAGACATAATAAGTTCAAGTGCATCACTAAGATGCATTACTAAGATGCCTAGTGCTTTCCGCGCTTGCTGGCTCCCCCCCTCTTGGAAGTTGTCTTCTTCACCTTCCTAGGAAGAGGAACCCGCTCCGGCTCCGGTACCTCCACGTCGTCCATTTCGTCCTCCAAAGGGTCATCCAAAACTTGCATCCGCGAGGTGCCGACATTACTTTTGCCTCTTTGAGTGAAGTCCTCAGGAGTGTATTTGTTGATTCCCTTCCTAGGCTTTAACTCGTATGCAGACCTAGCCTTGTAGGTCCCCAAGACCATATCATCAGCAACCTACACATGCAAAAAAATATATAGAAAGACCGTGTGTGAGGATATAGTTAGCAATGCATTCAAAATTGGACATATTCTCATGCCATACCTCTTGGGTGACCACACCCACATCCTCATCCTCCAAAGGATCAGAAGCTGGATCTGATGGTGTCGCCGACATAGAACGTTCTGGTGATACATACTCGGGGTCACGACAACCGAAAAGGTTTGATAGCCGCCTTAACTTTTGGCCCTGGCGCTGAAACATGAACAAGTGAATGAGACATCGAACGTATCAAAACATGTTAAGAGCTAGATTGAAGGAGATGTGAACCTTAATGAAATCTCGAAGTGCACCTTCCCCATCGCTTTTGCCAGCCGGGGTTGTTTCTAGAATAGTGTCGGTTTCATCGGCTGCTTTCTTGATCTGGGCACGCTATGGACAAAAACGGTGTTAACGTGTTAGGCAATTGAAGATGTGAATAGAGGGAATGGAAAAGCAAAAAAAGCAAATACCACAAAGTTCATCATTGGAGCTGAAGGGATCACTGAGTTTCCTTTCCGGATCAATGAGTTGTACTGATGCTGGGCAACCTCATCGAACACGGTGGGTTCTTCCAAAATCTCCTCGCCATACGCCGGCTGGCATACCTCGACACGAGTGTTTCCCAGAAACCATGTGAGGTAGTTGTTGAAGGCGATCGGGCAGTGCTCACGAAGCTGGGCTACCTTTCCAGCCCGAGCTTGCTCCACAGCAAACTTGAACTGTGTGATATACTTGCTGTGATGCTTGGACCAATCCTGGATCTTCCGCTGCTTTTTCCTATCCAACCTACAAGTTAGAAACAGAATATTAGCATCATCGAAACCGCCGAGAAGCCGCTAAATGCTCAAGGTTGATTAAATCTTACGCGTGTAGCAATATGTCCGTGTCCTCCCAATCTGGAGGGTGTGGCTGGAACAAACCAAACTGCCGGAACACCCGATGTGGCTGGTGAATCTCAACCGCCCAGTTGCATATGAGTGGACACCGCATATGCCAGAGATCCCTATCCCTAGTGCACATCGGATTCAGCCTGAACTCCATAGGGTTCCCAAAGATCTCTCGTTTTCCATACGGTTCCCATTCAACCTACAAAATGCGATAGAATGCAAAATTGATATCGAGTTACGATAGAAGCATCAAAATCACTTATGGAATGTCGATTCACCTGTTCAGGCCTGATCGCGTCCATCTCACTCCTGTAGAGCTTGTACATGACCGAGGGATCATCCGTCATTTCATTTAACACATCCCACTTGTAAGCCCAAGTGGGGAGCCGTAGTGGGTCGTCTTTGTCGTCCCAATCCTCGAACTTCACGATCTTCGGTCGTCCAACTGGCAAACGCTCCCAGCTCCATATGGAGAGTGCGAGCAAACAACCACCAATACCTCCAGATAGCCTACAAGAGGCTTCGTCCAACTGCACATACAAAAGAACTTGGTTGAATTAATGGCAAGATTGGATTCATAATGTACAAGTGAAGTGAAACAGAAACAACTTCATACCTGTCTATACAAGTAAGCAAGTGCCGCCGAACCCCAACTCCATTTGCTATCGAACACGGTAAACGCCTTGAGCCACATCCATGGAGCATTCTTGCCTGTGCCATCAGCAAACATAGTCCTGGATATCACGTACCACATGTAGACACGAGCATATGTCTTCACCGTGTCCTCATCAGCATCCTCAGGGCAAACACTGAAGTTCGATACAATCCACGTGAAAGTAGCACCGGCTGCGACTCTAAGCTTCTTTTTCCCTTCTACTTCTGGTTCGCGAGGCTCCGGAGGAACTTTACCGATAAGGTCAAACATCTGCTGGCGCCACCCATCAGAATCGGTGCTCATACATAGAGGAGCACCGTCAATAGGAAGACCGGTGATCATAGCAATATCCTGGAGCGTCACGGTCATCTCCCCGGTCCGAAGATGGAAAGTGTGTGTCTCCGGCCTCCAATGATCAATCAGCGCGGTGAGTGCTGGAGCATTGTTGGGTGGCGTCGACCGACTGACCAACTGAATGAAAGGGAGAAGTCCTGTCTCCCGAACATACGGTGTGTACCGCTCGTCATAGCGCATCCACCCAAGGTTTACCCCGTGAGCCCGTAGCTTCAGAGGTGCAAGCTCCTACAAACAAACAAACAAGTCATTACATATGGGGGGTATGTGTTTGACAAAAAACAAGAAATTCATAGCACCGGCAACTTTCATTATTACCTTCTTCTGCACCCACATAGCGTGCGACCGGTGTTGTTTGTCCCAGTGATCATTGATAAGCCAAACCATCCTAACAATTTGAAAACAAACTTTCTTGTCAACACGATTATCTTTTCAATACAAAAAAGGTAAATTACGGCTACTAGATGCAAAATAAAAAGCATATGAATCCAACCATAGCAATCTATGTATCCAACCATATCAAATCAAACAAAACTAATAAACTATGGTTCCACAAATAACTAGGCGTACTTCATAGAAATAACTTTTCCACAAATAACTACGCCTACTTCATACAAATAACTATTCCATAAACTAAACTAGGGTTCCACAAATCAAACAAACAAGGATTGTAATACATGCAAAGTTATAATACATGCAAGATTCAAATCTAATCAAATCAAATAAGGGTTCCTCAAATCTTCAAAATAACATATTTTGTATGGATAGAAAGAAAGGATCGGAGGAGAGTACCTTCTAGGATGGATTGGTGAAGCAATGCACGGACGAAATCGTCGGATCTGAAGGATTTGGGAGAGGGGTTTGAGAGGGGGAGAGGAGGGAGCCGCCGGCGCCGCGCTGCTTCTGTCTTCTGTTGTAACTGAACGAATGGGGTGGGGTGGGGGGAGGGGGAGCGGGCGGCTGAGATCTAAGTCACAGTGCAGCGCCTACGAGCCGGGCGCTGCACATTACATGTGTGGCGCCTAGCTCGGGGGCGCTGCACATTGCACGTGTGGCGCCTAGCTCGGAGGCGCTGCACTGCTGGGTGCGGGCCCAGGGCCTGCCACGGTGGACTAGTGTGCAACGCCCCCGTGCTAGGCGCTGCACAGTGTAGTGTGGCGCCGCCGTGGCGGGCGCTGCACAAAAAGGTTACGCCCGTGAAATTGTTTCACGGGCAGTTCATTTCGTGAATTGATTTCAACTAGAGGTCAAAATAGTCAAATTTGCCTCCTAGGTTACTGCTTCTTGGTATTTAGTGCTACTGCCAGTGTTTCTTTAACTCTATTATTTTAAGGCAACCAGCTTTGTAATGGACAGAGCATCGGACACCGGGTAATACAACCAACTTGTCATTTGATTCTCGATGGTCAGTGGGTGCAAGTCTTCACTAGTCATTCAGTTGGTGCCGACAAGGGGGATTACTTGTACATGTAGAGATTTTAGGACAAATTATGGAATGAAATAAAAAAATGCATTAGAAAGATACAAGCCACCATCTCTCTCCTCTTTAATTACTCAACCCCAATGAGTTAAGGGGGTTTTAATTACTCAACCCCAATGAGCTAAGGGGGTGTTTGTTTAGAAGTCCTAGGACTTTTTCTAGTCCCAGGGACTAATCAAAAAAGACTCCAGTAGAGTCTTTTTCTAGTCCCTGTAGAAAAAGTCTCTCCCGTTTGGTTCCTAGGGACTTTTTAGGGACTTTTTTTAGTCTCTGGGACTAAAAAGTCCCTGAAACAAACACCCCCTAAGTGCATGCACAAATTAAGAAGACCATGTGTAGATTGTTATTGGTCTTGATTACCGTGTGATGAGAGAGAAGCTAAACGTACACTCTTCACCTGACAGAGGGAGTAAGTACCAGGTAGGCGCACAGTCCGGACATACGAGGACAAAGTGAGAGGTCCAATTAATACCCTAAGAGCATCCCTAGAGGATTCCTTATCTCGTGGTGAAAGCACAAGTGCTCCCCAGGTGGTTTTGGTAATTAATGTCAACATATCTCTTGTTGGACTAACACTTTTATCTAGTATGTTTCAGATAAGTTCAACAATGGAGTGGCATGGACTAAAGGTTGTGGGAACTCCTTCAAGATGCTAAGGACAAAGGATTGGCTAAAGCTTCAAACTCAAGACTCTTCATTTTACACTTTTAGTGATCCAAGATCACATTGAGTCCATAGGAAAAGCCAATACTATCAAGGAGGGATGAGGTGTTGCTTAATGAGCCTTTTGCTCCATGTGCTTGATGATATGCTCCAAAACCCTCAGCTACTTTCCCACTTCCACATATGACCTAAACCCAAAGTCAAACTCGGACCTACCGATTCTTTCTATCTGGCGCCACCGAGTTTCACATGTCATAAGCCACTGCCAAACCCTAGCAAATCGGTTCTACCGATAGGGATCTCGGTCTCACCGAGATGGGGTTGTAATCTCACTGTGTATGTCCATTACCAAAATCGGTCTTACCGAGTTTAGGCAATCGGTACTACCAAGATTACAATGCAAACTCTCTGGTTAACTCATTACCAAAATCGGTCCAACCGAGTTTTGTAATCGGTCCCACCGAGTTTGCCTGACCAACTCTCTGGATAGCCTATTACCAAAATCGGTCTCACCGAGTTTGTGTAATCGGTCTCACCGAGATTACGTTATGCCCAAACCCTAATCATATCGGTCCTACCGAGTTGCATGTCAGTCCCACCGAAAATCTCTAACGGTCACTAGGTTTACTATTTTGGTCCGACCGAGTTTGTTGATTCGGTCCCACCGAGATTGGTAAATTGTGTGTAACGGTTGGATTTTGTGTGGAGGCTATATAGACCCCTCCACCTCCTCTTCACTCGTGGAGAGAGCCATCAGAACACATCTACACTTCCAACTCATATGTTCTGAGAGAGAACCACCTACCCTTGTGTTGAGGCCAAGATATTCCATTCCTACCATATGAATCTTGATCTCTAGCCTTCCCCAAGTTGCTTTCCACTCAAATCTTCTTTCCACCAAATCCAAATCCTGTGAGAGAGAGTTGAGTGTTGGGAGACTATCATTTGAAGCACAAGAGCAAGGAGTTCATCATCAACACACCATTTATTACTTCTTGGAGAGTGGTGTCTCCTAGATTGGCTAGGTGTCACTTGGGAGCCTCCGACAAGATTGTGGAGTTGAACCAAGGAGTTTGTAAGGGCAAGGAGATCGCCTACTTCGTGAAGATCTACCGCTAGTGAGGCAAGTCCTTCGTGGGCGATGGCCATGGTGGGATAGACAAGGTTGCTTCTTCGTGGACCCTTCGTGGGTGGAGCCCTCCGTGGACTCGCGCAACCGTTACCCTTGTGGGTTGAAGTCTCCATCAACGTGGATGTAGGATAGCACCACCTATCTGAACCACGGGAAAAACATCTGTGTCTCCAATTACGTTTGAATTCTCCAAACCCTTCTCTTTACATTCTCGCAAGTTGCATGCTTTACATTCCGCTGCTCATATACTCTTTGCATGCTTGCTTGATATGTATTGTGTATGTTGAAATTGTGCCTAAAAATCCACTCAAACCGAAAAGCTTAAAAATTGCAACTTTAGCACTAAGTGTCTAATCACCCCCCCCTCTAGACACACCTACTTCTAGATCCTACACGTGGGCCTTTAAAACCATAAAAGAGTCGTAAAAAACATGTTTTAAGGATCGATTTTACCTTCCGCAGAACGGGCCCTGCAAATGGCAATATAAAAACGAATATCCCTCTCAGAGATGCTCCCCGCCATCCTCCTCCGCCTTCCCTCCTCATTCCCCGCCGTCCCTCGAACGCCCCCAACAGCGGTCGGTCACATCCGCGAGGTGGCGCTCATCTCGGCCGCCTCGCCCCGCCCTTCTCCAGCCCCAGATTGAACCGGCGGTGGTCGATTTCGGTGAGGTATGCGATGGAATTGCGGCGTCATGTCCTTCCCAACGAGGTTTGACCGGTATAAAGGGCCACCTTCAGTTTGGCCTTCGAGCCTTCAAATATATGGGTCTCGGGTGTGGGTTTTCGCTGTCCTTTAAAATATTTAAGGGTCGGACCACTTTTACACGATCTGTTATGGACACTTTTTTCGACCAAAACATTAAAACCTGAAAATTATAAGGGTTTGACTGCTTTTAAGAAGTCTGCTAGAGATGCTCTAAACCTCATACTTGTGACCCGACAGAGCGCATCGACCGGCATTAGGATTCATTCTCCAGTGAGAGCGAGCGCAAACCGTGTCACGACAAAATCCCCTTCCTCGTCCTTGTCCATTGAATCAAGGCCTCGTCTCCACCTCCCCTCCACATATTCTTCCTCCCAGAAAACAAAGACCATGTTGTGTAGTCGCCACCCTGGTCGTTGTGGTGCTTTTTCCATTAGCCCCCTTCCCCACATGGATTGGTTTCACGAATAAACCACGCTTTTAACCCGCTAGATCCCGCTAGATCAGGCAATTGATGTCGGTACGGAAAACGGGCAGTTGTTTTCACCAGAAGTATTAGAAGGGATCACATACAAAGCGCTTACCCAGATTCAGGCCCTCATCGTGAATGTAATACCCTACTCCTACCTGGACTTGATTGATGTATGGGTCACCTTGTATGAGGGGGTTACAGTTAAGCTTGGCGTGGTTAGGCTAGGCATAAGTGACACGTTTACAGGTGCGGAGTAAAAGTGCTCGACATTTTGGATGAGAGTCATGAATGGTTTCATGAGAACAAGCACTATGATTGCTATAATACAAAAAAAAAGTCGGTGACCGGAACGATAGCTCACTAAGCCATCGATGGTACACCATTCAATAATCTGCCAACATATTTTGTGGTGCATATGCACAAGTACAAAACCTAATGCAAGTGGTATGTCACTCCACGAGCTAGTAAGTTTTGCTTCGTGTTGCTCTATTTGTTGATCATGTGATTGTGTTGCTTTATGTTGCATGTGTTAATCAAGTGATTGTATTGCTTTGCTAGACTGGCCTCATGGCGGTGTTGTATAAAAGGAACAAGGGCAAGCCATTCACGATGCTCCAATGTTGGATGAAGTTGATGCGCACAAGTCAAACAACACTGGCAATTCACTCAAGACCGTCAATGCCAAAGGAGATAAAGTTGGTGAAACAAGGAGTGGAGTTGGAGGGCTTGCACCTGTTGGGGAACGTAGTAATTTCAAAAATTATCCTACGCACACGCAAGATCATGGTGATGCATAGCAACGAGAGGGGAGAGTGTTGTCTACGTACCCTCATAGACCGAAGCGGAAGCGTTGACACAACGTAGAGGAAGTAGTCGTACGTCCTCCCGATCCGACCGATCCAAGCGCCGTTATGTTGGGGAACGTAGTAATTTCAAAAAAATTCCTACGCACACGCAAGATCATGGTGATGCATAGCAACGAGAGGGGAGAGTGTTGTCTACGTACCCTCGTAGACCGAAGCGGAAGCGTTGACACAACGTAGAGGAAGTAGTCGTACGTCCTCCTCGCGATCCGACCGATCCCAGCGCCGTTACTCCGGCGCCTCCGAGTTCTTGACACACGTACAGCTCGATGACGTCCCCGGGTCTCGATCCAGCAAAACCTCCGGGGATGAGTTCCGTCAGCACGACGGCGTGGTGACGATCTTGATGAACTACCGACGCAGGGCTTCGCCTAAACGCTGCGACCATATGACCGAGGTGGAATATGGTGGAGGGGGGCACCGCACACGGCTGAGGAACGATCTCAAGGATCAACTTGTGTGTCTTGGGGTGCCCCCTGCCCCCGTATATAAAGGAGCAAGGGGGGAGGCCGGCCGGCCCTAGAGGCGTGCCATGGGAGGGGGAGTCCTCCTCCTAGTGGGAGTAGGACTCCCCTTTCCTAGTCCAACTAGGAGGGAGGAAGGGGGAAGGAAAGAGAGGGAGAGGGAGAGGGAAAGGGGGGCCGCCCCCCCCCTCCTTGTCCAATTCGGACTGCCCATGGGGGGGGCGCCACCTCCTGGCGCGGCCTCTCTCTCCCCTCGTGGCCCAATAAGGCCCATTACTTCCCGGGGTTCCAGAATCCTCCCAAGACTCAGTATTATCCGAAACCACTCGGAACCATTCCGATGTCCGAACATAGCCGTCCAATATATCAATCTTTACGTCTCGACCATTCCGAGACTCCTTGTCATGTCCGTGATCACATCCGGGACTCCGAACTCTTTCGGTACATCAAAAAGCATAAACTCATAATAACATCGCTATCGTAACCTTAAGCGTGCGGACCCTACGGTTCGAGAACATGTAGACATGACCGAGACACGTCTCCGGTCAATAACCAATAGCGGACCTGGATGCCCATATTGGCTCCTACATATTCTACGAAGATCTTTATCGGTCGACCGCATAACAACATACGCTGTTCCTTTGTCATCGGTATGTTACTTGCCCGAGATTCGATCGTCGGTATCCAATACCTAGTTCAATCTTGTTACCGTCAAGTCTCTTTACTCGCTCCGTAATACATCATCCCATAACTAACTCATTGGTTGCAATGCTTGCAAGGCTTATGTGATGTGCATTACCGAGAAGGCCACGAGATACCTCTCCGACATTCGGAGGACAAATCCTAATCTCAAATACGCCAACCCAACAAATACTTTCGGAGACACCAGAGCACCTTTATAATCACCCAGCACGTTGTGACGTTTGGTAGCACACAAAGTGTTCCTACGGTAAACGGAGTTGCATAATCTCATAGTCAAAGGAACATGTATAAGTCATGGATAAAAGCAATAGCAACATACTAAACGATCGGGTGCTAAGCTAATGGAATGGGCCATGTCAATCAGATCATTCAGCTAATGATGTGACCTTGTTAATCAAATGACAACTCCTTTGTCTATGGTTAGGAAACTTAACCATCTTTGATTAACAAGCTAGTCAAGTAGAGGCATACTAGTGACACTCTGTTTGTCTATGTATCCACACATGTATTATGTTTCCGGTTAATACAATTCTAGCATGAATAATAAACATTTATCATGATATGTAAGGAAATAAATAATAACTTTATTATTGCCTCTAGGGCATATTTCCTTCACGTTACTCCGGCGCCTCCGAGTTCTTGACACACGTACAGCTCGATGACGTTCTCCGGGCTCCGATCTAGCAAAGCTCTCGGGGACGAGTTTCGTCAGCACGACGGTGTGGTGACGATCTTGATGAACTACCGACGCAGGGCTTCGCCTAAGCACCGCGACGAATATGACTGAGGTGGAATATGGTGGAGGGGGGCACCGCACACGGCTGAGGAACGATTACGAAGATCAACTTGTGTGTCTTGGGGTGCCCCCCTGCCCCCGTATATAAAGGAGCAAGGGGGAGGCCGGCCGGCCCTGTAGGGGCGCGCCAAAGGGAGGGGGAGTCCTCCTCCCAGTGGGAGTATCGACTCCCTTTCCTAGTCCAACTAGGAAGAGAGAAGGGAAGGAAAGAGAGGAGAGGGAGAGGAAGGGGGCGCGCCTCCTTGTCCAATTCGGACTCCCCATGGGGGGGGGCGCCACCTCCTGGCCGCAGCCCTCTCTCTCCCCTCGGGCCCAATAAGGCCCATTACTTCCCCGGGGGGTTTCGGTAACCCCTCCGGCACTCCGGTTTTATCCGAAACCACTCGGAACCATTCCGATGTCCGAATATAGTCATCCAATATATCAATCTTTACGTCTCGACCATTCCGAGACTCCTCGTCATATTCGTGATCTCATCCGGGACTCCGAACTAACTTCGGTACATCAAAATACATAAACTCATAATAACTGTCATCGTAACCTTAAGCGTGCGGACCCTACGTGTCGGTGTACTAAAGTAGGGGTACCTTAATACCCCGAACTTGTGCACGGATAGTTGCAGCACCCCGCGGCAAGCCTTGTCGGGCGCTCGCCACGACCATCAGTTCATCCCTCGAAGGCACTCAAGGACAAGACATCCGAGATTTAGAAGAGGCCAAGCCCCGGCGAGAGGAGCTTGCCGAGAAGATAGAGCAAGGCCCCGGCAAGAGGAGCTTGCCGGGAAGATCAAACAAGGCCCCGGCAAGAGGAGCTTGCCGGGAAGTACGACCCCCGCCCCGGCAAGAGGCGCTTGCCGGGCGCGACAAGACTAAAGCCGCGGCAAACCCTTTGCCGCGACAGACAGCTACCCCGTACCCGCGCGCCAGCTCACCTACCCACGTGTCACCCTGGGGCTCTTCCCGGGCGTACGTGGCGAACGGCTGCGTAGCCAGGGGTACGTGGAGGCCAGCAACGGTGGCAAGGCGGCCATCGTGGCGAACGGAGACATCCCTGACGGTCTCTCCTCACACTGTTTGGGCGACGCAGACGGGCATTTAATGCCCTTGTCCCCTGCCGTCAGAATTAGGTATGGTACACTGTGCAAACAGTTGTACCAACCACAGCGATTTCTCGCTTTTACCCTTGCCTACGTTGCAACCTGTTGGTGACCCCTTTGCCTATAAAAGGAGGCCCATGCGCAACGTAGAGGAGGTTGGACACTCGGTGGTTAGACACCTTAGGCTAGACACTCCAAAGCTCTCTCCCAAAGCTCGGCAATTCTCAAGCAAGAAGCAAATACAAACACAGGCAGCAGTAGGGTTTTACGCATCCGTGCAGCCCGAAGCTGGGTAAAATCGCCCGTGTGTGATGCCTCGATCCGCTCTTTGTGCGACCTCCGCCCCCCGCCGAACCAGCAAAGGGGCTACGGCCCCATAGGTGCTCGTGGAGCCAGGTTTTCCCACGACATCTTTGGCGCGCCAGGTAGGGGGCGTCGAGGTTGTGCGAACCCGATCCGGCGTCCACGTGGATTAGATCTTCATCAATTTCGTCGACATGCCACCGAAGAAGAAGGCTTCGGGGGTGATCGCACCGGCAGCGTCAGACCCACCACCACCGGAGCAAACGGGTGGTGGGGGAGGCGCTGGCGGGGGGACAGACGACGGCGAAGGAGCTCATGTTGCGGCCAAGTCTAAGGACAAGGCCGCGCAGGCTTCGGCGTCCGTGCATGCCCCGCACCCGCCCCCGGGCGGACAGATTCAGCAGCACCCTGGTGCTCCTAGCACCCTGCGCGTGCTAAATCAAGAACAAGATGGTGGATCTCAAGGTGCTCAAGGCCAGCATGCTAACCCGAGCGGAGTTCGGTCGCCCGGACGGGGGGTTGCTCCTTCTAACGTGGTTAGGAGTCCGAGCACATCCCGCTCCTCGCACCGTTCGCCATTACCTCCCGCCACCCCGACAGAAGCCCTGGCGAGAGCACAACTACTCCTGGATTTCCCTCCAGCGACAGACAAGATCGACGAATGGAGGGCCACCATCCAAAGCCTCATCGGTTTCGCCAACGGCGACACCCCGCGGCCGCCGAGCGCGTCGCAGCCGCGGCGTGATCACCAGACGCAAGCCGATGTCGACAAGACCGGTGGAGGCGCCACCACCGTGCACGCTCCACCCCGAAGGCCAAGATCGCCGACCTGCCGGACCAATAACGACTCCGACTCCACTGCGTCGTCGGACCCGCGGACTCGACGCGATCAACGCCAAGTTCTCCACGAGTGACAACAAGAGGACGCTCGAACCCGCATCGAGCGCCGAAGAGAGACGCGGCGTCAATCAGACCTGCGCGCTGGGCCTGCTGTCGACATGCACGCGCCTGGAGAACCGGGCGATCTGCCGTACGCGGTGGGTTGCCCCGCGTTTACTCAAGAGCTGCGGCAAGTCCAGTGGCCCAGTACGAAGAATTTCAAACCAGACGTACCGGAGAAGTACGACGGCAAGTCGCATCCGTCAGAGTTCCTTAGCATCTACACCATTGCGGTGCAAGCTGCTAGGGGACGGGACGACAAGATCCTCGCCAACTACTTCCCCCTGGTGCTCAAGTCCAACGTCAGATCCTGGCTCATGCACTTGCCGGACAACTCCATATCCTCCTGGGCGGAGCTATGCCATCAGTTTGTCGGTGCCTTTACTGGCGGCCACAAACCTCATGGCCAAGAAAGTGATCTTCACTTGCTCGCCCAGAAGGAGGGAGAACCCCTGCGCAAGTACACTCAAAGGTTCAGCCGTGTGCACTATAACATCCCAGATGTCCACCCCGCTGCGGTCATCAGTGCGTTCCATCAGAACGTGCGCAACCACAGGATGCAGGAGGAACTGGCGATACGCAAGATTAAGGACGTCAGTGAGCTATACGCTCTGGCCGACAAGTGTGCACGCGCCGAGGAGGGAAGGAGGCTTCCCGGAGAGATGGTGGGAGCAGAAGGGTCTGACAGTGATGATTCTGCCCCGACGAAGAAGAACCGGCGGCGGAACAACAAGAAGAGACAAGGCAAAGAAGTGCTAGCTGTTGAGCAGTCCGGTGATGGAGGCGACGCCAAGGCAGCTAAGGATGGCAGCTCCGGCAAGGAGGTTGCCGCATGCAGTAACTGCATAGCTGTGGCGGCCGCCGACAAGCAGGACGGCACCAACAAACAGTACTGCAAGATTCACCGTACCAAGGGCCACGACCTCCAGAGCTACAAGAAGGTCGAGCAGCTCGTCTAGCTACAGAGGGCTGAGTACGAGCGGCGCGACAAGGAGAAGGCCCAAGGGGACACTGGTGGATCCGGCACGAAGCGGCCCGGCAAGGGGGTGCGCCGCGGCAAGGAGAAGCAGCGGCAAGGAGATAGGCCTCCCCGTGGCCGCGACAAGGATGAAGACGACGATAGCGAAGAGATGGATGAAGACGAGACCAGCGAGCAGGAGTTTCAGAAGGCCACAGAGGTTTTGTGCGTCGACGGCGGTGCGTCTCTGCATGCTTCACACCGCCAACTTAAACAGTGGATGCGGGAAGTCAATGCGGCAGAGCCGCCTGTCGAATCGCGCAAACCCCTGAGGTGGTCCAGCACACCTATCATCTTCGATATTGAGGACCACCCAGACCGCACAACTGCGGTCGGGTGCTTGCGGATGTTGGTTTCGCCAACCATCCGCAACCTCAAGGTCACCAAGATGCTAGTTGATGGCGGGGCCGGCCTGAACCTGATCTCCTCCGCGGTGCTTCAGAAGCTTCAGATCCCCGACAGCGAGCTCGAAGAGTCTGGTACATTCCAAGGAATCAACCCGGGAAGGAGTAAGCCGAAGGGGAAGATTACGTTGCCGGTGACATTCGGCGGCGAGCTGAACTACAGGACTGAGAGGGTCACCTTCGACGTCGCTGATTTCCCATTACCATACAATGGGATAATCGGCCGACCGGCACTCGCCAAGTTCATGGCCGCCTCTCACTATGCATACAACATGCTCAAGATGCCCGGCCCGATAAGCGTCATCACTGTCCACGGTGACAAGAAGGATGCTCTTATCTGCGCCGACAAGATCTATCGGGAAGCAGCAGCCGTGGCAGACCGTGAACCACTCGCCGCCGCGGCTCCCGAAGCAAAGAAGAAGACCAAGCCCGGCAAGTGCTCTGGTGCCCACTCCGGCAAGCGCGCCTCTTCGGAGTGCTGCGCTACCGTCGAGGACGCACCATTGAGCTCTGCCGGCAAGTGCAAGAAGGCGATGGCGGCTCCGCCAGAGACCAAGAAGGTGCCCGCCAAGGAGGACGGCACTGGTGGTACTTTCACCATCAGTGCCACGCTTGACCCCAAATAGGAAAGTGCGCTCGTTGCTTTCCTGCGGGCGAATGTCGACGTGTTTGCATGGCGACCGTCTGACATCCCCGGCGTTCCCAGGGAAGTGATTGAGCACCACCTAGCTGTTTGTCCTCATGCGCGGCCCGTCAAGCAGAGAGTCAGAAAACAAGCGGTGGAGCGCCAAGAATTCATAGCGGAAGAAATCAAGAAGTTGGAAGCAGCAGGCCTCGTGAGAGGAGTGCTTCATCCCATGTGGCTGGCCAATCCTGTCGTTGTGCGCAAGGCTAACGGGAAGTGGAGGCTTTGCATCGACTTCACTGATGTCAACAAAGCTTGCCCCAAGGATCCATTCCCCTTGCCGCGCATCGACCAGATTGTTGACTCCACGGCTGGATGTGATCTGCTTTCATTTCTTGACGCATACTCAGGGTATCACCAAATCTTCATGGCAGAAGAAGGTGAGGAGAAGACCGCGTTTATCACTCCGTGTGGCACGTACTGTTTTGTGCGGATGCCTTTCGGATTGAAGAACGCTGGTTCAACATTTGCAAGGGTGGTCCACACTACTTTTGAGCCACAGATACACAGAAATGTGGAAGCCTACATGGATGACATAGTGGTCAAAAGCAAGGACAAGGCTACCCTAGTCCAAGACCTGGATGAGACATTTGCGAATCTGCGCAAGATCAACCTCAAGCTTAACCCCGAGAAGTGCGTGTTTGGAGTCCCCTCCGGCAATCTTCTCAGGTTCTTCGTGTCTCAGTGAGGAATTGAAGCCAACCCCGACAAGATTAAGGCCATCGAGCGGATCGAAGCACCGAAGCGCATCAAGGACGTACGGAAGCTTGCCGGTTGTGTGGCTGCCCTCAGCAGGTTCATTTCTAGGTCTGCCGAGCGCGCCCTGCCATTCTTCAAGATCCTGAAGAAGGCAGGTCCGATGCAGTGGACTCCGGAAGCGGAGGTTGCGCTGCAGGACTTAAAGGAATACCTGTCCTCCACTCCAATACTTGTCGCGCCTAAACCACAAGAGAAGTTGCTGCTGTACCTAGCGGCAACCAATCAAGTGGTTAGTGCTGCATTAGTAGCGGAGAGGGAGGCGGATGGCGAGCCAATAACCGCGGCAAGCGAGTCCGGTGACAAGCAACGGGCTTCTCCGGCAAGCTCTGGCCCCGACAAGGATGGATCTGCGCAAGAAGAGGTGCAGAAGAAGATGGTGCAGCGCCCAGTTTACTTTGTCAGCTCCCTCCTGCAGGGGGCTAGATCAAGGTACTCTGGCATGCAGAAATTGCTTTTCGGCCTCCTCATGGCCTCGAGAAAGCTGCGCCATTACTTCCAGGCACATGAGATTACAGTTGTCACTCGCTACCCACTGAAGAGGATACTGCAGAATCCTGAAGCAACCGGCAGGGTAGTTGAGTGGGCGCTGGAGTTGTCAAGCTTCGGCCTCAAGTTTGAAAAGCACTTCAACTATCCAGAGCAGAGCATTGGCAGAGTTCATTGCGGAATGGACACCGACGCCAGACGAAGAAACCCCGGAGACAAGCGTTCCCGCCAAGGAAGCAGACAAAGAGTGGCTAATGTACTTTGACGGCTCCTTCTCGCTGCAAGGCGCCGGTGCTGGTGTGCTGCTTGTCGCACCCACCGGGGAGCACCTCAAGTACGTGGTCCAGATGCACTTCCCCAGGGAGCAAGCAACAAACAATACTGCTGAGTATGAGAGTTTGCTTGCCGGTCTTAGGATCGCGACAGACCTGGGAATCAGGAAGCTTATTGTCCGGGGTGATTCACAGCTTGTCGTCCGCCAAGTGAACAAAGATTATCAGAGCCCTTTGATGGAGGCGTACGTCGATGAAGTGAGGAAGCTGGAAGAGCGCTTTGACGGCCTGCAAATGGAGCATATTCCAAGGTCTGAGAATGACATAGCAGACGGCCTGTCGAGGTGCGCCGCACTAAAGCTACCTGTGGAACCAGTGACCTTTGTGCTCAAGCTGACTCAGCCATCCATAACACCATCACTCGGGCAGAGCAAGAAGAGGAAGTCGGCTTTGGGTGGTCACTTTCCGGCAGAGCTCCCCGGAGCCGCCGCCAAGAAGATCCCCAGGACCGACAGCGAGATCGCTGAGGAGCAGCCTGCTCCGGCAGACCCCAGGGTCTGTTCCATCGAGGCAAACGCTCCCGACAAGTTTTGCTCCGGCAAGCTTGCCGGGGGACATCAAGCTCCGGCAGGGCCATCCATCCCAGCCGTCGAAGCAGATGTTCCCGCAGCAGCAGAGATGCCTTTAGTCCTTGTCGTCGAGCCTCAGGCTCCGGCATGGGCACAGCAGATTGTCCGTTTCCTTCAGACAGGAGATCTTCCCGAAGAGCCCGGAGAAGCTGAAAAAGTAGCCCGACAGTCTAGTATGTACCAGTTCCTCGACAATGAACTGTACAGAAGGAGACTCAACGGAGTGAAATTGAAGTGTATCCCCTGGGAAGACGGACAGAAGCTGTTGGCAGAGATACATGGAGGCATATGTGGTCACCACATTGGCGCAAGAGCACTTGTCGGCAAATGCGTTCCGACAAGGCTTCTTCCGCCGACGACAGCCTCCGGGATGCAACTCGCACAAGTAACCAAGTGTGAAGCGTGCAAGGCCCATTCCAAGCAGATACACCAGCCAGCTCAAGCTCTCCGGACAATCCCTTTGTCCCGCCCTTCTCGGTCCGGGGCTCGACATCTCGCCCCTTCCCGATTCGTCGGAGGCTTTGAGTACTTGTACGCTACATCGACAAGTTCACAAAGTGGCCGAAGTGGAACCAGTGAGGAAGGTGACCGCGTCAAGCGATCAAGTTCTTCAGGTCGATTGTTTGCCGCTTCGGGGTCCCTAACAGGATCATCACCGACAACGGCACACAGTTCACAAGCCACGCCTTCATGCGGTACGTCCAGGACCTTGGCGCCAAGGTCTGCTTCGCTTCTGTTGCTCACCCCAGAAGCAAGGGTCAAGCAGAGAGGGCGAATGCTGAAGTGCTGCGCGGACTCAAGACCAGAACTTTCGACAGGCTGCACAAGTGCGGAAGAAACTGGATCGAGGAGCTACCAGTGGTTCTTTGGTCGATCAGGACGACGCCAAATCGAGCCACTGGACAGACACCCTTCGCTCTAGTCTATGGAGCGGAGGCAGTTACCCCCACGGAACTCGTTTACGGATCGCCTCGAGTGCTCGCTTATGATGAGCTCGAGCAAGAGAAGCTTCGTGAAGATGACGCACTACTCCTCGAGGAAGATCGTCTTCAGGCTGCTGTACGAGCTGCTCGATACCAGCAGGCTTTGCGTCGCTACCATAGCCGCAAAGTCAACGCCAGAAGTCTCGAGGAAGGCGACCTTGTTCTTAGGCGTGCTCCGTCCGCCAAGAATTCAAACAAGTTGACGCCGAAGTGGGAAGGCCCTTACCGGGTGAAACGAGTCACTAGGCCTGGCGGTGTCCGCCTTGAGACCGAGGATGGCTCTCCAGTGAGCAACTCCTGGAACATAGAGCATCTTCGTAAGTTTTACCCGTAAGGCGCGGTTGTCGGGCCCCGCCCCGGCAACCACCTTCTTTGTACAAGTCTTGCCGTTGTTGCATGTAATCCTTTGTACCGAGCCGGGCGCTGATCCCGAGCATAGGTTGACGGGCCCTGTCCCGGCAACCACCCTCTTTGTGCAAGTCTTGCCGCTGTTGCATGTAATCCTTTGTACAGAGCCGGGCGCTGATCCCGAGCATAAGTCCAGCGCTGGCGTCCTAAGCTATAGCATGCATGCTAGTTTGAGTCTCGTCCCTAGTTAGGGTTGGTAGTGCTTAGCAGGGACTAACCCCCTTTAACTGGAGGTCGAGTATGTGCGTCTCTCCCTGCTGTTTCTTTTGCTTCCCTTGGTTCGCAGGTTTCTTATATCCTGACCAGAGCAATTAAGGGCGGGAAAAGGAGATAGAGGGGCAGCACAACATCCAGACCCCGGCAAGCCAACATCACCGGGGGCTATCAGCACAAGAACTCGGGCCCCGGCAAGCCAGAGTTGCCGGGGGCTGCATCCTCAGATAAGTTTTTCATCCCTTATCATGCATTCTCCTACGAACTGAGGAATATGAAACCTCTCCTTCTCCCGAGAGGTTGCCGTGCTCCCTCACCGGCCCTAGAGCGCGTTCCTAGGGCCAGGTTTGGTCGAAGTCGCGGTGACAAAGGGACGAAGTGAGAAGGGCCGAACCCGCCTCGTCCCCGTCCCCGCCAAGAGCGCAAGGGGGGTCGGGTGGCGCAGGGGACGGCAGGGCTGTTGCCGGGGAAGAGTGTCTATGACTAATACAAATAGGATTCGCTCCTTGACGCGGGTCCTACCCGCAAGACAAATGGCCCGACAAACATCCCCTTTTCATTAAAAACATTCCGCTCAGGTACAGTTCAGAGGGGATGAAAAACATGAAAGATAGGGATTACAAACTTTAAATGCAGCTAATGCCCGAGGGCTTACAGATTGAAAAAAGATAAGGTGCCCGTAATCCTTTTCCTGTCCCTCTCTTCAGGAGGTAGGACAAGGAGGCGAAAAGGACAAAAGGGGCGCCTAGATGAGCTACGGGTGCCAGAAGACACCAAGAGGACATCCCGGGGCAGGTGGCGGTGGCGATGCCGGAGGTGGAGCTCGAAGATGAGGCACCGGAACGTTAGCACGCTGTCGAGGGCACCATGCCCTCGTACTCCGAGCTGACGGCCTCGCCGGTCTCCCTCTTTCTCTTCCGCAGCCTCCCTATGCCAGCCGCCCAAGGAGGTGACGTCGAGGAGCTCAAGGAGAAGGGAGCGCGGATGATGGGGTCGCCGGTGCCCCTCGGAGCGGCACCCGACACCTAGTCGGACCCGTCATCCTGCCGCCCGTCGCTGCCGCCCTCCTCGTCGCTCTCGCTTGAGGAGGAGCTTTCGCCGTCGGAGGAGCTGTCAACACAGCACCGGGCCCGGGTGTCGAAGTCCCCGAAGACCTTGACGGAGAGGAGATCGCCCTCCATCAACTTACAATGGAGGGTGAACCCCTCCGTCAAGCTGTGGATACGGGCGAATGACTTCCACCCTCGACCAAGATACATCACGCCGGGGGCTGGGAATTCAACATGGACACGCGTGCCACTAATCCCACAGCCCCTCATGCGCAGATTCAGCGTATCAGGCTGTTCTACTTCCATCACGCTTGCGAACGGCGCCGGAAGTCGGAGACGACGACGAGGCGCCCGACGCAGCCTGACGAGGAATTCGCAGGGGTCGTCCCCAAGGTGGACCGCTGCGAGGGAAGGATCCGCTGGCGGGGGCGAAGCTGACGCGACGCCCCGACCACCTCTCCCACGCGCGCCCCGACCTCGGCCTCTGCCTCGACCGCGACCGCGCCCCCTTCCTCTTCCCCTCGCGGCTGGCTCTGCCACCGCGGGAGGAGGAGGAGCGCGCTGCCTAGCGGTGACCCTCGCCGCCACTGACGAAGAACCAGGAGCTCCCCTCGCCATGTCAACTGGAAGGAATGGGGCGGGGAGGAACTGAAGAAGGAATAAGATGCGGGCTTCGAAGCCCTCTTCCGCTCCTTATAAAGGGGCGGAGTGGGGACTCGACCGCCCCTCTCGACCAATCAAGACGCGAGGGAGGCAGGGAATCAGGACCGGTCCGCTGCCTCGGGCTGCGACGGACCAGATTCCCGCCTCCACCATCTCCACCATAAGCGCATGGAGTCCGCGTGGCGGGCGTGCAGAGCTGAGGCGACGGAGAGGCGACCACTCCCCACCCCGTGATCGTGGGGATGGACGCCTCGAAGACTGCGCCTCGACCCTAGCCAGTAATGAGCCGCGCCTCCACGCCTCCCTCCATTTATGGCAAAAACGCAAACTGCCCACTGCTTCCCCCACGACGCAGCGCCCAACGCGTGGCATGCGGAGGGGGCGGAGGATGCGGTTGAACCGCGGCGCGTTCTCGAACCACGCTGCGTTCGCAGACTCGCTTTTGGGCTCGCCCAACAACGCCGCACCGCAGTGTGGCCTGCACCGGGCTCTGCCGGTGTACTAAAGTAGGGTACCTTAGTACCTTAACTTGTGCACGCATACAGCAGCACCGCTGGCAAGCCTTTTGTCGGGCGCCGCCACGACCATCAGTTCATCCTCAAGGCACTCAAGGACAAGACATCCGAGATTTAGAAGAGGCCAAGCCCGCGAGAGGAGCTTGCGGGAAGATAGACAAGGCCCCGCAAGAGGAGCTTGCCGAAGATCAAACAAGGCCCCGCAAGAGGAGCTTGCGGGAAGTACGACCCGCCCGGCAAGAGGCGCCACGGGCGCGACAAGACTAAAGCCACACAAACCCTTTGTCATGACAGACAGCTACCCAGTTCAAGGCCAGTTTCACTCTACCCACGCGGTCGCCTGGGCTCTTCCGGGCGACGTGGCGTAACGGCCGCGCAGCTGTGGGTACGTGGAGGCCAGCAACGGTGGCAAGGCGGCCATCGTGGCGAACGGAGACGTCCCTGACGGTCTCTCCTCACACTATTTGGCGACGTAGACGGGCATTTAATGCCCTTGTCCCCGCCGTCGAATTAGGTATGGTACATCTGGCAAACAGTTGTACCAACCACGCCGATTGCTTTTATTCTTGCTACGTTGCTAAACTGCCGGTGACCCTTTGCCTATAAAAGGAGGCCCATGCGCAACGTAGAGGAGGTTGGACACTCGGTGGTTAGACACCTTAGGGCTAGACACTCCAAAGCTCTCTCCCAAAGCTCGGCAATTCTCGAGCAAGAAGCAAATACAAACACAGGCAGCAGTAGGGTTTTACGCATCCGTGCGGCCCGAAACTGGGTAAAATCGCCCGTGTGTGACGCCTCGATCCGCTCTTTGTGCGACCTCCGCCCCCCGCCGAACCAGCAAAGGGGCTACGACCCCATAGGTGCTCGTGGAGCCAGGTTTTCCCACGACACTACGGTTCGAGAACAGTGTAGACATGACTGAGACAAATCTCTGGTCAATAACCAATAGCGGGACCTGGATGCCCATATTGGCTGTGAGGGAGTCCTGGATTAGGGGGTGTTCGGATAGCCGAACTATATCTCCCGCCGGACTACCATGACTATGAAGATACAAGATTGAAGACTCCGTCCCGCGTCCGGAAGGTTCTTTCCTTGGCGTAGAAGGCAAGCTAGGTGTGCGGATATTCAAGATCTCCTTCCCATGTAACCATCTCTGTGTAACCCTAACCCTATCCGGTGTCTATATAAACTGGAGGGTTGTAGTCTGTAGGACATCCATCATCATACACAATCATACCGTAGGCTAGCTTCTAGGGTTTAGCCTCCTTGATCTCGTGGTAGATCTACTCTTGTACTACCCTTATCATCAATATTAATCAAGCAGAGTAGGGTTTTACCTCCATCGAGAGGGCCCAACCGGGTAAAACAGTGTCCCTGTCTCCTGTTACCATCCGACCTTGACGCACGTTCGGGACCCCCTACCGAGATCCGCCGTTTTGACACCGACATTGGTGCTTTCATTGAGAGTTCTCCTGTCGCCGCCGCCAGTTCGATGGCTCCTTTGATCATCAACGGCTACAAAGTCCGGGCCAGACTTTTCTCCCGGACAGATCTTCGCTTTACGGCGGCTTCGCTTCGAGCCAACTCGCTGGCCATCCGAGCAGATCGAAGCTACGCCCGCCATCAAGTCAGGTTTGAAGCTTAAACTACACGGCGGATATCCGCGGAGACTTGATCTTCGACGGATTCGAGCCACAGCCAAGCGTGCCGCACTGTCGAGAAGAGCATGATATAACTCGCTCCCAACAAAGGTCCCGAGGCCGCGACACGCCCGCCCCCACCTCGATTCGGAGCCCGCTGCGTTTATCGAGGAAGAACGGTTGGACGTCACCTCAGGGGCTGCGACGTTAAAGGCGGTCGAGCCGAACGCCGACCCCTCACTCCGCGCTACCCATTACTCGGAGGAGCCGGATTCTTCTCCGGACTCCGGGCCCTTCACGCCCCTGCCAATCGAAACCGATTGGGCACCTGTGATGAAGTTCACCGCCGCGGATATCTTTCAATGTTCACCTTTTGGTGACATCCTGAATTCTCTCAAGTCTCTCTCTTTATCAGAAGAGCCCAGGCCGGATTACGGTCTGCGTGGTTGGGATTCGGACGATGAAGAAATTCAAAGCCCACCCACCACCCACTTCATAGCCATTGTCGATGATATAACCGACACGCTCGACTTCGGCTCCGACGACCTCGCCGGTATGGACGACGAATCCGGAGACGAACCGGAACCAGTTCCCACAGGGCACTGGACACCCACCACACACAACGACGTACTAATGGTGGATACACCGGAAAATATCGATAATGAGGACAATGGGGGCGAAAGGAAGGGTAAACCCTCCGAGAAGCAGTCAAAGCGGCGACGCAAGCGCCGAGCTAAACCCCGCCTCGAACAAGACCCTGCCCTAGAGCGGGACTATTCGGCAGATGACGAACACGCGCCCGAACAACCGTTTGGGCACGAAAACACGGGTCGAGAGGACCAAGAGTCTTCCCCCGGTCAGGAAAGAACTCCGGACGATACCACGCCGGATAACACCATGGAGCAGAGGAATCTCCAAGAAAGGCTCGCGGCCACAATACGCAGCCTGAGAAAACAAAAGCAAAAGCTGAAGACGGCGGAAAATGCACTCAAGACAAGATGGAGTAAAGTAATCAAGACCGCAGATAAATACAGCGGCAGCCGCCGAACGGAAAGCTATCCGAAGAGAAAACTACTACCCGAATTCGATCAGGAGGCCCTAGAGCCCCCAAATTCGAAAAACAAAAAGGCTGCGCGACCTACCAATCACCCCACAACGGCAAACGACGCCACACATAATGCGGCATGCGATCCAATTAAAGATCCACATCACGCACCAGCCCGATCTATTTACGGACAAAGAAGACACGCTCCTACAAGAAGTGCGATCAGCGCCATCGTAATCGGCGCAACTAAATATAGGGCGCCAGACACCCCTATGTTTTACTGACGAGGTCCTGGAATACGAATTCCCAGAGGGATTTAAACCCGTCAACATAGAGTCATACGATGGAACAACAGACCCTGGAGTCTGGATCGAGGATTATATCCTCCACATACATATGGCTAGAGGAGATGATCTCCACGCCATAAAATATTTACCTCTTAAGCTCAAAGGGTTAGCTCGGCACTGGCTCAAAAGCCTTCCCGAAAATACAATCGGAAGTTGGAAGGAACTCGAAGACGCTTTCCGAGCTAATTTCCAAGGGACTTACGTCCGTCCCCCGGACGCAGGCGACCTCAGTCACATAACCCAGGAGTCCGGCGAATCAGCTCGGCAGTTCTGGAACAGGTTCCTCACTAAAAAGAATCAAATAGTGGATTGTCCGGATGCCGAAGCAATAGCGGCTTTCAAGCACAACGTCCAGACGAATGGCTAGCCAGACACCTCGGCCAGGAAAAACCAAGAACAATGGCCGCACTCACAAGCCTCATGACCCGCTTCTGCGCAGGAGAGGATAGCTGGTTGGCACGATGCAGCCCCAGCGACCCAAGTACATCAGAAATCAGAGATGGAAATGGGAAGCCGCGACGAAACAAGGATCATCGCCGAGTCAAAAAGAAAAAACCGCAGAGCGCGGCAGTCAACGCCGGATTCAAAAGCTCAAGTCAGACGAAATAAACTCCTCTGGATAATAGGGAAGATCCGTCCAGCCTACAGAGAATCATGGACAGGGTATGTCAAATACACAGCACTCCTGGGAAACCTGCTAATCATACCCACAGAGACTGTTGGGTTTTCAAACAGTCCGGAAGGCTCAACGCCGAACACAAGGGGCTAGACACACCTGGTGAGGAAGAAGGCGAACCCCAAGAGCAGCACACCAGGCAGCAGAAGAACTTCCCACAAGAAGTCAAAACAGTGAACTCACTTCACATAACAAGGCATGAGGCACCCATAAAGGTCCCCATGTTTAAACCTAAACCCCAGGCGTCCCGCCATTGGTCTTTAAAACCAATCATCTTCAATAAAATAGATTATTCTCGAAACATTAGGCACGCGGGACGAACTGCCTTGGTACTTAAACCAATAATAGACGGATTCCAGTTTACCAATGTCCTTATGGACGGGGGCAGTGGACTAAACTTGATATATCAAGATACAATTCACAACATGGGCATAAACCCAGCAAGAATCCGTCACAGTAAAACCTCCTTTCAAGGTGTAGCACCTGGTCCGGACACCCATTGCATGGGTTTTATCCGGATGACAGTTACATTTGGCTCTGCCGATAACTTTCGTCGCGCAAAGCTAATCTTCCATATAGTCCCATTTTCAAGTCGCTATCAAGCACTGCTGGGACGAGGAGCCTTCGCGCGCTTTAACGCAATACCGCATTACGCATCCCTCACGCTAAAGATGCCAGGTCCTCGAGGCATCATATCTTTAAAGGGAACACATTAAAGTGTGTCTCCTCCAAAGGGAGGATTGTGCGGCGGCTTAAAACAGCCGCACAATAAAACGGCCTTGCCAGTCAAAAAGACTTGTTCAATATAAGACACAGAAGGCCTTAGACCCGGACTCTATGAGTTCGACAAGAACCCCGTCATCATTGTAGGCTTATTACGCCATACCAGGGGCTGAACACAGAGAAAATAAAGCTCAACTTCGTTTCTTTCTTACCTCACATTCTGTTTATTTTTCCTTTTTGTCCCGCACGACCCATTTTCAATTTCAATTCTTCTCTTTTACAGATGAATGTCGTACGGCGCCCGTCCAGGACACGACACAGCGGAGACACAGGCGCAGACGTGCAGTAGGGACCCGCTCAAAGGATTCTTTTTAGATTAAGGCCCTGCGTAAACCTTTTTTACTGTCTCTTGCTGTTATACATCCCCTGGTTAATTCTATCACAACCAAGGTGGAGACTGGCGTCTTGGCATGTAGCCATGCCAGAATTATTGCTCGTACCTGGACACGAAGGGCTTTTTTCCTCCCTTTTTTGGTAAAAAGGGAGAGGGTGTCGTTCCGCACACACCTACAAAGACCGAACACCTTAGGGAGTGTTCGGCGTCGCGAGTTTTGGCACTATATGCATCAGCTCCGAGTCATGATTTTGGTCACATGTTGGGTTGCCCGCTCGTGTTCGCCACCTTACGTTCCGTTCGTCGGCTAAGGTAGCTCCAGGAGAACTACTGCGATTGCACCCCGGTTCGGCCGGGAGAGTGCCTCAGTAGAGAAAGCCGAAAACCGACTGTCATGACGTAGCGCGAGACTGGTCGCCACTCGATGACCTATGGGGGTTGTTCGAAACTCCTCCGCTTTAACGAAGGGCCGCTTCCCAGTCAGGCATACACGCGTCCCGAATTCGGACGAGCGCAGTCGCCTCCCCAGGGCTACCTAAAGAGTCCCATTATCAAGCTCCTATGGCTAAGTGAAAGTGTTAAAGCATCATAGTCCGGATTGCCTAGCCCGCTGCACTATCACCTCCTTTGTGGGACCAAGACGTTGGATTAAGTGTGATATTGTGTTTTCAGCGCGCACCCCCGCACTATGTGCGTGGGGGCTGAAGCCAACGACTGCAATCTTTCAGAATATATATATAATTAAACGGCCGCACAGGAGAGGTTTTCATTACTTGAAGGCACAAGTCTAAAATATGCTAATCACAAAAACTACTGATTACACATGCTATCATAATACAGCATCTTTTGAACACTGCGTCTCTATTATACGAGCGCCGGCGAGGACCTCCTCAAAATAGTGTTCGGCAGGCACTCGGCTTCCTGCCGAATCCTGGGACGCAACAACGGCGGGCTCCATATCTGCCCAATAGGTCTTAACCCGGGCAAGAGCCAGCCGGGCACCCTCTGTGCACGCTGACCTCTTCGAAGCTTCCACTCGAGGCACCATGTCAAGGAGCTGCTGCACCATGGCAAAATAACTTGTTGGTTTCGGTCCGCTCGGACACAAGCGATCCATGGCATACATCATGGCGAGTCCGGACAACCTATTCAGCTCGGCCCATTGGGCCAGGCGATCGTCCACTGCAAGCGGACGCTCTGGATTGGTAAACTGCGACCAGAAGAGCTTTTCGATGTCATGATTCTCTTTATCCCGAAAGTACACAGTCGTGATCGCCGCGACTGGCCGCCAAGTCCAGGTAGGTGTCCTTCACGCTCCACGCTTGGTCCAACAAGCCATACCTCGGATCACAAAACTTCCTCCGCAGCAAGAAGGGCTTTCCATCCGCAATCAGTCCGGCTTGACGAAGTTCTTCCTTTGTCGCCCTCGCCGCAGAATGGGCGTCCTTGAGGTCAGCAACAGCTTTATCCAAATCCGTCTGCCGAACTAGGCCTTCATCTTCAAGACGTTTACAACGGTCAGTAGTGTTCTTCAACTCTATGGCAATCTTAGCCATCTCCTCCTTGCTTTGGCAATGGGCTGCTTGTTCGGCCTTTATCTCTTCACGGGCTTTCCTGGCGGCTGCATCGCTTTCCCTGGCTTGGCTTTTCGCCTTGGCAAGTTTGGCCCTAAGTTTTTCAACGGCCACCGCACCATCTGCATCAAGCATACATAAGGTAAGACATTGACTTACAACTTCTCTTACTAATACTTGCCAAGAAATATGAATACCTTGAGCTTCATCAAGCCGCTGGTTAACCAGCGCGATGTCAGTTTCTGCCACATCTAGCTGCCGTTTCATCTCGGCATATTCCTGAGTCCGGATTGACCCCGGACAGTCTGCCGCCTGCATATACAGGACACCATCTTAGGTACCTGGGATTTCGATCCTCTGCATGCCGCACATTTTTGCGCCGCACAGAGTCTCAGGGGATACTATCTACACAGGATGCATGTTATTATGCGTAATAAATACCAAGTTTCGTTATCTAAAAACGTACCTCAAAGCCCGCCAATAGACTCTTGACGGCCTCGTTCAGCCCGCTCCCCGCGGCTATAATTTGCTCGATCACCGTGTGCATTAACACACGGTGCTCCTCTGAGATAGAGGCTCGGCCTGCCAAAACCTTCAGCTCCCCCGGCCGAACACCAGGCGGTGCCGAACTCGTCCCATGGCCCTCTTCGGAGGCGGGGCGGGGAGAACCCGGCGGGGTCATATGATCACCTTCTATTTCTGGTAGATTCAGAGAAATCCTCTGCGACGACACCTCGTCGTCGTCCGCCTTGCTAGGCGATGCAGAGGCAGGGGGTGTTTCGCTCTCCATCATTTCCGGAAGGAGATCCCCCGACGATGAGTTCTGCTGAGAAAGGTCGAGGTCCGAACTACAAAAATAAGGTTTCAGTTAAAGCTTCTCAGGCATAAAAAAAGGGGATCCCCCTTAAAGGCGATTCATTCTCTACTTACGGCTCGTTGGAGGGCTGCTCCCCTTGCGGACTTAGTTCGGCCGAGGGGCTCCTCGGCGACGGGCCCTCTGACTCGGATTCTTTCCCCCGCTTTGAAGTTTGGACTTCTGGGTCGTCAGAGGCAGCCCTCTTCTTTCCCTTAGAAGGGGAACTTTCAATTCCCCCCTGTGGGGCGCCCTCTTTCGAAGAGGCCACGGTTTCCTTGTCGGCTCCCTCATTTTCCTCCAAAGGCACCACTTCAAGCATCCTGACCAGCTCGGGATCTAGCCTGGTCTTGGGAAGGGGAGCCGGACACCTGATCAGTTTTGCCTGTTCTATCCACTCCTGCCCAAAAGGAGAAAGGCTGTTAGCATACAGCTAGATAATACGGATAGAAGATCCGAATACAAGGTCACCTACCTGGGAGTCCGGACGATTGCGGCTTAGGCCGGCGTCTTCGGTCAGGTCCGGATTCGCCTCTTGCGGTCCGAAGAACAGCTTATACATCTCCGTAGGTGTTGCACCCATATGGCTTCGGAGAACTCGTGGCCCCTCTGGATTGAACTCCCATAAGCGGAGAGGGCGACGTTGGCCGGGCAGAGTCCGGCGGATCAGCATGACCTGCGCCACCTTGACCAGGTTGAGGCCTCCTTCCAGGAGATCTCTAATGCGGCCCTGAAGCAGGGGAACATCTTTGGGTAAACCCCGATCCAACCCCGTAGTAATCCATGATGCCAGTCGTGGTGGGGGCCCCGGACGAAAAGCAGGAGGCGCCACCCACTTTGTGGACCGAGGAGATGTGATGTAAAACCACTCCTGTTCCCACAAGCCGGACTCTTCTTGAAGGACGCCCTCGGGCCATGGGGAGCCGGCATTTCTTTTTATAACAGCACCTCCGCACTCTGCTTGCCGCCCCTCGATTACCTTCGGCTCTACTTTGAAGGTCTTGAGCCATAAGCCGAAGTGAGGGGTAACACGGAGGAATGCTTCGCACATAACTATGAAAGAGGTGATATGGAGGATGGACTCCGAAGCTAGGTCGTGGAATTCTAGCCCATAATAGAACATCAGCCCCCGAACAAAAGGATCCGTCGGGAAGCCTAATCCCCGGAGGAAGTGGGAGATGAATACTACGCTCTCACCTGGCTGAGGGCTCGGAATCACTTGCCCAGGAGCGGGCAGCATGTGCGAAATCTCACCGGTCAGAAACCTAGCTTCCCTCAACTTCAATATGTCCTCCCCCGTAACGGAGGAGGGCATCCACCTACCCTGAAGGTCGGAACCGGACATTGTCAAGGGTTCGCTGCGCCGGAAATCTAGAAGCCGAGGGTGTTGGAACTCGAGGCGACGGGCGATCTCGCTTTGAGAATAAAAGAGGGGACGGGGCCCTGGTCTCTTTATAAGAGGTTGGATACCAAGAACCCTCCCCGTTACCGTTTGGGACTAGCCTTTAATTAAGGCAAACGTGCTAACGGGCACGGTTGGGTTACCCACGTCCATATTGATGGGAATCCCGCTAAAAGGGGCGCACGATCTCTGCTTCGATAAGACGTGCCAAGGATACCGCCTCGTTAAACGTGCGGTGGTGTTACAGTAAAAATAACTTCATGCAGAAGGCTTGGCCACGATGTTATGGTGCATCGCAGGATACGTCAGCAGATTAGATTTGTGCTAACATTATTCTCTATATGGCAATACGTGGAAACTTATTTTACAGAGCCGGACACTATTTTTTGGTGTTACTCGTCTTCTTGAAGAACTTGGAGGAGGAACCCGCCCTGCAATGCCGAAGACAATTTTCGCGCCGGACTCGTCATTGAAGCCAGGTTCAGGGGCTACTGAGGGAGTCCTGGATTAGGGGGTGTTCGGATAGCCGAACTATATCTCCCGCCGGACTACCAGGACTATGAAGATACAAGATTGAAGACTCCGTCCCGTGTCCAGAAGGTTCTTTCATTGGCGTAGAAGGCAAGCTAGGTGTGCGGATATTCAAGATCTCCTTCCCATGTAACCAACTCTGTGTAACCCTAACCCTATACGGTGTCTATATAAACCGGAGGGTTGTAGTCTGTAGGACAACCATCATCATACACAATCATACCGTAGGCTAGCTTCTAGGGTTTAGCCTCCTTGATCTCGTGGTAGATCTACTCTTGTACTACCCTTATCATCAATATTAATCAAGCAGGAGTAGGGTTTTACCTCCATCGAGAGGGCCCGAACCTGGGTAAAACAAAGTGTCCCCTGTCTCCTGTTACCATCCGACCTTGACGCACAGTTCGGGACCCCCTACCCGAGATCCGCCGGTTTTGACACCGACAGGCTCCTACACATTCTACGAAGATCTTTATCGGTCAGACCGCATAACAACATACGTTGTTCCCTTTGTCATAGGTATGTTACTTGCCCGAGATTCGATCGTCGGTATCCAATACCTAGTTCAATCTCGTTACCGGCAAGTCTCTTTACTCGTTCCGTAATACATCATCTCGCAACTAACTCATTGGTTGCAATGCTTGCAAGGCTTATGTGATGTGCATTACCGAGAAGGCCCTGAGATACCTCTCCGACATTCGGAGTGACAAATCCTAATCTTGAAATACGCCAACCCAACAAATACTTTTGGAGACACCTGTAGAGCACCTTTATAATCACTCAGTTACGTTGTGACGTTTGGTAGCACACAAAGTGTTCCTACGGTAAACGGGAGTTGCATAATCTCATAGTCATAGGAACATGTATAAGTCATGGAGAAAAGCAATAGCAACATACTAAACGATCGGGTGCTAAGCTAACGGAATGGGTCATGTCAATCAGATCATTCAACTAATGATGTGACCTTGTTAATCAAATGACAACTCCTTTGTCTATGGTTAGGAAACTTAATCATCTTTGATTAACAAGCTAGTCAAGTAGAGGCATACTAGTGACACTCCTTTTGTCTATGTATCCACACATGTATTATGTTTCCGGTTAATACAATTCTAGCATGAATAATAAACATTTATCATGATATATAAGGAAATAAATAATAACTTTATTATTGCCTCTAGGGCATATTTCCTTGATCTCCCACTTGCACTAGAGTCAATAATCTAGATTACACAAGAATGATTCTAACACCCATGGAGTCTTGGTGCTGATCATGTTTTGCTCATGGAAGAGGCTTAGTCAACGGGTCGCAACATTCAGATCCGTATGTATCTTGCAAATCTCTATGTCTCCCACGGACTAGATCCGGATGGAATTGAAGGCGTCTCTTGATGTGCTTGGTTCTCTTGTGAAATCTGGATTCCTTTGCCAAGGCAATTGCACCAATATTGTCACAAAAGATTTTCATTGGACCCGATGCACTAGGTATGACACCTAGATCGGATATGAACTCCTTCATCGAGACTCCTTCATTTGCTGCTTCCGAAGCAGCTATGTACTCCGCTTCACATGTAGATCCCGGCACGACGCTTTGTTTAGAACTGCACCAACTGACAACTCCACCGTTTAATGTAAATACGTATCCGGTTTGCGATTTAGAATCGTCCGGATCAGTGTCAAAGCTTGCATCAACGTAACTGTTTACGACGAGCTCCTTGTCACCTCCATACACGAGAAACATTTCCTTAGTCCTTTTCGGTACTTCGGGATATTCTTGACCGCTGTCCGATGATCCACTCTGGATTACTTTGGTACCTCCCGCCAAACTTATAGCAAGGCACACATCGGTCGGTACACAGCATTGCATACATGATAGTGTTGGGGAACGTAGTAATTTCAAAAAATTTCCTACGCACACGCAAGATCATGGTGATGCATAGCAACGAGAGGGGAGAGTGTTGTCTATGTACCCTCGTAGACCGAAGCGGAAGCGTTGACACAGCATAGTGGAAGTAGTCGTACGTCCTCCACACGATCCAACCGATCCCAGCACCGTTACTCCGGCGCCTCCGAGTTCTTAGCACACGTTCAGCTCGATGACGATCCTCGGGCTCCGATCCAGCAAAGCATCGGGGAAGAGTTCCGTCAGCACGACGGCGTGGTGACGATCTTGATGTGTTACCGACGCAGGGCTTCGCCTAAGCACTGCAACGATATGACCGAGGTGGAATATGGTGGAAGGGGGCACCGCACACGGCTAAGGAACGATCTCAAGGATCAACTTGTGTGTTCTAGGGTGCCCCCCTGCCCCCGTATATAAAGGAGCCAAGGGGGAGGGGCTGGCCGGCCAAGGAGGGCGCGCCAGGGGAGTCCTACTCCCTCCGGGAGTAGGATTCCCCCCAATCCTATTTGGAGTAGGATTCCTCAAGGGGGGAAAGAGAGAGAGGGGGCCGGCCACCTACTCCTAGTCCTAATAGGACTAGGGGAAGGGGGGAGGCGCGCGGCCACCTAGGGCTGCCCCTTTTCTCCTTTCCACTAAAGCCCACTAAGGCCCATATGATTCCCGGGGGGTTCCGGTAACCTCCCGGTACTCCGGTAAAATCCCGATTTCACTCGGAACACTTCCGATATCCAAATGTAGGCTTCCAATATATCAATCTTTATGTCTCGACCATTTCGAGACTCCTCGTCATGTCCGTGATTACATCCAGGACTCCGAACTCCTTCGGTACATCAAAATGCATAAACTCATAATAATTGTCATCGTAACCTTAAGCGTGCGGACCCTACGGTTCGAGAACAATGTAGACATGACCGAGACACGTCTCCGGTCAATAACCAATAGCGGGACCTGGATGCCCATATTGGTTCCTACATATTCTACGAAGATCTTTATCGGTCAGACCGCATAACAACATACGTTGTTCCCTTTGTCATCGGTATGTTACTTGCCCGAGATTCGATCGTCGGTATCCAATACCTAGTTCAATCTCACATCGGCAAGTCTCTTTACTCGTTCCGTAATACATCATCTCGCAACTAACTCATTGGTTGCAATGCTTGCAAGGCTTATGTGATGTGCATTACCGAGAAGGCCACGAGATACCTCTCCGACATTGGAGTGACAAATCCTAATCTCGAAATACGCCAACCCAACAAATACTTTCGGAGACACCTGAGAGCACCTTTATAATCACCCGATTCGTTGTGACGTTTGGTAGCACACAAAGTGTTCCTACGGTAAACGGGAGTTGCATAATCTCATAGTCAAAGGAACATGTATAAGTCATGGATAAAAGCAATAGAACATACTAAACGATCGGGTGCTAAGCTAATGGAATGGGTCATGTCAGTCAGATCATTCAACTAATGATGTGACCTTGTTAATCAAATGACAACTCCTTTGTCCATGGTTAGGAAACTTAACCATCTTTGATTAACAAGCTAGTCAAGTAGAGGCATACTAGTGACACTCTTTTTGTCTATGTATCCACACATGTATTATGTTTCCGGTTAATACAATTCTAGCATTAATAATAAACATTTATCATGATATGTAAGGAAATAAATAATAACTTTATTATTGCCTCTAGGGCATATTTCCTTCAGTCTCCCACTTGCACTAGAGTCAATAATCTAGATTATACAGTAATGATTCTAACACCCATGGAGTCTTGGTGCTGATCATGTTTTGCCCGTGGAAGAGGCTTAGTCAACGGGTCTGCTACATTCAGATCCGTATGTATCTTGCAAATCTCTATGTCTCCCACCTGGGCTAGATCCCGGATGGAATTGAAGCGTCTCTTGATGTGCTTTGTTCTCTTGTGAAATCTGGATTCCTTTGCCAAGGCAATTGCACCAGTATTATCACAAAAGATTTTCATTGGACCCGATGCACTAGGTATGACACCTAGATCGGATATGAACTCCTTCATCCAGACTCCTTCATTTGCTGCTTCCGAAGCAGCTATGTACTCCGCTTCACATGTAGATCCCGCCACGACGCTTTGTTTAGAACTGCACCAACCGACAGCCCACCGCTTAATGTAAATACGTATCCGGTTTGCGATTTAGAATCGTCCGGATCAAGTGTCAAAGCTTGCATCAACGTAACCGCCATTTGACGAGCTCTTTGTCACCTCCATACACGAAACATTTCCTTAGTCCTTTTCGGTACTTCAGGATATTCTTGACCGCTGTCCAGTGATCCACTCCTGGATTACTTTGGTACCTCCCTGCCAAACTTATAGCAAGGCACACATCAGGTCTGGTACACAGCATTGCATACATGATAGTGTTGGGGACGTAGTAATTTCAAAAAATTTCCTACGCACACGCAAGATCATGGTGATGCATAGCAACGAGAGGGGAGAGTGTTGTCTACGTACCCTCGTAGACCGAAGCGGAAGCGTTGACACAAAGATAGTGGAAGTAGTCGACGTCCTCCACACGATCCAACCGATCCCGGCACCGTTACTCGGCGCCTCCGAGTTCTTAGCACACGTTCAGCTCGATGACGATCCCGGGCTCCGATCCAAGAAAGCGTCGGGAAGAGTTCCGTCGACGACGGCGTGGTGACGATCTTGATGTGTTATCGACGCAGGCTTCGCCTAAGCTTTGCAACGATATGACCGAGGTGGAATATGGTGGAAGGGGCACCGACACGGCCAAGGAACGATCTCAAGGATCAACTTGTGTGTTCTAGGGTGCCCCCTGCCCCGTATATAAAGGAGCCAAGGGGAGGGGCTGTCCGCCAGGAGGCGCGCGCGGGAGTCCTACTCCCTCCGGAGTAGGATTCCCCAATCCTATTTGGAGTAGGATTCCTCAAGGGGAAAGAGAGAGGGGGGCCACCTACTCCTAGTCCTAATAGGACTAGGGAAGGGGGGGCGGCCACCTAGGGCTGCCCTTTCTCCTTTCCACTAAAGCCCACTAAGGCCCATATGATTCCGGGGGTTCGGTAACCTCCTGTACTCGATAAAATCCGATTTCACTCGGAACACTTCCGATATCCAAATGTAGGCTTCCAATATATCAATCTTTATGTCTCGACCATTTCGAGACTCCTCGTCATGGACGTGATCACATCCAGGACTCCGAACTCCTTCGGTATATCAAAATGCATAAACTCATAATAACTGTCATCGTAACCTTAAGCGTGCGGACCCTACGGTTCGAGAACAATGTAGACATGACCGAGACACGTCTCCGTCAATAACCAATAAGCGGGACCTGGATGCCCATATTGGTTCCTACATATTCTACGAAGATCTTTATCGGTCAGACCGCATAACAACATCGTTGTTCCTTTGTCATCGGTATGTTACTTGCCCGAGATTCGATCGTCGGTATCCAATACCTAGTTCAATCTTGTTACCGCAAGTCTCTTTACTCGTTCCGTAATACATCATCTACAACTAACTCATTGGTTGCAATGCTTGCAAGGCTTATGTGATGTGCATTACCGAGAAGGCCACGAGATACCTCTCCGACATTCGGAGTGACAAATCCTAATCTCAAATCGCCAACCCAACAAATACTTTCGGAGACACCTGAGAGCACCTTTATAATCACCCGATTCGTTGTGACGTTTGGTAGCACACAAAGTGTTCCTACTGTAAACGGAGTTGCATAATCTCATAGTCAAAGGAACATGTATAAGTCATGGATAAAAGCAATAGCAACATACTAAACGATCGGGTGCTAAGCTAATGGAATGGGTCATGTCAGTCGGATCATTCAACTAATGATGTGACCTTGTTAATCAAATGACAACTCCTTTGTCCATGGTTAGGAAACTTAACCATCTTTGATTAACAAGCTAGTCAAGTAGAGGCATACTAGTGACACTCTGTTTGTCTATGTATTCACACATGTATTATGTTTCCGGTTAATACAATTCTAGCATTAATAATAAACATTTATCATGATATGTAAGGAAATAAATAATAACTTTATTATTGCCTCTAGGGCATATTTCCTTCAGTCTCCCACTTGCACTAGAGTCAATAATCTAGATTATATAGTAATGATTCTAACACCCATGGAGTCTTGGTGCTGATCATGTTTTGCCCGTGGAAGAGGCTTAGTCAACGGGTCTGCTACATTCAGATCCGTATGTATCTTGCAAATCTCTATGTCTCCCACCTGGGCTAAATCCCGGATGGAATTGAAGCGTCTCTTGATGTGCTTTGTTCTCTTGTGAAATCTGGATTCCTTCGCCAAGGCAATTGCTCCAGTATTATCACAAAAGATTTTCATTGGACCCGATGCACTAGGTATGACACCTAGATCGGATATGAACTCCTTCATCCAGACTCCTTCATTTGCTGCTTCCGAAGCAGCTATGTATTCCGCTTCACATGTAGATCCCGCCACGACGCTTTGTTTAGAACTGCACCAACTGACAGCTCCACCGTTTAATGTAAATACGTATCCGGTTTGCGATTTCGAATCGTCCGGATCAGTGTCAAAGCTTGCATCAACGTAACCCTTTACGATGAGCTCTTTATCACCTCCATATACGAGAAACATTTCCTTAGTCCTTTTCAGGTACTTCAGGATATTCTTGACCGCTGTCCAGTGATCCACTCCTGGATTACTTTGGTACCTCCCTGCTAAACTTATAGCAAGGCACACATCAGGTCTGGTACACAGCATTGCATACATGATAGAGCCTATGGCTGAAGCATAGGGAACATCTTTCATCTTCTCTCTATCTTCTGCGGTGGTCGGGCATTGAGTCTTACTCAACTTCACACCTTGCAACACAGGAAAGAACCCTTTCTTTGCTTGATCCATTTTGAACTTCTTCAAAATCTTGTCAAGGTATGTGCTTTGTGAAAGTCCAATTAAGCGTCTTGATCTATCTCTATAGATCTTAATGCCTAATATGTAAGCAGCTTCACCGAGGTCTTTCATTGAAAAACTCTTGTTCAAGTATCCCTTTATGCTTTCCAGAAATTCTATATCATTTCCAATCAACAATATGTCATCCACATATAATATTAGAAATGCTATAGAGCTCCCACTCACTTTCTTGTAAATCTGAGGCTTCTCCAAAAGTGCAGACAAACCCAAATGCTTTGATCACACTATCAAAACGCTTATTCCAACTCCGAGATGCTTGCACCAGTCCATAAATGGATCATTGGAGCTTACACACTTTGTTAGCTCTCTTTGGATCGATAAAACCTTCTCGTTGCATCATATACAACTCTTCTTCCGAAACCCATTCAGAATGCAGTTTTACATCCATTTGCCAAATTTCATAATCATAAAATGCGGCAATTGCTAACATGATTCGGACAGACTTAAGCATCGCTACGGGTGAGAAGGTCTCATCGTAGTCAATCCCTTGAACTTGTCGAAACCCCTTTGCGACAAGTCGAGCTTTGTAGACAGTAACATTACCGTCGGCTTCAGTCTTCTTCTTAAAGATCCACTTGTTCTCTATTGCTTGCCGACCCTTGGGCAAGTCAACCAAAGTCCATACTTTGTTTTCATACATGGATCCCATCTCAGATTTCATGGCCTCCAGCCATTTTGCGGAATCTGGGCTCACCATCGCTTCTTCATAGTTCGTAGGTTCGTCATGATCTAGTAGCATGACTTCCAGAACAGGATTGTCGTACCACTCTGGTGCGGATCTTACTCTGATTGATCTACGAGGTTCTGTAGTAACTTGATCTGAAGATTCATGATCAATATCATTATCTTCCTCACTAACTGGTGTAGGTGCTACAGAAACAGATTTCTGTAATGTACTACTTTTCAATAAGGGAGCAGGTACAGTTACCTCATCAAGTTCTACTTTCCTCCCACTCACTTCTTTCGAGAGAAACTCCTTTTCTAGAAAGACTCCGAATTTAGCAACAAAAGTCTTGCCTTCGGATTTGTGATAGAAGGTGTATCCGACGGTTTCTTTTGGATACCCTATGAAGACACATTTTTCCGATTTGGGTTCGAGCTTATCAGGTTGAAGCTTTTTCACATAAGCCTCGCAGCCCCAAACTTTAAGAAACGACAACTTTGGTTTCTTGCTAAACCATAGTTCATAAGGCGTCGTCTCAACGGATTTTGACGGTGTCCTATTTAACGTGAATGCGGCCGTCTCTAGAGCATAACCCCAAAACGATAGCGGTAAATCTGTAAGGGACATCATAGATCGCACCATATCTAGTAAAGTGCGATTACGACGTTCGGACACACCATTTCGTTGTGGTGTTCCGGGTGGCGTGAGTTGCGAAACTATTCCGCATTGCTTTAAGTGTAGGCCAAACTCGTAACTCAAATATTCTCCTCCACGATCTGATCGTAGAAACTTTATTTTCTTGTTACGATGATTTTCAACTTCACTCTGGAATTCTTTGAACTTTTCAAATGTTTCATACTTATGTTTCATTAAGTAGATATACCCATATCTGCTCAAATCATCTATGAAGGTGAGAAAATAACGATATCCATACGAGCCTCAACATTCATTGGACCACATACATACGTATGTATGATTTCCAATAAATCTGTTGCTCTCTCCATAGTACCGAGAAGCGGTGTTTTAGTCATCTTGCCCATGAGGCACGGTTCTTAAGTGCCAAGTGATTCATAATCAAGTGACTCCAAAAGTCCATCAAGTATGGAGTTTCTTCATGCGCTTTATACCGATATGACCTAAACGGCAGTGCCACAAATAAGTTGCACTATCATTATCAACTCTGCATCTTTTGGCTTCAACACTATGAATATGTGTATCACTACTATCGAGATTCATCAAAAACAGACCATTCTTCAAGGGTGCATGACCATAAAAGACATTACTCATATAAATAGAACAACCATTATTCTCTGATTTAAATGAATAACCGTCTCGCATCAAACAATATCCAGATATAATGTTCATACTCAACGCAGGCACCAAATAACAATTATTTAGGTCTAATACTAATCCCGAAGGTAGATGTAGAGGTAGCGTGCCGACCGCGATCACATCGACTTTGGAACCATTTCCCACGCGCATCGTCACCTCGTCCTTAACCAATCTTCGCAATCCGTAGTCCCTGTTTGAGTTGCAAATATTAGAAAGCAGAACCCGATATCAAATACCCGGTGCTCTGCGAGCATTAGTAAGGTACACATCAATAACATGTATATCACATATACCTTTGTTCACCTTGCCATCCTTCTTGTCCGCCAGATACTTGGGGCAGTTCCGCTTCCAGTGACCAGTCTGCTTGCAGTAGAAGCACTCAGTTTCAGGCTTAGGTTTCTTCTCTTGAGCAGCAACTTGCTTGCTGTTCTTCTTGAAGTTCCCCTTCTTCTTTCCTTTGCCCTTCTTCTTGAAACTAGTGGTCTTATTGACCATCAACACTTGATGCTCCTTTTTGATTTCTACCTCCGCAGCCTTTAGCATTGCGAAGAGCTCGGGCATAGTCTTATCTAACCCTTGCATATTATAGTTCATCACGAAGCCTTTGTAGCTTGGTGGCGGTGATTGAAGAATTACATCAATGACACAATCATCCGGAAGATTAACTCCCAGTTGACTCAAGTGATTATAATACCCGGACATTACGAGTATGTGCTCACCGATGAGACCCATTCTCTTCCATCTTGCAGCTATAGAACTTATTGGAGACTTCATATCTCTCATTCCGGGCATTACATTTGGAATATCAACTTCAACTCTGGAACATCTCATATGCTCCATGGTTCTCAAACCGTCGTTGAAGTCCCGGTTCTAAGCCGTAAAGCATGGCACATGAACTATAGAGTAGTCATCAGCTTTGCTTTGCAGACGTTCATAACATCCGGTGTTGCTCCAAAGACGAGCTGGCACCTAGCGGTGCATCGGGGCGTAACTCTTACGTGCAGCAATGAGGATAATCCTCAAATTACGGACCCATCCGTGTAATTGCTACCATCATCTTTCAACTTTGCTTTCTCAAGGAACGCATTAAAATTCAACGGAACAACAGCACGAGCCATCTATCTACAATCAACATAAACAAGCAAGATACTATCAGGGACTAAGTTCATGATAAATTTAAGTTCAATAAATCATATTACTTAAGACCTCCCACTTAGATAGACATCTCTCTAATCCTCTAAGTGATCACGTGATCCAAATCAACTAAACCATGTCCGATCATCACGTGAGATGGAGTAGTTTCAATGGTGAACATCACTATGTTGATCATATCTACTATATGATTCACGCTCGACCTTTCGGTCTCCGTGTTCCGAGGCCATATCTGTTATATGCAAGGCTCGTCAAGTTAAACCTGAGTATTCGCGTGTGCAACTGTTTTGCACCGTTGTATTTGAGCGTAGAGCCTATCACACCCGATCATCACGTGGTGTCTCAAAGACGAAGAACTTTCATAGCGGTGCATACTCGGGAGAACACTTTTACTATGATAATTTAGTGAGAGATCATCTTATAATGCTACCGTCAATCAAAGCAGGATAAGATGCATAAAAGATAAACATCACATGCAATCAATATAAGTGATATGATATGGCCATCATCATCTTGTGCTTGTGATCTCCATCTCCATGACACCATCATGATCACCATCGTCACCGGTAGCGACACCTTGATCTCCATCGTAGCATCGTTGTCGTCTCGCCAACCTTATGCTTCTCGACTATCGCTACCGTTTAGTGATAAAGTAAAGCATTACTGAGGCTTATTGCATTGCATACAATAAAGCGACAACCATATGGCTCCTGCCGATTGCCGATAACTTCGGTTACAAAACATGATCATCTCATACAATAAAATTTAGCATCATGTCTTGACCATATCACATCACAACATGCCCTGCAAAAACAAGTTAGACGTCCTCTACTTTGTTTGTTGCAAATTTTACGTGGCTGCTACGGGCTGAAGCAAGAACCAATCTCACCTACGCATCAAAACCACAACGATACTTCGTCAAATAGACTCCGTTTTAACCTTCTCAAGGACCGGGCGTAGCCACACTCGGTTCAACTAAAGTTGGAGAGACAGTCTTCCGCAAGCCATCTATGTGCAAAGCACGTCGAGGAACGGTCTCGCGAAAAGCGTCTGCGTAAGGTTGGTCCGGATCGTCTCGTCCAACAATACCGCTGAACCAAAGTATGACATTTGGTAGGCGGTATGACTTGTATCGTCCACAACTCACTTGTGTTCTACTCGTGCAAAACATCAAACCATAAAAACCAGGCTCGATACCCTTTGTTGGGGAGCGTAGTAATTTCAAAAATTTCCCTCGCACACGCAAGATCATGGTGATGCATAGCAACGAGAGGGGAGAGTGTTGTCACGTACCCTCGTGACCCGAAGCGGAAGCGTTGACACGGCGTAGTGGAAGTAGTCGTCGTCCTCCACACGATCCAACCGATCCCACCGTTACTCCGGCGCCTCCGAGTTCTTAGCACCGTTCAGCTCGATGGCGATCCCGGGCTCGATCCAAAGCAAAGCGTCGGGAAGAGTTCCGTCGACCGACGGCGTGGTGGCGATCTTGATGTGTTACGGCGCGAGGCTTCGCCTAAGCACTGCAACGATATGACCGAGGTGGAATATGGTGGAAGGGGGCACCGCACACAGCTAAGGAACGATCTCAAGGATCAACTTGTGTGTTCTAGGGTGCCCCCCTGCCCCCGTATATAAAGGAGCCAAGGGGGAGGGGCTGGCCGGCCAAGGAGGGCGCGCCAGGGGAGTCCTACTCCCTCCGGGAGTAGGATTCCCCCCAATCCTATTTGGAGTAGGATTCCTCAAGGGGGGGAAAGAGAGAGAGGGGGCCGGCCACCTACTCCTAGTCCTAATAGGACTAGGGGAAGGGGGGAGGTGAAACGCCCTCGATGCGGCTATATCTCCCGTGTGAAGCACGACTTAGAGGCATAACCGCATTGAAAGCAATGTCGCAAGTGAGGTAATCTTCACACAACCCATGTAATACATAAGGAAAGAGATACATAGTTGGCTTACAATCGCCACTTCACACAATACATGAATAAAACATTACATCATACAGATACAATCAAGGTCCGACTACGGAACCAAAATAAAAGAAGACTACCCCAAATGCTACACAGATCCCGATCGTCCCAAGCTGAGCTCCACTCTTGATCAAGCGCAGCGAAACAACACAAAGAACAAGATCCTCATCGAGCTCCTCCTTGAGCTCGGTGCATCACACGCTGCGGTTTCATCGGCACCGCAAACTGGTTTTGGAAGTATCTCGTGAGTCACGGGGACTCAGCAATCTCACACCCGCGAGATCAAGACTATTTAAGCTTAAAGGTAGGACAGGGTAGTGAGGTGGAGCTGCAGCAAGCGACTAGCATATATGGTGGCTAACATACGCAAAAGAGAGCGAGAAGAGAAGGCAAAAGCACGGTCGAACAACTATGATCAAGAAGTGATCCACGAACTCCTACTTACGTCGACATAACCCGAAACCGTGTTCTCCTCTCGATCAACCCGAAAAGAGACACTCACGGTTCACGCTTTACGGTTGGTGTATTTTAATTAAGATCAACTTGGTTTTCTACAACGGACATTAACAAATTCCCATCGCCACATAACCGCGGGCACGGCTTTGAAAGTTCAAACCCTGCAGGGTGTCCCAACAGCCCATGATAAGCTCTCGCGATCAACGAAGAATAGACCTTCTCCCGGGAAGACCGATCAGTCTCGGAATCCGGCTACAAGACATTTCACAGCAATAAAACAAGTCCGGCCAAGACCTCCCGCGTCGACATCCCGATAGTAGCAGCGTATCTCGTCTCGAGCCACGACCGGATGAACACTACGTCTGACAACCGACGATACCCCAAGTTGCCTCGGGCGGCACCATAAGTGGCTCTAGTTTGGACCAACACTTAAACAAGCATTGGCCCGGGGTTAAATAAAGATGACCCTTGAGGCGCGACTCCCAAGGGAAAAAGGCTAGGAGAGGCAAATGTAAAACCAATGTTGGGCCTTCTTTGGAAAAGTCTTATTCAAAGCGAACTGTCAAGGGGTCCCATAAATCACCCGACCGCGTTAGGGACGCAAAAATCCGGGAACATAACACCGATATGGCGGAAACTAGGCGGCAAGAGTGGAACAAAACACGGGCATAAGGCCGAGCCTTCCACCCTTTACCAAGTATATAGATGCATTAATTAAATAAGATATATTGTGATATCCCAACAAGTAAACATGTTCCAACAAGGAACAACATCTCCATGTTCAACAAGGAACAAGCTTCATCTTCACCGCAACTAACAACGCTATAAGAGGGCTGAGCAAAGCGGTAACATAGCCAATCAACGGTTTGCTAGGAAAGGATGGTTAGAGGTTTGACATGGCAATGTGGGTGGCATGATAAGCAAGTGGTAGGCATCGTAGCATAGGCATAGCAAAAGAAGCGAGCATCTAGCAAGCAAAGATAGTAGTGATTTCGAGGGTATGGTCATCTTGCACGAAATCCGCAAGGAAGAAGAACGAGTCCATGAAGAAGACAAGCGGACGAAGTCGAGCGAATCCTCACAACTCCGAACGAACCGAAGCCAGCGAGAGAAGCAAACCGGAAAGAAGCAAACAACGTAGTAAACACACAATCATAAACATGGCATGATGCACAAACAAATATGATGCATGTCCGGTTTAATGAGGCATGGCATGGCAATTTGCACAAACAACACTACAAGTTAAGTGGAGCTCAATATGCAACGAGTTGCATATTGATGAACACCACAACACTTATTTAGTTCTCTCTCGGTTAGGTACTCAACAATATTAAATGTTGTTAAACATGGCAAGAGGTGGAGCATAATGAAACTACCTATTTAGGCAAGTTTAAATGAGGCCGGAAATAAGAAACAACAATTCCGGAAAATCCCCATGAGCAATATTTTAGATTCGGTCCTGATCTGCTCTAAACACAATTTTAGAGTTGTTAAACAGCAACATAAAGTGGACCATGATAATCTAGGCATTTTTCCACCCCATTTACATATAAAGTTTATTTAAAACGGAGTTACGGTTATTTAGTTATGAAATAAATCATTTTAGCATGGCATAATAGCAAATTAATGCAAACATCAGTTAAAACATTTTAAACATGGATGAAAACTGCCTATTATGAAACTAGACAAAATTCTGAGCAAGTTTCATATATAATTTATTTAGATCTGATGCACGGTTAATTAGTTAGGATATGCATGAAGATGGAGGTTTTTACGCAAAATAGTAAATCCACAGGATAAAAGCTAAAATCACAGATCTGTAAAAAAAACAGACCGGCCGAAGCTGCTGGGGTGCTGGGCTTGGGGTGGCTCACCATGGGCTAAGCCGGTCGGTGGAGGAGGCCGGCTGTGGAGGGAGGCAGAGGTGGTGGCTACTGGGCCTTGAGAGGGCCGGCCTCGACGCTGGGAGGCCACTGGTGCGAGGTTGGGCCACGAGGCCACGTGGGCTGGGCGTCGTCCTCCTCTCTGCTCGCTGCAGAGGCAGGAAGGCGCGCGGCGTGGACCAGGGACGCAGGGGCTGGGCGAGGGATGGCCGGAGGAGGCAGATCCGGTGAGGAGGCGGATCCGAGGCGTCGGGGTCCCGTTCGGCGGCGGCGGCAGGGGAGCCTCGCGGCGGCGAAGGCCATGGGCGGCGGCCTGCGAGGAGAAGAGAGAGACCGAGGGTGAGGCAACGAGAGAGAGAGAAAGGAGAGGAAGGTGAAATAGGGCTGGGTGTCGCCGGCGGGGAGGGCGCACCACTTCCTCAGGCGAGGCTGCCGTGGGGCGGGTCGGCGGAGGCGGCGAGATCGGGATCGTCGATCCGGTCGAGCGGGCGAAGCGGGAGGCGCTTCGGCCTCGTGGGCCAGCGGTGGCTGCGGGCTGGGGCGGGCTGCGCCCGGCTGGCGAACTGCGGAGGAGGAGCAGGCGAGGCGGCGTGGCGCCGCTTCGGTTGGAGGGGGGCGGCTGGTGGGTGGCGGCAACCAACCAGCGTGGCGCCACGTGGGCTGAGGAGGTGGCGGCGGCGAAAGCGAGGAGGGGCGGCGGGGGTGGAGGCTGGTGGGTAGCGGAATTTGAGGAGGAGGTAGGTAGCTGCCCAAAATGGAAGGGAGGGGTTTAAATAGGAAAGAGGGCTAGGGTTTGGTCCTTGGGGGTTTTGGAGCATTCGGTCCCTCGGATCACGATTCGATGGCACCGGTCGAGTGGAGGGCTAGGTGGGCTGTCTTTGGAGAAATATCTTGAGAAGAGAGGAGAAATGCAGCCGGCACGATTTGGAGACCGAAACATCCGGCGAAAATACCGGCTATATCCGGTAGTAGATTTAACGGTTGGGCTATCAAATGGACTCGAATGCGTGAAACTTGGCGGCGGCCTGTCTACACTATAATAAGACCGCACGACAAGTTGCAACCCATTCCGAGAACATTTTATGCCACTTATAAAATAATATTTTGGAGGTGCAGCGGTGCGCGTGCAAGTGTATCCGGACTCGGAGCGGACAACGGAGAGAACCAGCGGAACCCGAACGGATGCAAGTTTTGAAAAACATGCGGATGAAATGCAGATGATGCCATGAGATGAGATGCAGAACAAGAACAAAATGCAAAACAACAGACAAAACCCAACCACGAAGGAAATAAAATAACACATCTCCGGAAAGGGCAAGAGTCGGATTACTGAATATGGAAAGTTGTATCCGGGTGTTACAACACTCCACCACTACGAGAGGATCTCGTCCGAGATCTAGGATGGCACCGGGGAAAAGGACGAGGAAGATGAGAGGTAAAACTAAGTTGCTTCTTTGACAAACGAGTGAAACCATGAACCTTGAGAGGTTGAGCGAAATGAAAGAAAGAACAGAAGGAAGATGACCAAGGTTGAAAACAATCCGTTAGAAAAGAGGAACAAGGAACATTACGATAACTTGAAGGTTGAAAAGGCATAAATCAAGAGTTTAATGGACAAGATAGAATTCGAAATCACTCCGTTTAAAACAAGATGAGAGAGGAAGAATTCGGGCAGCACTCCGATTGAACATGGAAGTAATATAACATGAACTTGAGAAGATGGGATGATACTTGATGAAATCAACAACATACTGCCTCCGGAACTATTGAAAGAATGGCACAAAGGGTTAGAAAGATTTCAGACAGCTCTCCGGTTGAGGAAGCAGGCAAAACTTGATAAGATGAAAGAACTCGAATGAAAACAAGACACTCCGGTTAAACGGATAATGCAAGAAAAAGAACATGATCTTGACAAAAGCGAGGCGATGGGTCAAGAGAGCAACATCACAATGCCTCGGTAGAAATGAAAGAATGCAATGAAAAATTAGATGGTTGGAAAGAAAACAACGGAGAAGATAATAGTAACTTCTACCACAATTGAATTTGGGAAGCATCCTTGCCAAGAAGGATTGAACGGAGTTGTTGGAAAACCAACAACGAAATGAATAAGCTTGTAGTGGGCTTATGGAAACATCTCCACATTATGAGGTGAGCTTCTGCCACCAACGTAAACAAACGATTGAATTGATATCAACAAGGAGACGAGAAACTTATATCACCGGGAGGACAATTGAAGAACTTGGGTCATTTACCAGCACCATAAATAGCAACAATCCTTAGGGAAAGCTTTAGGTGAAATATAGCCCAAGATACTCCAATGAAGAGATTGATGGATTTAAAATACCTCATTCTTGACAACATGTGAATCATGAAACATGAACTCCAATTGTCGAGAATGACATAACACCACCTCAAATGATAAGGTAGAACAAATAGCACTTCGAAATGCAAGAAGAAGAATACTTGAACTCCTCAAAACAAAACATGTGTTGAGCACCATGTTCAATTTTAGAGTATAGCTTGGCGGATCTTAACTCCTAGAGAAATCTTGATGAACACTTGAAGAATGAAAAGAATCTTTGAGGAAGCACCAAGTAGAGCCTCCATGAAGAACTCCGGTAAACAAAAGGATGATAAAAGAAAGAGAAGTTGCCAATACAAGGTGAAGCCTTGCAGTGATAAGATGAAGCTTTGAAATGATATAACCGAGAAAACTTGGAACTCCGGAAAAGAAAGATGAACAATTGACATCAAGAATTTTGATGAACCTCCGGAATAAGGAATTGAATTTACTCGATGGAACAAGAATAAGAATTACATTATGCTTATCCCTCACCAATTAAATTGATGACAAGCAATGGATTTGGCATACTACTTATTCTCGTAGAAAGGATTAAGATAGATATGGCGCAAACTTGAGAAGGTATTGATGGAACCACCGGTGGGATTGAAACAACGAATAAATTGAAGTGATGCCAAAGGAAGTGAAAACTTGAACAAACCACCGTAAGAATTGAAAATGAACGTAGCGAAAGCACAATTCACGGGGAAGAATTGGAAAACGAATAAAGATGCTTGACAAGATTTAGATACATTAGAACGAAGAGATCATGAACTGATTAGGGGATATTTCGACGATGCACCGGTGAGATTTGGAAAGCCAGAATTGAACGCTTGAATGAATAATTCTGAGATGATGGGCTCCGAAGAATCAAACTGAAAAGACTCCTGAAATGCTCCGGGTGGGTTAAAAGAATTCTCACAATCGAAAACAATTATGAGAGGATGGCATCAATCTAGAACCACGCATCTTCAAGAGAATGGACAAGATTTAAGGGAAACTCTTCTTCGGTCCTCAAGATCCGAGAATGACGAGGAGAAACACCACCATGAATTGTTGAGATACTCCGGGATGAAAATTAGAAAGGTTGAACCAACGATGAAAAGAATTTGAAAGCGATCTTGGAGAAGGAATATGACTGATGATACTTCATTCTTACGTCAAACTTTGAAAAGAATTTTAGAATATCTCTTGAAAAATTAGAAGAGTCAGGTAAGATCCTGGGAAAAGACCTGTGGGTTAGGGCCCACTCAAAAGAACCACCGTTGAACAATTGCTTGAAAAAAAAGGATTGCACCGGTTGAATTAAATGGCTTGAATGAGATAGCATCCTCAAAAGAACTTGAGTGAATTGAGAATGGACACTAGAATCTTCTGAGATAACTTCAACACTCCGGAACAATTGGATAGTGAGAAGTGGATGATTATGAGGTGCACCGACATGAGAAAGCATTTGAAATGATGAAAAGAATATGATCAACACTGAAAACTTGACTTAAATCCACCGGAGAAGAAAATTAGAATGGAACAATGATAAGGTTAAAGCTTCCTTAGCGTCTTCATGAGAAATCACCGGATAAAACATTAAAGGAAAAGAATGACTAAACTGCACTCAATAAAAATGGATACTTGATTAAGAAATCTGAATCCTTGAAGAAAAAGGGTGGGAGGGCGGGAAAACAAAGGCAACTTAGGTCGGATGAAACGAACACCGTTGAGAAAAAGCTTAGAATTGATCTTGCGAATGTTGGAATGATCGGATCCACTTGAAGAGAAGCACGCCGGTTAAGAAAAGAATTAACATGACCAGCTCAGTGATCAAGAAGGATTAGTATTCACATAGAAATATGAGAACACCATTTAGAATAAGGTATGGAATCAACACTTGACTTCGAAGCAACTCGAATACCACAAAACAAAACAAAAACAAAGGATTGGCTTCAAGAATGAGCGGAACAAACACATGATAGAGATTTACGCCCAAAGTGTTCGTGGTGGGGCCCACACGGACCTGACGTATAGCGGACGTCACGAATGACAAACAAGGCGTCCCGAATCAGCATAGCCAAGGATTCTTTAAGGCGTCTCGCGACCTTTGAATCGACCGTGAATGGGCGGACCACTAGACGTTGAACCCCAATCTCAAATCATACATCCGCCGGAAAGAATATCACGTAAGCTACTAGAATTCCCATCTATAAACTCCGAAACTTTACGGTTATGCAATCGGTGTTGGGGATACAGGGACACAAAATATATCACCCAAACTAACAATACCTAGATCCAATTGTATCCATCCGTCAACACATAACCAAGAAAACTCCGAAATCGTGTACCTCGACCTTGAAAAACATCCGTTATACAAGTCATGGCAATACTCCCTTTTCGCCACGATCTTGGGCTATCGGGGTTATCTCACCAACAAGCGCACAAAAGAGATTTCGATGTCGGCAAAACTCGGTATTCGAGCGCAGCGATAAAATTGTGGCGACAACACCTCGGAGCTCAACTCCCGGGACAACGCCACAACCCCTAAATGTCGGGAGGCACCAAGAACAATGTTCTCGTCACAAAACCATCGAACGATTCCAAGATACCCACGTGATCCTAAAAAAATTTAGTGAAATTTGAGAAGAGAAGAGTCAAAACTCTCGTCGGGATACCTCACCGAGGCGACGAAGGGACTGGGGAGTAAAAAGAATCCTACTCTCCGATATATATAATCCTAAGACTCAAAACATTTTCCATTCTAGACTCAACAACGTCAACAAACAATCAAGTAGGGGCTCCTAAGTCGGGAAGGCTCGATTACCAACTTGAAAACGCCTCGATGCGGCTATATCTCCCCGTGTGAAGCACGACTTAGAGGCATAACCGCATTGAAAGCAATGTCATAAGTGAGGTAATCTTCACACAACCCATGTAATACATAAGGAAAGAGATACATAGTTGGCTTACAATCGCCACTTCACACAATACATGAATAAAACATTACATCATACAGATACAATCAAGGTCCGACTACGGAACCAAAATAAAAGAAGACTACCCCAAATGCTACACAGATCCCGATCGTCCCAACTGGGCTCCACTCTTGATCAAGCTGCAGCGAAACAACACAAAGAACAAGATCCTCATCGAGCTCCTCCTTGAGCTCGGGTGCATCACCTGCGGTTTCATCGGCACTGCAAACTGGTTTTGGAAGTATCGTGAGTCACGGGACTCAGCAATCTCACACCGCGAGATCAAGACTATTTAAGCTTAAAGGTAGGACAGGGTAGTGAGGTGGAGCTGCAGCAAGCGACTAGCATATATGGTGGCTAACATACGCAAAAGAGAGCGAGAAGAGAAGGCAAAAGCACGGTCGAACAACTATGATCAAGAAGTGATCACGAACTCCTACTTCGTCGAGACATAACCCGAAACCGTGTTCTCCTCTCGATCAACCCGAAAAGAGACACTCACGTTTACTTTACGGTTGGTGTATTTTAATTAAGATCAACGGGTTTTCTACAACGGACATTAACAAATTCCCATCGCCACATAACCGCGAGCACGGCTTTGAAAGTTCAAACCTGCAGGGTGTCCCAACAGCCCATGATAAGCTCTCGCGATCAACGAAGAATAGACCTTCTCCCGGAAGACCGATCAGTCTCGGAATCCGGCTACAAGACATTCACAGCAATAAAACAAGTCCAAGCAAGACCTCCGGCGTGCGACATCCCGATAGTAGCAGCGTATCTCGTCTCGAGCCACGACCGGATGAACACTACGTCTGACAACCGGCGATACCCCAAGTTGCCTCGGGCGGCACCGCAAGTGGCTCTAGTTTGGACCAACACTTAGACAAGCATTGGCCGGGGTTAAATAAAGATGACCCTTGAGGCGCGACTCCCAAGGGAAAAAAGGCTAGGAGAGGCAAATGTAAAACCAATGTTGGGCCTTCTTTGGAAAAGTCTTATTCAAAGCGAACTGTCAAGGGGTCCCATAAATCACCCGACCGCGTTAGGGGCGCAAAAATCCGGGAACATAACACCGATATGGCGGAAACTAGAGGCGGCAAGAGTGGAACAAAACACCGGGCATAAGGCCGAGCCTTCCACCCTTTACCAAGTATATAGATGCATTAATTAAATAAGATATATTGTGATATCCCAACAAGTAAACATGTTCCAACAAGGAACAACATCTCCATGTTCAACAAGGAACAAGCTTCATCTTCACCGCAACTAACAACGCTATAAGAGGGCTGAGCAAAGCGGTAACATAGCCAATCAACGGTTTGCTAGGAAAGGATGGTTAGAGGTTTGACATGGCAATGTGGGTGGCATGATAAGCAAGTGGTAGGCATCGTAGCATAGGCATAGCAAAGAGCGAGCATCTAGCAAGCAAAGATAGTAGTGATTTCGAGGGTATGGTCATCTTGCACGAAATCCATAAGGAAGAAGAACGAGTCCATGAAGAAGACAAACGGACGAAGTCGAACGAATCCTCACAACTCCGGAACGAACCCGAAGCCAACGAGAGAAGCAAACCGGAAAGAAGCAAACAACGTAGTAAACACACAATCATAAACATGGCATGATGCACAAACAAATATGATGCATGTCCGGTTTAATGAGGCATGGCATGGCAATTTGCACAAACAACACTACAAGTTAAGTGGAGCTCAATATGCAACGAGTTGCATATTGATGAATTTCTCTAACACTATTTAGTTCTCTCTCGGTTAGGTACTCAACAATATTAAATGTTGTTAAACATGGCAAGAGGTGGAGCATAATGAAACTACCTATTTAGGCAAGTTTAAATGAGGCCGGAAATAAGAAACAACAATTCCGGAAAATCCCCATGAGCAATATTTTAGATTCGGTCCTGATCTGCTCTAAACACAATTTTAGAGTTGTTAAACAGCAACATAAAGTGGACCATGATAATCTAGGCATTTTCCACCCCATTTACATATAAAGTTTATTTAAAACGGAGATTACTGTTATTTAGTTATGAAATAAATCATTTTAGCATGGCATAATAGCAAATTAATGCAAACATCAGTTAAAACATTTTAAACATGGATGAAAACTGCCTATTATGAAACTAGACAAAATTCTGAGCAAGTTTCATATATAATTTATTTAGATCGATGCACGGTTAATTAGTTAGGATATGCATGAAGATGGAGGTTTTTACGCAAAATAGTAAATCCACAGGATAAAAGCTAAAATCACAGATCTGTAAAAAAAACAGACCGGGCGAAAGCTGCTGGGGTGCTGGGCTTGGGGTGGCTCACCATGGGCTAAGCCCAGTCGGTGGAGGAGGCCGGCTGTGGAGGGAGGCAGAGGTGGGGCGCTACTGGGCCTTGGAGGCGCGGCCCTCGGCCCAGGGAGGCCACGCTGGTGCGAGGTTGAGCCACGAGGCCCACGTGGCCGGCTGGGCGTCGTCCTCCTCTGCTCGCTTCTGAGGCAGGAGCGGCGCGGGCAAGGACGAGAGGACGCGGGCTGGGCGAGGATGGCGGAGGAGGCAGATCCGGTGAGGAGGCGGATCCAGGCGTCGAGGTCCCGTTCGGCGGCGGCGGCGGGGAGCCTCGGCGGCGAAGGCCATGGCGGCGGCGGCCTGCGAGGAGAAGAGAGACCGAGGGTGAGGCAACGAGAGAGAGAGAAAGGAGAGGAAGGTGAAATGGCGGCACAGGGTGTCGCCGTGGGGCAGCCCTTTCACTCCGCGAGGCCTGCCGTGGCGGGGGTCGGTGAGGCGGCGAGATCGGGATCGCCCCGATCCGGTCAGCGAGGCGGCGGAGGCCTTCGGCCTCGTGGGCCAGCGGTGGCTGCGGGCTGGGCGGCTGCGCCCGAACTGGCGAACTGCGGAGGAGGAGCAGGGAGGCGGCGTGGCGCCGCTTCGGTTGGAGGAGGCGGCGGTGGTGGCGGCGCAACCAGCAGCGTGGCGCCACGTGGCGTGAGGAGGTGGTGGCGAGAAAGCGAGGAGGCGGCGCGGGGTGGAGGTGGGGGGCATGGAATTTGAGGAGGAGGTAGGTAGCTGCCCAAAATGGAAGGGAGGGGGTTTAAATAGGAAGAGGGCTAGGGTTTGGTCCTTGGGGGTTTTGGAGCATTCGGTCCCTCGGATCACGATTCGATGGCACCGGTCGAGTGGAGGGCTAGGTGGGCTGTCTTTGGAGAAATATCTTGAGAAGAGAGAGAAATGCAGCCCGCACGATTTGGAGACCGAAACATCCGACGAAAATACGGCTATATCCGGTAGTAGATTTAACGGTTGGGCTATCAAATGGACTCGAATCGTGAAACTTGGCGGCGGCCTGTCTACACTATAATAAGACCGCACGACAAGTTGCAACCCATTCCGAGAACATTTTATGCCACTTATAAAATAATATTTGGAGGTGCAGCGGTAGCGTGCAAGTGTATCCGGACTCGGAGCGGACAACGGAGAGAACCGCGGAACCCGAGCGGATGCAAGTTTTGAAAAACATGCGGATGAAATGCAGATGATGCCATGAGATGAGATGCAGAACAAGAACAAAATGCAAAACAACAGACAAAACCCAACCACGAAGGAAATAAAATAACACATCTCCGGAAAGGGCAAGAGTCGGAGTTACGAATATGGAAAGTTGTATCCGGGGTGTTACAGGAGGCGCGCGGCCACCTAGGGCTGCCCCTTTTCTCCTTTTCACTAAAGCCCACTAAGGCCCATATGATTCCGGGGGTTCGGTAACCTCCGGTACTCGATAAAATCCGATTTCACTCGGAACACTTCGATATCCAAATGTAGGCTTCAATATATCAATCTTTATGTCTCGACCATTTGAGACTCCTCGTCATGTCCGTGATCACATCCGGGACTCGAACTCCTTGGTACATCAAAATGCATAAACTCATAATAAGCATCGCCGTAACCTTAAGCGTGCGGACCCTACGGTTCGAGAACAATGTAGACATGACCGAGACACGTCTCCGGTCAATAACCAATAGCGGGACCTGGATGCCCATATTGGTTCCTACATATTCTCGAAGATCTTTATCGGTCGGACCGCATAACAACATCGTTGTTCCCTTTGTCATCGGTATGTTACTTGCGAGATTCGATCGTCGGTATCAATACCTAGTTCAATCTCGTTACTGGCAAGTCTCTTTACTCGTTCCGTAATACATCATCTCTAACTAACTCATTGGTTGCAATGCTTGCAAGGCTTATGTGATGTGCATTACCGAGAAGGCCACGAGATACCTCTCCGACATTGGAGTGACAAATCCTAATCTCAAATCGCCAACCCAACAAATACTTTTGGAGACACACTGAGAGCACCTTTATAATCACCCGATTCGTTGTGACGTTTGGTAGCACACAAAGTGTTCCTCTGATGGCAGGAGTTGCATAATCTCATAGTCATAGGAACATGTATAAGTCATGGAGAAAAGCAATAGCAACATACTAAACGATCGGGTGCTAAGCTAATGGAATGGGTCATGTCAATCAGATCATTCAGCTAATGATGTGACCTTGTTAATCAAATGACAACTCCTTTGTCTATGCTTAGGAAACTTAATCATCTTTGATTAACAAGCTAGTCAAGTAGAGGCATACTAGTGACACTCTTTTTGTCTATGTATCCACACATGTATTATGTTTCCGGTTAATACAATTCTAGCATGAATAATAAACATTTATCATGATATGTAAGGAAATAAATAATAACTTTATTATTGCCTCTAGGGCATATTTCCTTCAGCACCACCCATCTGTGTGCCAAGGTCGAGGGGATGGGAGAAGAAGAAAAGAGAAGGGGCATCGGCCAAGACGAATAGATAAAAGGACATCATGATGAAGGAGGAGACAAGTGCCAAACGCAATGAGCTCAAGTAGAACGTTCATGGATATGTTAGAAAACAAGATGAACCTCGAGAAATCAATGATACAGAAAGGAGATGCAAACAGCTGTTTCTTTATTTTTCATGTATCGTATAGAGGATTGGAATCATAGACACAGTTCATGTACTGTAGAGATGAACCTATGATGTAATGTCCAATTTTGCAGGTGTCTGCCCGGTACTTGCAATTGCAAGTGTGTGCCCGCCCGGTACGAAAATGTTAGTCCACCCCGGGTGTGCTCCACCTGCGTGCCACGTACATAAGGGAGCTTGCCAGAAAAACCGAATATGCGCCACATCTCTACTATTAAAGGGGGATCGAACGTCGTGATGGTTCGACCACCTCGTTCGATCCCCCCGCCTCGTTCGATACCCCTCCCTCTTGTACATGAAAAAAGAAACTCCTGGCACGAAAGAAAAATCAAAAAGAAAATAAAACAGCCCACGTATGCACGTCGTCCCACCTCCAAGGCCCACGCGCCCCTTCCCCCAATTCCATCACTCTCGATCTTGTGGCTCTATCGCCGTCGCCGACCTCCTCCCGCCTATGACAACTCGGCGGCGAGACGCAGCTGCGTGGATGTGTTCGAGGAGTTCGTCCGGTGATTGCGCATGGAGCACGGCAACATCTCCACCTGTCATTGCTCAACACCGACCTCGAGATTTCCGCTTGCCACGGAGGCCTTCGCGATCGAGTCCACAGCCCACTTTGCTTTGGCACGATCTGGATAGAAGACATACAACCACCCAATAAGTTTCTCTTCCTTCTCTCTTAAATCTCTACTATTAAAGGGGGATCGAACGTCGTGATGGTTCGACCACCTCGTTCGATCCCCCCACCTCGTTCGATACCCCTCCCTCTCGTACGTGAAAAAAGAAACTCCTAGCACGAAAGAAAAATAAAAAAGAAAATAAAACAGCCCACGTATGCACGTCGTCCCACCTCCAAGGCCCACGCGCCCCTTCCCCCAATTCCATCACTCTCGATCTCCTGGCTCTATCGCCGTCGCTGACCTCCTCCTGCCTATGACAACTTCGAGCGGCAGCACGCTGCAGCGGATGTGTTCGAGGAGTTCGTCCGGTGACTGCGCATGGAGCACGGCAACATCTCCACCCTGTCATTGCTCGACACCGACCTCGAGATTTCCCGCTTGCCCTGGAGGCCTTCCGCGACTGAGTCCACAGCCCCGCCTGCTTTGGCCTGATCTGGATAGAAGACGTACAACCACCCAATAAGTTTCTCTTCCTTCTCTCCTAAATTTTTGTAATGTCCCGAATCATCTATTTCATCAGCCATACAGGAGAGTTTGGGGATGGGGAATTGAAGATACGAGGAGGAAGCCATACAGGAGAGTTTCTGAGGTTCAGAGAACGAGACAGAGAATTCAGAGACTAACCGTCGCATATACTCCTCCTACACAACACGCACACACAGTTACTGATGGTCCCAGGACCCACTAGCCGGCTCACAATGCTCTCTTGCATGGATATTCTGAGCGAAAAGGTGTGATTCCTAAAAGAGAACTCGAGTAAAAATATTCATCTTGGTTTCTTAGTTATGATCTGCACTAATAGTACAGATGCATATTCTCTCAAAATTTATACGGTTCTCTTCTTTGTCTGATTCCTAATAGAAAACTTGTGCTTGATCTTGATTTCTTGGCTATGACATGCACTATTATTTTTGGTCAGATTCTTCCAGCACCTTCTAATGGAGATGGCATAATAGTTCCAGGATAAAGAAGATGTATGAGCATGGACTTCTAATACTGCTCTATATGTTTGAAATTTTTTGACACTTTCTCAAAAAAGAAAGTAAATCTGTCATTGCTGAGATGTAGTCTAGGAGAAATTATACTTTTCAGCTCTGTAAACCTTGTGAGAGTTTTGCTTGATTTGTAACTGAAATTTGATAGTCTTGTTGTGTTTATTACGCCATTCTGAATGTGGATTAGTCTTGTTCTGATGGATAGGCGCGGGGGCAGCCATCGGAGGAAACCGGGTCGGATGGGGTGAAGAACGACGAGGTCACACGGACGGCTGTAGCAGCACATCAGAGTTAACTTCCTATTTCTCGCTGACAATGGTTTTGCTTTTGCTTAGTATCCCACATCGTGTTATTGCTGCATCTATCTTATTTGTTTACTGAAATTAGGAGTAGTAGTACATCATAGTTGCTGCTGAAAATATTCCTACGACAGGTCATATTGCCGGGGTTTTGCAGAGAATGCAACTTGCCTTTTGTTTTTCTTCGATATCCATATTTTTTTGCTGTAACAACAATTCAATACCAAGGTTAGGACTCTTGCAAGTAAATACATGTAGGCTGTAGCAATACATGTAGGCTGTGGCAATGTAGGATAAACTAAGGTGGAAGACTTTGTAAGCTCCACGTCGCTGAACCTTTTGGTGACCCTTTCTTTGCTCTGTTTACGTCTTCTGACTATTCATATATCCTGAAATTAGCCACTATGATGTACTAAAATGCTGCAGTCGAGCGCTTTCTATACACACCTACCTAACAGTTAAGACTAGCTAAATATCTGTGTGTTGCTACTTAAGATGATGCTGGATGTAGTACGTGCCTTCTTGTTAATTCCATCCGGAAGATGTTGCTCTCAAATTTATATTAAAAGTTAGTTCTGAAAAATTATAAGTGTATTTCAGAATGATCTTCATAAATGTAGTTGATCATAAAATTTCCTTACAGAGTATTTTAAGGGTTCTAAAAAGTATATGTGTTGAATCCAATAACACTAAGTATCTTTAGATTTTTGTCCATGCCGATTGGTGTATGCCTAATTGTTGCATTTTACAATGAGGTGGTGCCACTTGCAAGTATCAGATGTGCCTTGTGTTCAGATAAGCTTTTCCCAAGATGTAAAATACTACAAAGGTCTTAGTGCTACTTCATTATTATTTTATCTATATTCATTATAAATACGTCTCATGCCTTGCAAGCTTAGCTTATTTCCCATCAGATGAGTGCTTCCAATTGTTTCACTGTAACTATATTGGAGACAAACACAATCCAGTAATGTATTTTGTTCCAATAGATCTCAGATGTTGAATGAAGATCAAAAGAGGTAAGATAAATTGAAGGAAAAAGGAGAGACCTGGACCTGTATGCTCTTGCCATGCGCTACTACTTTAGTAATCATACTTCACTAAAAAGGACAAAAATCTATATTCTTCCAAATTAGGTTAATCTTTACTAACTGTTTTCCGGTTCTATTTTTCAGATCATAAATCACTTCTTTGGTTGGAAGGAAGAAACTCCATTGCTGTTTAGGAGTTGGCGGTGAGTAATTTAAAAGGGCATGCATCGGCTTTCATGTAACTGGTAGTCAGTGCTCTAAGTCAAATTTTATTAGAATGGATATCCCTACAAAATTTCCGTTACGACACTACACATGGTATTTTCATATTGACTACCCCATACGAGATATACTAGGGTAGTTGGTGATTGCATGTCCCTTTGTCGGTACGTCGTCATCCCTACTCATTATTTCTGTCGATACGTATGCACTATTTCATAGATCTTCTAATGTTTTGAAGAAGTGGCCAATTGATAGTTAGGGTAAAATGACCAACATTTGAATTGACGACAATGATAGAGCAAAGATGGATGAATTCCATGGATCTGGAAGGAGGAATGACGGGGAGAAAACCGCTTTTTCTAGATGCAGGGAAGGTACTCAAAGAGACGATGACATAGGGAGTTAAGGACACACTTCTAATTTTGTAAAATATACATTAGGGGTCTCCCCTACTATTTCACGTTAAAAAAGAGACATGATAGAGAAAGAAGTGGGAGAAAGAATTGGAAGTTGTCGTTATATGGATATTCATGTTTGACGTACACTTCTGAATTAGAACAATGACCAGTGTATACATTTTTAAGACCCGTAGCAACGCACGGACATTCAACTAGTGCTATATAACATATGAACACGTGAGCTTACAAAACAATATGCTTTTTTTGTGACGTTTGCAAATAAGAGGGGAAAAAAAGAAGGCCCACTCACACCACTTTTCACAGGACCGCAAAAATCAGCAGTGAATACACTCGAATACTACAGGACTTTAGTGCACCAAAGTGTGCGCCACATGAAAAACAAATGATTTGTTTTTCTTTTTTGCAAGAGGTTTGGGAGGATAGAAAAATTTATATGAAATGTATTTTGATGGAATCTTTTGGGGAAAAAAATCATGTATGACTCAATCCTATAAATCAAACAGCCAACATAGGAAAATACAAAATGTATTTTCAAGGAATCCTTATAAAAAATCATGTAGGGTTCATTGAATCCTGCAAAATTACTTTAAAAATCCTTTGAATCAAAGAAGCCTTTAATAAACTCAAAACTCATCATGATGGAACAACAACAACACGGGAAGCTAAAGGGCACGAGAAGCAAACCAAACGCAAGAAACACTAGACCTCAAGCAAAGCATCCCAGCACATAGAGCAAATGTAGCGGCTGGAACTGATACTGCCCTAAATCCATCTTAAAAGAATCTCCACTTCTGAAACATGCAACACGTAGAAGCAAGGACCAAAAATCTAGTCCTGCGACCAACGGAGGAACCAAATGTGATGGGATGCTGCATGCCATCTTGCATACCAGCGCTAAAGACTGGAATGAAACCAGCACCATCAAAGAAAGAAGAAACGGAAACAAAAATAACACCTGCTACACTTCATCACCCCCTGTGATGGGTGGATCATGGATGAGCCAAAACTTCCCTAACCTGCGACTACACCTCAATTCAAAGTTGCAGCAACAAAACAAAGATACCGAGATCCCATCAAATTAGCCTAGCGCGGTTAAATTACATGGTTCCAACATTTTCGATTACACGAGCAGGAAATTACTTGGGACTAGACACAGCAAAATGCTACTAAGCTGCTAACTCGCTATAGAAAGCTGCTGCAGGAAGATTGATCCGCTTGCAAACTGTCGCTGATGGATGCAAAAGACCCCCATTCGCCTGACAAGTTCAAACCTTCATGGATGTATTCGAAACAGCCAAAAAGCCCAATGCAACAATGTTAGAGACGTGGACTGCCCAACTTGGATAGAACCTTGGTTCTCACAACTTCAGCTCCTAAAGATGCACCGCAAATAAGGCCATCCCACATTTAACTGGTGTAGAGAAACACATCTGGCACTGAATAAGGATCGAGCTCGAAACAGCCTCGAAGCTTGCCTGCTTTTTCATTTGTCAGATGGAAGCAAGGGACGTGGTGAGCGAACTTTGGGTACTCATCCTTGCTTATTGTTTTCACATCTGCCCCTCTTCGAAATACTGCCCTGTAGCCATCCACCTTTCCTAAAGGCTGAACTTGTATGGACGAATCAGTCTGGCCAACAATCTCCACAAATTCATACTCACAGTTTTTAAAGTCTTCTGCAGTCCATCCAGCCCTCCAGTTCTTGTAAACGGCCCAGATGTCACGGAAGCGAGGGATTATTTCATATTCGTTTTTTCTACCAGTTGATCTAGCAACCACAGGATGAGAAAATGACTCTGTACCAGTGTAAGTCGTAGTACCATCATTGCCAGAGGAAACCTTAAAGATTCCACACGCAAGAGTCCGATCTTCTTTACCAGTCAATCTTTTCTCCTCCTCTCCCCGAGGACAGAGATCAAGCCATTTCACTTGTACTTTATTATTCTTGAGATCGACTTTCTTTATGATGGCATAGTAATTGGGGAACTTGTCCATATCACTATAGAGAGCCCAGATCTGCCCAGGTTCGAACTTCTGAATCGACCTTATTTCTGTAAATTCATAGAATTCTGAGTCAGGACATTCAAATTCATCCTGGACAATGCCATCAGATTCCTCATTAACATCCACACCTTCTACAGTAGATGGAGTATGATGCTCTCTGTTCTCTTCCTTTGTTGCTCTTGTAAAGAGCCCTGTATTCATACATGTAGCATGTGGCACCTCCCCGGCCTTCTCAGACCCCTTGCCAGAATTAATTCCACTGGATGAACCAGCATACTTGGTATCAACCCCCTTGCCTTTTACTGTGCTTTCCAGAACAACAGAAGCAAAAGCCTCTTCCAAGTTAAGGGAAGCGCTGCAGGATCAAGTTCAATAGCTCCTTCTGGAATGCCTTCTCTTTCAGTCCCACGCATGAAATGATGAGGGACGCAATGAGAAAATCTTAGTGTGTTATCCTGAGGTATCACACATGGAGTTGCCTCTTTCGACTGCATAAATAAGCTAACAAAGCCTTTTATTTTTACAAGTGGCACGACAATGATGCTAGTGCTGGTTGTGAAATCCGAGACAACTTGAACAAGTTCATACTCAAAATCTGTGTGGCTGTCAGCATCCAAACTCCAGCCAATGTCCCATCCCTTGTGAAGGGCCCAAACTTCACCTTCCCTAGGATATATCTCATACGAGTTTTTTGTCTTGCTTTTCGCACAGGAAATAGTTTGGGAGAACATATTAGCTTCTTTAGCTGTGTCTGATGTTCCATGCTTAAAATGTCCACAAGCAACAGGCAGTTCTGCACGTGACCATGCCAACTCTGCTTCATTTGTAGGATCCAATTCCAGCCAAACAAAGTGTACTATAAACTTTGGGGCCATTTTTACCTTTGTAATTCGAGCATAAAATCTTGGCATGCAGCCATGACTATCATAGACAGCCCAGATCTGGTTGGGTCTAAACTGACTTACATCTCGAAGTTCGTCGAAGTTAAAAAATTCAGGATCTGCGCAGCTAAATTTTTCCTCATCTGAAGCATCATCAAGGTTTGGGTCTAGACCATTGCTGCTGACAGAATTGGATGTTTCTTCTTTCTCGTGATTAAGACCATTTGTGTGACCATTATGCCCAGTTTTGTCTTCATCAAACTTTGGTGTGCTGCTTTGATCATCACCATGCAACACACCACCTTTCCTTAACCTTTTGAAATTGGAAGAACTGACATTACTATCGTCGTCATCATTACCATCATCACCAATATCCTCATCTTCACTATCTTCCTTATACTTAACTTCTTGCTTCTGCCTACTTGACCTGCGGCTGTGTTGACTCGGCTTTGCATTATTTGCAGCAGCACCATCTACAGTGATCTCTTCTTCACTATCAGTGGTGGTCTCCGAATCACTAGATTCAGACACGGCTCTCCTGCCCCTTTTCAATCCTGCAGCTGATGAACCTTTTGAAGTCCGAGTAAATTTTGCTTTCTCATTTGGTACACCTGCAGCACTAGCGCTATTACCATCTTCCCCCTTCTTTTTGTTTGTATTTGCAGCTGCCTTATGAGATCCATAATTAGCATGAACCCCTGGAGTGGCATTATTCCAAGCCTGTTGACCTGGGGCATTTGTCTGCCGGCCTGCAAAATTCTGTGGTGCCCCTGCATTTTTTACCCCAGCATACTGTCGATCTACCCCAGAAGGAACAGCTTGCTCATTTATATCATGTGCAATAAAAGGCTTCAAACAACTCTGACAACGGATAGCTTTCTTCAACATCGCAGTGTAGTACTGATATCTCATGCCACAACTTGAACACATGGTCCAGAATGTTTGTGGTGTCCCTGCAGAATTTGAGGGCTGATGAAGATTCACAGGTCTAACAGGAGCAGCTCTCCTTGACTGCTGATAAGGGGATGGTCTTGCTGCACCAACTCTGACTGAGACTCTCCTTTTCATGTCATAGGCAGAACGTTTTGAGCTGTCTGTAAGCGTCATGTTTGCTTCTCCCACTAATTTAAATGCTGCCTCTGCACCTGCAAACTTGTTCTTGTCGGGATGTAGCAAAAGAGCAAGCTTACGGTATTGCTTCTTTATTAGTGTGTCATCATTCGTGAAAGCAGGTACCTGAAGTATCCCATACCAGTCGAGCTCTCCATTAACCTTCGTTCCGGCAGCACAATGAACGTCACAGACAGTTAACATTTGTGAAATATTGTCAATCTCTGAGAAAAGTTGTTGTGCTTTGATGATCAATTTTTTTGCACCAACAAAATCCTTCTCCAGCAATTTTCTTTCGGCCAGAGCTTTTGCTCTAATAGCTTCCTCTTTGTTGCAGTCCATGATAACAAGTATAAAGAATCAATATCCAAACTCCTAACTGCTCTCATGCAGAAAGTCCCAGTAACAAGAAAGACTGTTTCTTTCTCTCCATTCTTTTTCTCATAATAAACAATATGGATGGTGCACCTTATTGCAATACTGCCTTCAGTTAATTGTAAGTATCCAGAATAACCAACCTCAAGGTACAAAATACGTTCAGGAGCTGAGATATACTACTTAAAGAGCAGGACACTAAATAAATTAACTGGTCAGCCTGCATGAAAAAAACAACGATTATGGTTAATAAATTTGATAAGCATATTCAAGAAAAAACAGAAGGCGTTTTTTGCTACAGAAGAACAAAAAAATGCATTTATTGCCTCGCTCAAGAGATAAAATCACCTCAGACGACATTGGTTTAGCGTTAGTTCTGACACAAAAGGCTGTTAGCAATCTAAAATGAAATGTGTGCATAGTAAATTAATAATATAAACAATTCAGGTTTAAAGAAATATGCGCTCAACTGATAAGAAAGCACAGTTCATTGGCCTCTTCCTGGGTTCCAGCTAAGCCCCAAAAACAACCAGAGCAAGTAACAACTCAGTTGTCCTACGGATTACGTTAAGCTGTTTCTTTTACTTTTGGGGGATGTGTGTGCGGGGGGGATCTTTCCTTGTTTAGAAAGCACAGTTCATTGGGCTATTCCTTGGTTCCAGCTAAGCCCCACAAACAACCAGAACAGGGTTTTGACAGTTTCAGTACATTATTTTATTCTAATTCGATACAGCTTGCTGAAGGAATAAAAGCAGGAAATAATTTGATATCTGAAGTCTCGAATGTATGTACAGAAACAGAAAAATAATGCTGGGATATGGCAAACGTGCATTTTAACAAGAATGACAGATTCAAAACTAGTGCATGAAAGAACTGTGTATCAATCTGCACACAACTGTGGTCTGTTAATGTCTTCAAAATTTAAAATTGACAATAAGAACAAGACTGAAGCAACAGCACATATTTTCTGCACAACACAATGTATTTAATAAAGCTCACAGATGTAATTTCTGAGATGTCACTTCAAATTCACTAGCCATGGATCAAGGTGGAATATACTTACTATAATCATTAAGATATTTTACATTAAAAAGCCTAAAGTGGTCTATCACAACATAACCGGCTGGGATATAAACTATACTAAAGAAATGCAAAAAATTGGAATGGAAATTCCTTGATTCATAATATACAGGAACTTGAGAAATTTTATCATCAAGGTATGGGGCCACTTGCATGATACGACAGTAACTTCAGGGTAGAGTGTGTACAATTTGCATAGAATTGGTGATTCAAAGAAAAATAAGTAGGATTCACAATAAACTTCACATACCTAAATTTCTTTCTTAGAGGCTAAGAATGTAACTAAAATATCAGTGCATTTGCAGTATCTTTGGTTTCAGCCAAAGGCAAATATCTAGCACTAATCAAGAGATATGTAAATCTCATGGTAAATGGACCCACAACATTGCAAATAACAGCAATCAAGTACACGATTACACTCAGATACCGTGAGGGTGCACTAAAGCTTGCATGTCTTATGATGTTGTACAACTCTAGTTCCAATTAAGCCAGCTAGGCAAAAAGTAAACCTTAGTACCTTCCAGTCAAATCAGCATTTTGGACAATGATAATAAAATATGTTCCCGGATTCAAACACGCAAACTATAAACAAACCCCTGTGTAGAAGGCCGAATGCCTAATGTTGCATCTAGAAAGCAGTAGGGCAAATTACCCAGTTGCGCCAAATAATAGGATGCATGGAAATAAAGTTCCTGTGAATTAAGCTAGTATTGTACATAAGGATAGGACAAACAATTTCAATGTCTGTTTGCACAGTAGTGCTTCTTAAAGGTTCAAGAGAATGGAAAAAAGTACTTACTACTTACCACAGAATACAGATGACCATCATAACAGGCACAGCGAGGACAAGCTTGGTATTATCTGCAAAAATAATAATAATGAGAATCGTATGCAAATTTCAAATGTAATTCTACATATCAACTTCATATGTCCCTCCCTACTTGCCTCTCTCTCTCACACACACACAGACACACGCACTAAACATAATAAATCAGCCAAAAAACAAACATGATAGCAAGCAATACATTGTTTTTATTTTTGGCTCCACAGTTATGTAGGGACTAGGGAGGTAAGGTGTCAAAAACACGCCCTGGAGGCAACCATAGGGTACTATATTTTGTTGTATTCGTGATTTTTTGGATAGTTTGTTCACTGAATAATATCACCACAAGTGTGACTTCTTTGTGAATACTCCGTGTTTATGTTTACAATGTTTATTTTAAACTGATCTTGGAACGTTAAACCTATGAGATTTGTATTTCATAATTATAGAGATGGAGATATTATTAAACCAACAACACAAGACACATGTTCGAGGATGTGGCACCGACAGCCACTATGAAACAACACAAGAACATTGTATTCTTCGTGTCGACGGGTGGTCTTACAAACAATGTGTGCTCAAGATGTGTAATTACTAATAGGAAAAATGGTTCGAATCTTCAAGCAGAAAAGCTACTCGTATCCCCTAGTACCCCTTTTTTGCCCGTGCAAGAGAAAGGATCTCTTCATCTGCGCGAGCACACACGCGCGCGCGCATGTTCAGACAAGTTTATGACCTCAAAACACTTCGGTTTTACCCCAGCCCTAGTTTCGCCTCAAGACGCTAAAGCGGGGGTTCAAACAAATGACGAGCTCCCCGGCCAAGTCCAGCCACGCATCACTGGACACGCGCACCCGCATCGCCGCTCACCCCCGCGGCAGCCCTGCGCGTCAACCATTCGCTGGTCGGCGTTGATTAGGGTTTTGTGGAGTTCCGAGAAAAGGGGGATTCGAGGCCTCAACGGCGGGGAGAGGGGGCGGCGCGTACCTAATCGACGGCGGAGGCGGCGGGGGGCGGGCCGGGACGCGAGCCTCCGGCGAAGGGAAGCGGGCGACGCCGACGAGGAGGAGGGGAAGGTGGGAGGGTTTGCGGTTTGCGCTCGAAATCTGACGAAGGGGCGCGGGGCTCTCTGTTCGCACCAGCGGCGGCCGAGCAAATGAGTACTCGCGCTTGTGAGCGAAACGTGAGGTCAAGGGGTTAAGGGGTTGGAGCCCAAACTAGGTATGGATCCGGATGGTATCGGGTGCGAGCCCCGTCACACGCCTGGTGGGGTCTCTGATGGGGCCGTACCCACAGCCAGATTTTTCTTTTTGAGGGGACACAGCCAGATTTTGACGGGTTCGGACTTCGGCTCCAATTATTTTACATAATAAATAAAAATTATTTTTCTTTTTACCATCCGCCTTTTTAAAAAGAAAAGGAGGATCACTCCCGGCCTCTGCATCTGAGAGATGCATACAGACACTTTATTGATTATTCTTGAGGACCTTACAAAGTATTACAACAATGTGCCCGAATCCACCATCTTGGCAACACATGCCGCTACTTATCCAAAATGATGAAGGGGTGCTAGTGGGCCACTACCCAAACCACTCACCTAAGCCTAACATCAAAAGCCGGAAGCGAAACATATTGGAAGCCCAGTAGAGCCACATACAAGATGCAGGGCACAATCCGGTCGACGCACTCGTGTGTCGTCGCCGCCATCTTTTCATAGGTCCGTCTTGAGATCATATTGAGGCTTCTATCTTGTCAGCCACTCGCCATCGGCGTCACCATGGCGCCAGACAACAACCTCCTCTGCGCGAGTCCATCTCTACGTGCATTGGACGCCGAAACCTCCACAACGCCATGCCGCCGATATCCGCCGCCATCGATGTGTGAGATGAAGCACCGCTCCACCATCCATGCCAAGACTTACTCCAAAAGCGATGCCCCGGGAGAAAGCGATAAACGTCATCATCGTCCGTCCGGAAGACCCAGATTTAGGGTTTCCCCCGGAGCATCCCGAGCCTAACGATGCAAACTGCAACGACGATGCCTCGACAAGGGAACGACATCTAAGACGCCGCCATCGTCCGCCATGACCGTAGTCGGCGCGATTTTCATCGGCAGTTGCTCCACCAGACGTGTGCCGCCGATGTCGCTGGTCCCTTCAACCGGAGCAAACTCCAAAACAATGCACTAAAGAGAGACTATGACGCAAAAGCGCCGCCATCGCTCGATCCCAAGGAGATCTAGGGTTTCCCCCGTAGTTGCCCGCTGTTGTCAAGGGCGGACAAGGGTAGAATTTCGGATCTGCTTGTTGCCGACGAGTCGCACCCACCACGTGCGGCCGACACCGACCAGCGATCAATCGAGCCATGCGCGCCGCCGAACCGATTCGATCACGCCGCCGCCGTCCTGGCGGCCGCGACGCACCAAATCGCAAGGCCTCCTCTGCTGGGAATCGATGTCGAGCGCGCCACCACTCATTGTGGCGACCGCCCGCCGCCATGCTCGGTCCGTGGTGCTTGCGTCCCGCGCCACCCCCCCGAGCGAGAGGGCAGAGTCCTCGCTGTCGCGCGCCTTGGGCATGGCGAGGGAGGAGGAGGAGGTGGGGAGGTTCGTGAGGATGGGATCTAGGGCCTCTCGTGTAACGCCCTCGATGCGACTATATCTCCTACGTGTCGAAGCACGACTTAGAGGCATAAGCGCATCGAAGACATGTCATAAGTGAGGTAATCTTCACACAATCCCATGTAATAAATAGAGGGAAAAGATACATAGTCGAAACACAATCGCCACTTCACACAAGTACATAAATAACATTCATCATACATGGTTCACACAAAGGTCCGACTATGGAACCAAATGAAAAGGAAGAAAACCCACATGCTAACGGGATCCCGAATCACCCATTGAAACTCCACTCATCGATCATCAGGGAAGGAAACATAGTATCGCCACGCTCTTCATCGAACTCCCACGTGAGCTCGGTAGCACCATCTGGACTGACATCGTTGGCACCTGAAACTGTTGTGAAGTATCTATGAGCCACGGGGACTCAGCAATCTCACACCCGCGAGATCAAGACTATTTAAGCTTAGGGTAGGAATGGGGTAAAGTGAGGTGGAGCTGCAGCAAAGCGACTAGCATGTATGGTGGCTAACATCGTAAAGAGAGCGAGGAGAGAAGGCAAAGCACGTTCGAGATCTAGAATGATCAAGAAGTGATCCTAGCTACTTACGTCAATCATAACTCCAACACCGTGTTCACTTCCCGGACTCCTGCCGAGAAGAGACCATCACGGTAACACACGCGGTTGGTGTATTTTAATTAAGATCATCTTTGGGTTTACTACAACCGGACATTAACAAATTCCCATCTGCCTCATAACCGCGGGCACGGCTCTCGAAAGATAATACCCTGCAGGGGTGTCCCAACTTAGCCCATGATAAGCTCTCACGGTCAACGAAGGATATTCCTTCTCTGGGAAGACCGATCAATCTCGAATCCCGGACTACAAGACATTTCGACAAACAATAAAACAAGTCCAGCAAAACCGCCCGATTGTGCCGACAAATCGATAGGAGCTGCACATATCTCGGTCTCGAGGCACATCCGGATGAGTCAAGCTACGAGTAAAACCAAGCCTCGAGTTGCCCGTGGTGTCCCCATGAGCTGCTCGGTTCGGGCCAGACACTCGAGGAGCACCGGTCCGGGGGGCTAAAATAAAGATGACCCTTGGGCTCGCGAAAACCCAAGGAAAAAAGGTGGTAGGTGGTGGCGAATGGTAAAACCAATGTTGGGCCTCTTTGGAAAAGTCTTATTCAAAGCGAACTGTCAAGGGGTCCCATAAATCACCCAACCGTGTAAGGAACGCATAAACTCCGGGAACATAACACGGTATAACGGAAACTAGGGTGGCAAGAGTGGAACAAAACACCAGGCAAAAGACCGAGCCTTCCACCCTTTACCAAGTATATAGATGCATTAAGTAAAGCAAGATATAATGTGATATCCCAAAGTAAATCATGTTCCAAAGAGGAACAACATCTCCATGTTCAATAAGGAACAAACTTCACTTCACCGCAACTAACAACGCTATAAGAAGAAATTTGAGCAAAGCGGTAACATAGCCAATCAACGGTTTGCTAGGACATGGATGGTTAGAGGCTGACATGGCAACATGGGTGGCATGATATAGCATGTGGTAGGTATCGCAGCATAGGCATAGCAAAAGAGCGAGCATCTAGCAAGCAAAGATAGAAGTGATTTCGAGGGTATGGTCATCTTGCCTGCAAGGTTATCAGAGTTGACGAAAGCTTGATCCTCGTACTCGTTCTCAACAAGATCCTCGTTCACGAACTCGTCTCCCGGCTCTACCCAAGACAAGAACAACAAGCAACGGGGACAAACATCAATCACGATGCAATGCTCAATCAACATGATGCAAGATATGACATGCTATGCGAGATGATGTATGCAATGCATATGCATGCTCCGGAAGAAAAGATGAACCAGGCATAATCTTTTCAAACCAAGTATGCCGCTGGTTAGATGAGATGATTTCGGTTGAAATCGATATAAGGATCACCGGATTCGGATGCACGGTTTGCAAATGACAAGCAAAACAAGAATGACTAGAATCTGCCAAAAACAGCATGATGCAACTTAGCGAACATCAAACAATTAAGCTACAGCACCCAAACATGGCAACAAAGCATGTGACAACGATCTACTCAAGATGCTCGATAAAAGATGAACACTGAGCTATAGCTAAAACACATCACAATAGGTTCAAACAAGCATGGCAAAAGTGCAACTAATAACAGATTCTCAGACTTAGTGAAATAACACCAAGTCAGGAAAACAACATCAGGATGACATGTTCAGAGCAAGTTAATAGCATGCTACAGGTTCAGAACATAACATATTATAGCATGGCATGAATCTACTCAGAGCACTCGATAAAAGTCTCTTACCGATCTTAGGCCAGAAAGGACTAGAAAATACAATAACAAGCAAGTCAAAAAAGCAAGTTACGTTACAGATTTCAGACTTAGCAGAAATCAGGACATGACAGAAAATAGATAACGGGAAGGCATGTTCGAGAGCTCGATGCACTCGCTACAAAGCCTTTCATGACTAACTAAGCATGCACCCGACAATAAGACATAGCATAGTAACTAATCATGGCAAGAACAACAATAATACATGCAAGGATCAATAACAATAAGCTTGGCAAAATTGAATAACAAGTATACAATCTGCCAGGAAACGATATCAAGCAAAAGTAGAGCTCGATTGACTCAAGCTAATGCACTCCAAAATTACCAACAAAGACATGAATGGATAGAGGACTAACACTATCCCAAATCATCCTTACTGATCATGTCCAAAATATGCATGGATCTCTCGGAAACATCAAGAACATATGGCATGATAATAACAAAAGTCAGGGACTTAGTGAAATCACTAAGTCTCTGAAAACAGCAATATCATCTTGCCTACTTTGCATGCCATTTCTACCCAACAAAAGCATCACAAAAATACATAGTAAAATCCTATGGAAAGGTAACATGGCACATTACAAAACATCTATAGAGCTCAACCTCATAGGAAGCACACATCAATCATGGCAAAAATGACAAAAGTGCAACATATGACAATAATCAGGAGATAACATCAACTAGCACTTTTGTAATGGCATTTAGGTCAACCAGATGAGCTCAAATGAATTTGATGCAATGGAATGAAATGAAATAGACTCCGAGACGAACATTTTGACATATCATACGCGTGAAACGGAGCCTTGGATGCAAAGATATAGCATGATGAACATGGCATGATAATGTAGAATTCAGAGGACTTAGTGGAAAAAACGAGGGAGAGAGAAAGTCAACCGGGATCTCAGATCCAACGCGCGGATCGAGGATGGCCGGAGAGAGAACTCGGCGCGGTGCCGGGCGGACGGAGGAGGCGCGGGCGGCGGGCACCTGGTGTCTTGGCGAGCTCATGGGGCGGCGGAGAGTCTTGGCCATGTGAGCGACGGAGGAGGCGGCGGCGACGGAGGTCCGCGCGACCTCTGGTCGGCGGCGGCGAGGCGCGCTTGTGGCGAGGAGGCGGCGGAGGAGCCTTGCGCTGGGCGCTGGTCCATGGGCGGCGGCTACTGCCACACGGGCCGGATCTGGGCCGGGCCCGGCGGTGAAGTGGGGCAGGCGCGGGTGGCGTGGCGCCCGCGTGGCGGCGGTGAACCAATCAGTGGATGCCACGTGGCGGCGATGAGGTGGCCGGCGGCGCGGGAGGCTGTCGGCGCGGATTACGAGGAAGCTAGGGTTTCGGGGGGAGTTTCTCTCAGATTTGGAAGGGGAGACGTTTTTATAGACAGAAGGAGCTAGGGAGCTCCAAATGGAGTGCGGTTTTCGCCCACACGATCACGATCTAACGACCGAGACGATGGGACAACCTTAGGTGGGTTTTGGGCCACTTAGAGAGGGATGTTGGGCTGCACCAAACGAGGCCTTTGCGGTAGCCCGGTTAACCGTTGGAGTACCAAACGACCTCCGAATGACCCGAAACTTGACAGGCGGTCTAGTGGCGTTAAACCAAGGCCGTATGACAAATCTCGGTCCACTCTGAGACGGTTTAATACCCGCACACGGAAAAAGGTAAAAGAGGACTCCGGGGGACATAGGAGCGCCGGATTGCAAAACGGACAACGGGGAAAATGCTCGGATGCATGAGACGAACATGTATGCGTATGCAATGCACATGATGACATAATATAAAATGCAAGACACGAACAAAACAACAAGAGAGAGAACCCAACCATAGAGGGAATATTATATCACAAAGCCGAAAATGGCAAGAGTTGGAGTTACAAATATGGCAAGTTACATCGGGGGCGTTACATCTCGCCCACGCGGGAGGCGGCTCGGGAGGGAGACGTACGGGACGGGATGGGAGGGAGACCTTTACCATCCGCCTAACCTAACCGAAGATCTGGCATTCACCCAGCGAGGGTAAGTTCGAGAATAAAATCTTGCATTCACCCAACTGCAATAGTGAAAAAGATATGCCTTTCATCCAAGAGATCGGGCATCAAGGAGACTCACCAAATCGTTTTTCAATATTTGGATTCCAGGGTCCAAACACCCTTAGCCCTCTCAAATGTGGCTTAGCCAATTAGGCTGGACCGGTCCGGACGTTCGAATACCACTAGGCCGGTCCCAAATCGAGGAAGCTTGGGGGAGCCCGGATGTGTGTCACCTCGGACACCGACACCCTTGTCCCACACAAAACCTCATCTAAAGTCGTGTTTTCAATCATGTCATCCTCCTCTTCTCCTAGAGATCGATGTCGACGACGTACCTCCCCCCTCCCTCCTCATGCTCTGGATGCTGCCCAGGCCTTGCCGGCCGTCGTCGTCATACTCTCCTGAATTTGTTGGCGGCCCAGGTACACTCCACCCCTATCGATGTCGTCCATAGTGGACATCGCGGCCGGCAAGTGTTTGGGCAATGCCGTAGTGCAATTTTTAAATGTTGTTTACTTTGAAGCAAACATGATGGATTCAATCTGTTGTTGCGCCTGATCTTTCACGAAACTCCCCCTTCGGTAGGAATAACCCTTACCCGCGCATGCAATGTACACGAAGCTTGCTCCAAATCTTAGGGCTTTTTGGACAACTTACCCCAAAACTCGATACGGTAACCCTAAAAAATGCATCGTGCCTATTTCATAAAACATAACCTAAATTTTGCATGACGCACGGTCTTCGTTTTTATATAGCAATAATCAACCCTCCTAACTTGACCCACGGGGTTGTCAACACAGTAATTCCTAATTATATCTCACACACACAAAATAAATTACAACTCCACCTCAACATTCTTAAATAGCTAAGACTATTATTCTGGCATGACATATGTGTTATACGTAGATGGGCAACTTGATAATGCCAAAATTTCTATGGATAATGTGTTTCAAGATATCTTTGCAAAATCCCTGACAAAAACACATCTATGAAAAATAATACCAAGATCTATGTTTTATGCCTAGCTAGGGGCGTTAAACAATAACGCTTGTTGGGAGGCAACACAATTTTAATTTTTATGTTTTTTGTTTTTGGTTATGTTTTTCAATAAACCAGTAAATGTGCTATCCTAAGATTTGTTTTTGTATATTCTAGTTAGCACTCATATATTTATCGCCATGTTGAGGGTCTAATGTACAATGCACAATCTTGGGGTACAATAATGTACAATGCAATGAAGTACAATTGCCCTATCGCTAACATAACGTGCATGTGGTATTACTTGACATACAATTCTTAGTGTAAATTTACAAATATAGTGTGCAGGCAACTAAAGAAAACTCAGATAAGTTTAAACAACAGATATGTAAGACATAAGCAACATTAGCCCCTATATAAAGAATACATATGAATTTAAAACATCAACCAAGAATATTACCCGTTGCCAAATTAACCCTATTTATTTTATTAATCTACCATTGTTTCCTGTTAAAACCCAAAATATCATCAAAATCTAGAGTGTCTATATCCCCTATTCCTATTTGTCGCTGCCGCTGAGCTATGGTGTTTGGGTCCTTAGTGTACCATCGTTGCCAAACCCTCCCCTATTTCCATTGCCGAGTGGTGTTTGGGTCCTCTTAGCAGACCAAAGTTCCGACGGCAGCTACACTTTCATTATGGACGCAGCAGCAACGACGGCTTAAAGACATACATGAATCTTCTTTAGAAAAGTAGCACCAAAAGGATTTGTCCGTCTCATACCACCAACGGCTCTTCCTACAAGTGGGCTAAAAAAATACCAAATCGAACGTAATTTATTTTACAGGCAAGTAACCAGTGGAGGGGGCACATACCTCATCCTGAAGCCGCTAAAGGACATTTAAACATATAATGATGCTAGCCAACTTGCCTCCAGGAGGCTCCCCCGATTTGGCCTTCGTCGGTCGTCGGATCTGACTTTCGAACACTTCTAAGCCGTTGGATCTTCACAACAGTCAAATTCGATTTTCACCTCACGGTTGTTTTCGTTGGCCAGTGACGGGTGGGCTCATCTCACACGCTCGTTGGCTGGGTGAACTTTGTCCATGTCCCCCAGGGATTTGCCAATCCCCTCCGCCCGCGCGTCAAAACCCTAGCCGCCAGCCCTGCGCCCATTCCGCCTCGTTCTCCTCCCCGCTCGCTCCATCCTCTCCCATGTCGCCGTCCCTCTTCTCCTATCTCGCCTCGGCCGCCTCCTCTCCTCCCCGCGTCGTCGGCCCCCTCCCTCCTCCTCCCTCCTTCATCCTCACAGCCGACCATCTCCGTCACTTGGGCCCCATGGCAACGACCGGGTCTTCCGGTCGGGATTTAGATGAGGAAAAGGCGAAATCGAGCGTCTCGATGGTGCCATGACTGATGCACGGCGACGGCTAGCGTCTGTGAGCGCCACACATGGTGCAGCAAGCTCGGCGGGCAGTGGGCGCGGCAGGCTCGGCAGGCAGCGGGCGTGGCGGTAAGGCCAGGGGCGCAGATTGGGGGAGATGCGCACACGAGGAGCGACGGCGACCGCGTCTGCCGCTAATACCGAGGTGAGCTTCACCCATTCTCTTTCTTACTCTGTCCGTGCGGCCTCCTCCCCTTGGCCCCTGATTCATCGATGAGGCATGCCATGGTTGTGTGTTCTCAAACCCTTCCCTTTTATCTTCTTATCAGGAAACGAGGCATGAGGAGACGATGCTCTTCTGCAGCCTCATAGTTTCTCTTTGATTTTAGCTATATGTAGCCACTTTTTTTGATTAAGTTCAGAAAATGGCAATGGGTGGTTGAATAGTTCAAGTTGGTTCATATGCTTTGTGTAAAATTGTTTTCATAGATCATGTTATGCACTTAGGATGCATCCAATCATTTTGTTTACTTCCCGAGATGATGTTGCGAGCGTACATTTAGACTGGACAGAGATAGCAATATACCAAGAGTTCTAAGAATTGGATTCGTAAAAGCAGGGATGTTATTGATTCATCTGAGCTGCTCTATCTAATTGTATTTTATTAAGACCCTGCCATTTTAAATATAGCTTTTACATTCCTATTCGGTAAATAAGTAATAACAGAAAGACGGAAACACACTTTTTAAAAAATGTTTTGTGCTAGGTAAATGATGCTGCACGACAAAATACAATTGCCTTCGTGTCTTACATAACTCATTTGTGTGTATTCAGGCCATACTGCCAGTACATTCCAAGTGGAATGGAGTACCCAGATTTGTCCAGAAAGTTGAGGCCTTCCGGTGGTTCTTTTGCAATGAGGGTTTCAATGCTAACCATATTGCATTTCCATTTTCAGGGTGTCCTTTTACTAGGTACCCACCCTCCAGTGCATATATTTGCATGATGATGTAATGTTAGACCAACTTTTTGGTTTAAATAAGACTTTGTAGAAAATCAAATAAGAGGATGGCATAATTCGGGCCTCGATTTGGGCCAAATTGGGGAAGCCCTTCTCTTATTTGATTCTCTTGCAGCACTCGGCTGGTTCCAAGACCGTGAGGGAAAGGACTTCCTGTTGTGTGCGTGCTTGCCTTCGAACCAAATCGAACCCAACAGAAAAACACACACACATGCATGCATTTTTTTCATGTCCCTGATGTTGTGTTGTAATTGGTGTAGCTGCCGGAGGGGAAAGAGCAGAGGATCCGAGAGGTGAAGCAACCGGAGGAGCCGGAGAACACGATCTCTGTCCAATGTACCGGCCATATCCCCCACGGCTTCTACAAGGACCAGATGCAAGGTATGTCTCTGTCATTAGAGCTTGGAGAAGTGAAGGTGATGCAAGGGGTCTGGTCCTAATATCATCTTTGTTGGTTTGGATTATTTTGCAGGTTTCTTTCAGGAGCTTGGGGCTATTAAGAAGAGGGTCAGTATTGCCCGGAACCACAAGGTATTCTATACTGCGTTACAAGATATCTGGTAATTTATGTGTTTTCTGCAAGCATCTAACTTGTTATTTTGTGATATATATGTAGACAGGAAAGTCTAAGCATTCCGATAGGTAGAAATACATATATTTCAGTTGCAACAAAACTGTACATAACGAGGAATGAATATTAACTATGTCATTCACACAAACAAAAAAGTATTGCAGTTAGAGTGAATATCCAATTATCAGTTCATGAAGTGAGACAGATAAAAAAACTATTTTTTAAACGCGAACAAACAGATAGAATCTCGCATAGCTGCGACACCTTCGCCTTATTGTTGTTACCTATTCTGCATCCTTTCTCATTATGCCCCTTAATTATCTTTATCCTACCCCTAGATAAAATATCATTTGGCGGGTGGATGTTAACTTCATTAGTAATGGTGCAGCCAAGAAATTCTTCAGACTCTTGTAGTACAGTTTGTTGTTTTGCTGGGACATTCAGTTTGTTGCTTTTTCATCTCTAGAGAATTCCACATCTCCTTCTGACTGTTTAGCTTGAATTTGCATATTGAGGATATAACATTTCCCCTTCTGATTCCATCTCTAATACAGAACCTACTCGACAGAAGAAAATCGAGGGAAGAAGTATGCCAGTTCCGTGATGACTAACTGATGAAAATCACATTTGAGTGGCCCAGTTGTTTGATCTACTCCATTACCACTGTTTGCCTTGTCACATCTGTGGCTCTCAGATTGAGTAACCTATACCAACGTCTACTGCAAACCTACTAGACAGGATAAAATCGAGGAATAAGTATATAAACTCGTGGGTTAATCAAGGTGAATAGATTATTTACCTACCTGGAATCAGCTCTGAATCAGTTTGTTACCTTTCTTTTCTAGGAAGATAAGAACAATATCCAATTGGATCCTCTTCTTTTGTACTATCTTCCGAGGAGCCAAAATTAGTACACAACAATGTCTTTTCAGTTTCATAGATTCGGTCATGATGACATCATACCGCATGCAAGGGTGCTTATGCAACTATAAGTCTAACTACAGAAATATACCTTTCTTTGCCTACTTTTGGGTGTGAATAGCTCAGCTAATTTTGGGTGATTCAGAATACAGTATCCAGATTTATTGGCTCTATTTGTACGCTTCTGAATTTTTGATGTGTAAAAATGTTCCTCAAAAGATATGAGTTGTTGAGCATCCTGCTTTGTAGTAGGCTTGGTAATATTCCATTTTTTAATTACCCCGCTTGGGATTATTCTTGTGTGCCTTGTGCAGCCTTTTCATTCTAGGCATCATTTCCCATTTGTTTGGGATCCAATTCCAAAAATGCTTGGCAGCGTCGGTTTGGCCTTCTATTAATCTCCAGATGATAGGTGAGGCAGGCAAGTTCATTCTCTGGTTTCTTATGATACTTCTAAAACCTACTTCCTATTAGGAAACATAACTGAAATGTGCGCACACTGATACTTTCGGTTGTTGTGGAGTTAAATCCTAAATCGATTTGATGCGATGGATATAAAAAATAGCTTTCAGGCAAACAGACTATTCTTTATGTTAGTACATAATAGTATAGCTAATTAGCTATATGCAGTGAGTGCAGAAGCTATTTGTTCGCCACTTAAGCTTATATTCTTCTATTTTCTTTAGCTGTCATCCGTTTATATTTTCTTTATGCAATGGTTGGTTGATCAAGCTGAGGACTTCTCTGTAGTGTTTGGTTTGTGTGCTGTTGTGTTAGTTCGTTTGTTGATCGTCTCATCTTTGTCATGTTCCCCTTATCTGGGTGGTCTACCTTTGCCTATGAATGTACGTATATTATTGTCATGTTCCCTTATCCCTGCATCACTGAACAATGCTGGAAAATAATGTCCCTTTGCCCTATGTAATGGTGTTTATAGACTGCCATTTGTTTTGTCGAGCTTACTAACTGATTTCTTTTTACATTACCTTGAATATGCTTTCGGCATGCCTCTTCTCTGTTTTTGTGGCCCTTTGCCAGCCTCTTCATTTTCTGATTATACTCATGTTTTCCTGTATGTAGATGTGATTATAAATGGCATTAAGAATGAGTAGATCCGACTTGGGGAGGGCATGGTTGATGTATGCAACCATGGGAGTGTCAGCTTAGTCTGGTCCTCATCGACCAAAGGCTCCCAGGCTTGGCCATCGCCAGAGTTATGCGAAACAAGGTTTTTTAGGGAACTCTTTTGAAAGGCGTGAGTGTACAGAACACATGTTTCACCGTCTTCTCTTTTTTTCATGGGTTGTTGAACAGATCTTATGAAGCTTGATTGATAGTGTTTCAACTCAGATGAAGTGTTCTGGATGATCAGTTTTGCAGGTCCTGGAGATCATTATACGTTCTGTACAGTGCGCTGTTCGGGAGTGTTGCATGCCTTTGTATTGTGTTCCTGAACCTCGCTAAGTTTCTCCATGTTCTAAGAACTCTTTTGTTGCATCCACATTAATCATACGTATTTACATTTCCATTTTCGAATTGTAAACTGTAGCTGCCTAAAACTTTGGTATAAAATAAAGCCCTTGTTGGTAAATGATGCACGTTTTAGCAATGTTTGCCTGTTCAGGTCTTCCAAGACCTAAATCATCAGAAATCCAGAACATACAACACTTTTTTTTGGACATAGGTTACCCTGATACAAGCCTCCATTCAATTTTCTTATACGGAGGGGTTAGAATAGTTACCATACATGCTTGCTCAAAACCAAATCTACTGATAAATGTTTTTTTCAAACCACACATGGTGTTTAGTGGGTCTCATGGATGGATCAGGTTGTGACAGTAGTTCTTGGGTGCAGTATCTATCTTGATAAAGCGATCGATCAGGGCTCATTACAGGCAGAAGAAGATAAAATGTTTGGGGCGTTGAACATTCAGTGCATATGTAGCACGGCCAGTTGCTGCTACTTTTCACATGCTAGCTTATTTGAAAAGCGCCAGCAGTGTGTGCCACATGTAAGCAATACATGTTGAAAGAACATAAGCAGAAGTGCGGAGATGAGGTAAATGGTCAGTCAGGGAATTCAGTCTCGATGAGCTTAACTAATGACATGTGTGAGTTGAGCCTGAGGTCATTTTCAAAGTAACGGAAGTATTTTACTTCATTTTCATGTCAGTGGTCGATGGTACTTATATGTATTATCATATACATGTTATAAACAAATAAAACACTTTTGTGAAGCATGTACTCCCTCCGTCCGAAAAAACTTGTCATCAAAATAGACAAAAAGAGGTGTATCTAGAACTAAAATACATCTAGATACATCACCTTTTATTCATTTTGATGACAAGTAATTTCGGACGGAGGGAGTAGTAGACAAATAGTGCTACTGATAAATGGATTTTTTTTCAAAGCACAAATGATGTTTAGTTCATCTCTCTGTCATTTTGCAATGGGAGATTACCCAAAAATAAACATATTTTCAACATGACATGGTCTTCGAAGAGATTCTATACTACCAAATTAAAATGTATAGGTACATATCATTGTAGATAACAAAGCCTCCTTTATTTCTTTATTAAAGAGGATTGACTTTATTCGCAAAAAGAGAGGGTTGAATTTTTTACCATATGTGCTTGTCCACAACTCTAAAAGTTTGGTACAAACAAAGCTAAAAAAATTGTTACCGTTCGTGTACATGAAAAATAAAAGTTTGGTACAAACACCGCTAAAAAAGTACATCTTTAACTGCTCTATACATCTGATACAAATATGTTTTTTCAAATTAGATTTCTCATCATGATAACCATATTGTCAACTAATAAAAAGCTTCCTTAGCTGGTCTATACATGTTATACAAATATGATTTTCTTTTCAAACTCGGATTTCACAGCATGCTAAACATATTTTCAATATACCATGGTTTAACACGTAGGCTTTCTACTACCAACATCGAATTTGTTCTTGCAAAATGAAACTATTTTCATCGACAACATGGCTTTAGAGGGTCTCTGCGCCATTTGGCGCAATGGGTCAACTAGTATCCAAATATCTAAGCCGATCCACTACCCAGCTGCTACCAAAAGTTCCATATCAATGTGTAAAGGTGATGTTTCATAGCGCATCATATATGAGAAACCACTAACTCCGCAACCATCGTCCCCTTCCACGGCCAAGTAATTAGGCTTATGCTACATAATATAAGATTTAGACCAATCTGAACATGCTAAAATAAAAACTGAGCACACCTCCAGATCACATCCAGTCAATCAAATAAATGTACTACCCAAATAAGCTTCTACGGTAGTCATGCACAAAGCAAAATATTTGGAGTTGCATCTTCTACAACTAAATAAATGAAAAAAAAACACCATCTGGTACTGTTTCAATGAGTATGTAGTAGCCTACCTTGACAAACCTAATTCCTGAATCATGGGTGGCGTCGAGCTGCTGAGGCGACCAGATCGTGGCGTCAATGTTGCCGGCAAGGCGAGTCAGGGACCATGCCGGAGATGAGATGGTGCGGCGCTGGAGTCAGTAGTTGTTTCAGAACTTTTTTTTTAATGTACGCAACCAGCATACATATATATCTGCATTATTTGTCAAGCAGTACAAGGATCCAAACAACCCAGAAAACAGAAGAAACAAAGAACACAGCTGGGCCAGTAACTCGGTCGTCATCGGGCATCGCCGCTGCGATCCATCGCCAAGATCCAACACTGGTGAACAGTGGCGGAGCCAGAAAATGTGGATCAGGGGGGCCGAGTGCTGTCAAAGTAGGTCAGGGAGGGCCAAAGCATAGGAAAATAGACTTTTAGCATCAAATTATTGCTAATTGTGCATCGGTGAATTAGCAGAAAATTCCCAATGTCAGGGGGGCCAGGGCCCCTGCTGGTCCCCCTGTCTCCGGCACTGGGTGAACTGCTGAAGCCCAAATCACCATATAGGGCTACATACACGGCGGTAGAAGCTCGCCTATGGAGGCGAGAGAAAAACAACGCTTAATGACCATCGGCCGGGGACACACCTCGAAGGCATATTGCCGTCGAACCGTGGCCGAAGCACTAGAGAGCAAGGGTTAGAGCACGAACCAAGAGCCCGATGAAAAACCAATCTGGATCTAACACCCCTCCATGCACCAAGCCATGAAAGGACCAAAAGAGAAGTGAACACCGTCGCCACCATCGAAGACCAAAGCGGCGGACACCGAAGGCCAGAGAAACAGGCCCGGCTTGACATCACCACCACAAAGATGAGTGCAACGGAGACCCCAACTCGTAGGACCCAGATGCCCAGATCCAGGAGACATCATCGGCGTTGGGGCTTTATTTCAAACGCCACCACACTCTCCACCCAAATGTCTGCCAAAACTGCCACCGAGGAGGACCCCCGGCCTCGTCGACAGAAAGTGGAGATCGTCTGGAAACACTCTCGCATGCGGATGGGGGTCGTTGGGGACTGTGGGATCATGGGCAAAATAAGGGAGGCTGCGGGACCGTGGCCTGAGCGCTGCTAGTTTCTACGTCACTGAGATGATCTCGTTTGTTAATAATTAGAGATCAAGGGCTACGATTAGAGCACTAAACATGTTGAGGTGCTCACCATTGAAGCGACGTGGGCTGTTAGATTAGCGTGGACTGATGGCCGAGATCTAATGGATCTGCTCCTTTGGGTCTTTTTATATTGGTATATATATATACACATTATTACCTCTGTAGTAATTGTGTTTTGGTGTTTTAATTAGTGTTTGAGCCAAGTAAGACCTTTGGGATGGTCTATGGTGATAGTTGATTTGATCTTGCTGAAAAACAGAAACTTTTATGATCATTACCAGAATTTAAAAAAATCATAGAAACACAGTTTTGATCTGAATTTTTTACACAAGATTGATATACAAATCTACCAGGTTGTCCTATTTTTTCAAAAAAATTGGAGTTACAAAAGTATACGAAATTTCTAGATTACTACAGACTGTTCTGTTTTTTTACAGATTCTGTTTTCTATGTGTTGTTTGCTTATTTTGATGAATCTATGCATAGTATCGGGGGGTATGAACCATAAAGAAGTTGGAATACAGTAGATATAAAACCAATAGAAATTTAGAATGAGTTCACAATAGTACCTAAAATGGTATTTATCTTATTATACTAACGGATCTTACGAGTTTTCTGTTGAGTTTTGTGTTGTGAAGTTTTCAAGTTTTGGGTAAAGATTTGATGGACTATGGAATAAGGAGTGGCAAGAGCCTAAGCTTGGGGATGCCCAAGGCACCCCAAGGTAGTATTCAAGGACAATCAAGCATCTAAGCTTGGGGATGCCCCGGATTGCATCCCCTCTTTTGTTTTCAATCCATCAGTAAATTTACCTAAGGCTAAATTTTTATTCATCACATGATATGTGTTTTGATTGGAGCCTCTTGTATGATATGAGTCTTTACTTTTTAGTTTGCCACAATTATCCTAGCTGTACATACCTTTTGAGAGGGACACGCATTAACCATGAATTTATTAGAATACTCTATGTGCTTCACTTATATCTTTTGAGCTAGGCAGTTTGCTCTAGTGCTTCACTTATATCTTTTTTAGAGCACGACGGTGGCTTTATTTTATAGAAATAGTTGAACTCTCATGCTTCACTTATATTATTTTGAGAGTCTTAAACAACATGGTAATTTGCTTAGGTTATGAATTTAGTCCTAATATGATGGGCATCCAAGAGGGGTATAATAAAAACTTTCATATAAAGAGCATTTAATATTTGAGAAGTTAGATTCCTTGCATTTGTTTTGAGATATAAAGATGGTGATATGAGGGTCATGCTAGTGAGTAATTGTGGATTGGTATAAATAACTGTGTTAAAGTTTGTGATTCCCGTAGCATGCATGTATGGTGAATCGTTATGTGAGGAAGTCGGAGCATGATTTATTCTTTGAGTGTCTTACTTATGAGTGGCGGTCGGGGACGAGCGATGGTCTTTTCCTACCAATCTATGCCCCTAGGAGCATGTGTGTAGTACTTTGTTTCGATGGCTAATAAGTTTTTGCAATAAGTATGTGGGTTCTTTATGACTAATGTTGAGTCCATGGATTATACGCACTCTCACCCTTCCACCATTGCTAGCCTCTCTAGTACCGCGCAACTTTCGCCGGTGCATTAAACCCACCATATACCCTTCCTCAAAACAGCCACCATACCTACCTATTATGACATTTCCATAGCCATTCTGAGATATATTGTCATGCAACTTACACTGTTCCGTTTATTATGACACATACCATCATTGTCATATTGCTTTGCATTATCATGTAGTTGGCATAGTATTCGTGGCAAAGCCACCGTTCATATTTTTATACATGTCACTCTTGATCATTGCACATCCCGGTACACCGGTCGAGGCATTCATATAGAGTCATATCATGTTCTTGTATCGAGTTGTAATTCTTGAGTTGTAAGTAAATAAAAGTGTAATGATCATCATTATTAGAACATTGTCCATGTGAGGAAACGATGATGGAAGCTATGATTCCCTCACAAGTTGGGATGAGTCTCCGGACTTCATAAAAAATAAGAGAGGCCAAACAAACCCAAATAAAAAGAGAGGCCATAGAAGCCCTAGCAAAAAAATGAGAGAAATGAGAGAAGGGACAATGTTACTATCCTTTTTAGCACTTATGCTTCAAAGTAGCACCGTGATCTTCATGATAGAGAGTCTCCTATTTTGTCACTTTCATACACTAGTGGGAAATTTTCATTATAGAACTTGGCTTGTATATTCCAATGATGGGCTTCCTCAAATTGCCCTAGGTCTTCGTGAGCAAGCAAGTTGGATGCACACCCACTTAGTTTCTTTTTGAGCTTCCATACACTTATAGCTCTACTGCATCCGTTGCATGCAAATCCCTACTCACTTTCATCGATATCAATTGATGGGAATCTTCATAGCCCATTAATTTTCCTAGTTGATGTGAGACGTTCTCCTTCTTTTTGTCTTCTCCACAACCACCATATTCTGTTCCACTTATAGTGCTATATCCATGGCTCACGCTCATGTATTATGTGGAAGTTGAAAAAGTTTGAGAACACCAAAAGTATGAAACAATTGCTTGGCTTGTCATCCTGGTTGTGCATGATGAAATACTTTGTGTGATGAAGATGGAGCATAGCCAAACTATACGATTTTGTAGGGATAACTTTCTTTGGCCATGATATTTTGAGAAGACATGATTGCTTTATTAGTATGCTTGAAGTATTATGTTTTTATGTCAATATTAAACTTTTGTTCTGAATCTTATGGATCTGAATATTCTTCCCACAATAAGGAAAATCGCATTGGTAAATATGTTAAGTAGCATTCCACATCAAAAATTCTATTTTTATCATTTACCTACTCAAGGACAAGCAGGAATTAAGCTTGGGGATGCTTGATACGTCTCCAACGTATCTATAATTTTTTATTGTTCCATGCTATTATATTATATGTTTTGGATGTTTTATATGCATTAATGTGCTATTTTATATTATTTTTGGGACTAACATATTAACCTAGAGCCCAGTGCCAGTTTCTGTTTTTTTTCTTGTTTTTGACTTTTACATAAAAGGAATATCAAACGAATTCCAAATGGAATAAAACTTTTGATGATTTTTCTTCGACCAGAAGACAACAGGAGTCTTGGGAGAGAGGGCCAGAGGAGTCCTAAGGAGGCCACAAGCCTCTAGGGCGCGCCCCCTGGCTTGTGGGCCCCTCGAGGGTCCTCTAACCCTAACTCCACCTCTGTATATTCTCAAATATTCCCCAAACATCAAAAGCGTCCACAAATACTTTTCCGCCGCCGCAAGCTTCTGTTCTCGTGAGATCCCATCTTGGGCTTTTTCCGGCGATCTGCCGGAGGGGGATTCGATCATGGAGGGCCTCGACATCAACCTTGTTGGACAATGTTACTATCCTTTTTTAGCACTTATGCTTCAAAGTAGCACCATGATCTTCATGATAGAGAGTCTCCTATTTTGTCACTTTCATACACTAGTGGGAAATTTTCATTATAGAACTTGGCTTGTATATTCCAATGATGGGCTTCCTCAAATTGCCCTAGGTCTTCGTGAGCAAGCAAGTTGGATGCACACCCACTTAGTTTCTTTTTGAGCTTCCATACACTTATAGCTCTACTGCATCCGTTGCATGCAAATCCCTACTCACTTTCTTTGATATCAATTGATGGGAATCTTCATAGCCCATTAATTTTCCTAGTTGATGTGAGACGTTCTCCTTCTTTTTGTCTTCTCCACAACCACCATATGCTGTTCCACTTATAGTGCTATATCCATGGCTCACGCTCATGTATTATGTGGAAGTTGAAAAAGTTTGAGAACACGAAAAGTATGAAACAATTGCTTGGCTTGTCATCATGGTTGTGCATGATGAAATACTTTGTGTGATGAAGATGGAGCATAGCCAAACTATACGATTTTGTAGGGATAACTTTCTTTGGCCATGATATTTTGAGAAGACATGATTGCTTTATTAGTATGCTTGAAGTATTATGTTTTTATGTCAATATTAAACTTTTGTTCTGAATCTTATGGATCTGAATATTCTTCCCACAATAAAGAAAATTGCATTGGTAAATATGTTAAGTAGCATTCCACATCAAAAATTCTGTTTTTATCATTTACCTACTCAAGGACAAGCAGGAATTAAGCTTGGGGATGCTTGATACGTCTCCAACGTATCTATAATTTTTTATTGTTCCATGCTATTATATTATATGTTTTGGATGTTTTATATGCATTAATGTGCTATTTTATATTATTTTTGGGACTAACATATTAACCTAGAGCCCAGTGCCAGTTTTTGTTTTTTTTTTCTTGTTTTTGACTTTTACAGAAAAGGAATATCAAACGAAGTCCAAATGGAATAAAACTTTTGATGATTTTTCTTCGACCAGAAGACAACAGGAGACTTGGGAGAGAGGACCAGAGGAGTCCTAAGGAGGCCACAAGCCTCTAGGGCGCGCCCCCTGGCTTGTGGGCCCCTCGAGGGTCCTCTAACCCTAACTCCACCTCTGTATATTCTCAAATATTCCCTAAACATCAAAAGCGTTCACAAATACTTTTCCGCCGCCGCAAGCTTGTGTTCTCGTGAGATCCCATCATGGGCTTTTTCCGGCGATCTGCCGGAGGGGGATTCGATCATGGAGGGCCTCTACATCAACCTTGTTGGACAATGTTACTATCCTTTTTTAGCACTTATGCTTCAAAGTAGCACCGTGATCTTCATGATAGAGAGTCTCCTATTTTGTCACTTTCATACACTAGTGGGAAATTTTCATTATAGAACTTGGCTTGTATATTCCAATGATGGGCTTCCTCAAATTGCCCTTGGTCTTCGTGAGCAAGCAAGTTGGATTCACACCCACTTAGTTTCTTTTTGAGCTTCCATACACTTATAGCTCTACTGCATCCGTTTCATGCAAATCCCTACTCACTTTCATCGATATCAATTGATGGGAATCTTCATAGCCCATTAATTTTCCTAGTTGATGTGAGACGTTCTCCTTCTTTTTGTCTTCTCCACAACCACCATATTCTGTTCCACTTATAGTGCTATATCCATGGCTCACGCTCATGTATTATGTGGAAGTTGAAAAAGTTTGAGAACACCAAGAGTATGAAACAATTGCTTGGCTTGTCATCGTGGTTGTGCATGATGAAATACTTTGTGTGATGAAGATGGAGCATAGCCAAACTATACAATTTTGTAGGGTTAACTTTCATTGGCCATGATATTTTGAGAAGACATGATTGCTTTATTAGTATGCTTGAAATATTATGTTTTTATGTCAATATTAAACTTTTGTTCTGAATCTTATGGATCTGAATATTCTTCCCACAATAAAGAAAATCGCATTGGTAAATATGTTAAGTAGCATTCCACATCAAAAAATTTGTTTTTATCATTTACCTACTCAAGGACAAGCAGGAATTAAGCTTGGGGATGCTTGATACGTCTCCAACGTATCTATAATTTTTTTATTGTTCCATGCTATTATATTATATGTTTTGGATGTTTTATATGCATTAATGTGCTATTTTATATTACTTTTGGGACTAACATATTAACCTAGAGCCCAGTGCCAGTTTCTGTTTTTTTTTCTTGTTTTTGACTTTTACAGAAAAGGAATATCAAACGAAGTCCAAATGAAATAAAACTTTTGATGATTTTTCTTCGACCAGAAGACAACAGGAGACTTGGGAGAGAGGACCAGAGGAGTCCTAAGGAGGCCACAAGCCTCTAGGGCACGCCCCCTGGCTTGTGGGCCCCTCGAGGGTCCTCTAACCCTGACTCCACCTCTTTATATTCTCAAATATTCCCCAAACATCAAAAGCGTCCACAAATACTTTTCGGCCGCCGCAAGCTTCTGTTCTCGTGAGATCCCATCTTGGGCTTTTTCCGGCGATTTGTCGGAGGGGGATTCGATCATGGAGGGCCTCTACATTAACCTTGTTGCCCTTCTGATGATGCGTGAGTAGTTTACCATAGACCTATGGGTCCATAGTTAGTAGCTAGATGGCTTGTTCTCTCTCTTTGATCTTCAATACAATGTTCTCCTCAATGTTCTTGGAGATCTATTCGATGTAATCTTCTTTTGCGGTGCGTTTGTTGAGATCCGATGAATTGTGGATTTATGATCAGATTATCTATAAATATTATTTGAGTCTTCTTTGAACTCTTTTATGCATGATTAAGATATCTTTGTATTTCTCTTCAAACTATCGGTTTGGTTTGGCCAACTAGATTGGTTTTTCTTGCAATGGGAGAGGTGCTTAGTTTTGGGTTCAATCTTGCGGTGTCCTCACCGAGTGAGAGAAGGGGCAGCGAGGCACGTATTGCACTGTTGCCATCAAGGATAAAAAGATGGGGTTTATATCATATTGCTTGAGTTTATCCCTATACATCATGTCATCTTTCTTAAAGTGTTGCTTTGTTCTTATGAACTTAATACTCTAGATGCTGGTAGGAGTCGGTTGATGTGTGGAGTAAGAGTAGTAGATGCAGGCAGGAGTCAGTCTACTTGTCACGGACGTGATGCCTATATTCATGATCATTGCCTTAGATATCGTCATAATTATGCGCTTTTCTATCAATTGCTCAATAGTAATTTGTTTACCCACCGTATGCTATCTTCAAGAGAGAAGCCTCTAGTGAAACCTATGGCCCCGGGTCTATTTTCCATCATATATTTTCAGAACTATAAAGCAAAAGACCCAAAAATACCTTGCCGTGATTTATTTATATTTACGTTAGTTTGCTCTTTTGTTTATCTTTTATACCTATCTCTATTAGATGTCACTCTTGTTCGTGACCGTGAAGGGATTGACAACCCCTTTTTCGCGTTGTGTGCAAGTGTTTGTTAGTTAGTGCAGGTGCATATACTGGAGACTTGCTTGTGCCTCCTATTGAATTGATACCTTGGTTCTTAACTGAGGGAAATAGTTATCTCTACTTTGCTGTATCACCCTTTCCTCTTCAAGGGAAAAATCAACGCAATCTCAAGAAGTAGCACAAACTCTAAACCTTGAAATGATAATCTGTTTTGTATGCCCGAATCGCTCATATAGTGACAGGGGCTGTCACTATCTTCCATGCTAGGTGGGTTATTCTCATGATGAGTGTTTATTCACTTGTCATTCACGAGAAAGTGGCTGGTAATTGGGATGCCCAGTTCCGTGATCGAAATCAAAATCAAAATATAATAATGAAACCAAACTCCCCTGGATTGTTGTTGGTATGGAGGGTACCCGAGGATTTAGCTAGCCATGGCTTGTGTTTGTTGCTGAAGGGGGAGTAAAACTTTACCATTCTGTTCGGGAACCGCCTATAATGTGTCTAGCATGTAAGATAGTGAGATCTCTCGGTTGTTGTGTTGACAATGAAAGCTTGCCTCTCAAAATTATATTCATCTCTGTTTTACAAGATTCCAGCTTTGGCACCTCTGCAAATACCTACTTCCCTCTGCGAAGGGCCTGTCCATTTATAGTTAATTGTTGAGTCATCATCCTCTTATTAAAGCACGAGTTGGAGAGCACTACTGTCATTTATATGCTTTGTTTTTAGTTGATGTTGAGTATGAGTGTGACTGGATCTCTTTCGCCATGAATTATAATATCTAGTCGGTGCTTGAACTTCACAGGTGCTCTGCATTTATGTTTTGCGGTCTCAGAAAGGGCTAGCGAGATACCATTATGTCATATTATATCATGATTGTTTTGAAAAAGTGTTGTCATCCGAGATATCTTATTACTGCTTACTAGTTGATTATGTCATTGATATGAGTGAACGTGAGACCTAAGTGTTATTGTGAACATGGTTAGTTCATAATCATTGCTGAAAACCTAAACATTGGTAGACATATTTGCAACAACAAGACCAAACAGAGTTTGTAAAGTTTTTCTTTGTCACTTTCAGTTTGTCAACTGAATTGCTTGAGGACAAGCAATGGATTAAGCTTGGGGGAGTTGATATGTCTCCATCGTATCTACTTTTCCAAACTTGTTTGCCCTTGTTTTGGACTCTAATTTGCATGATTTGAATGGAACTAACCTCGACTGACGCTGCTTTCAGCAGAATTTCCATGGTGTTATTTTTGTGCAGAAATCAAAGTTCTTAGATGGACCTGAAAATTTACGGAGAATTTTTATGAAATATATAAAAAAATACTGGCGGAAAAAGATACCAGAGGGGGGTCACCTAGAAGCCACAAGCTTTGGGGGCGCGCCTACCCCCCAGGGTGCGCCTCCCAAGCTTGTGGCCCCGGACCTCCGGCAACCCTAAGTCCAACTCCATATATACCTATTCATGGAGAAAAAAATCAAAGAGAAGGATTCATCGCGTTTTGCGATACGGAGCCGGCGCCACCTCCCTTTCTTCATCGGGAGGGCTGATCTGGAGTCCGTTCGGGGCTCCGGAGGGTGTAATCCGTCGCCGTCGTCTGAAGGAAATATGCCCTAGAGGCAATAATAAAGTTATTACTTATTTCCTTATATCATGATAAATGTTTATTATTCATGCTAGAATTGTATTAACTGGAAACATGATACATGTGTGAATACATAGACAAACAGAGTGTCACTAGTATGCCTCTACTTGACTAGCTCGTTGATCAAAGATGATTATGTTTCCTAGCCATAGACAAAGAGTTGTCATTTGATTAACGGGATCACATCATTAGGAGAATGATGTGATTGACTTGACCCATTCCGTTAGCTTAGCACGCGATCGTTTAGTATGTTGCTATTGCTTTCTCATGACTTATACATGTTCCTATGACTATGAGATTATGCAACTCCCGTTTACCGGAGGAACACTTTGTGTGCTACCAAACGTCACAACGTAACTAGGTGATTATAAAGGTGCTCTACAGGTGTCTCCGAAGGTACTTGTTGGGTTGGCGTATTTCGAGATTAGGATTTGTCACTCCGATTGTCGGAGAGGTATCTCTGGGCCCTCTCGGTAATGCACATCACTTAAGCCTTGCAAGCATTGCAACTAATGAGTTAGTTGCGGGATGATGTATTACAGAACGAGTAAAGAGACTTGTTGGTAACGAGATTGAACTAGGTATTGAGATATCGACGATCGAATCTCGGGCAAGTAACATACCGATGACAAAGGGAACATCGTATGTTGTTATGCGGTCTGACCGATAAAGATCTTCGTAGAATATGTAGGAGCCAATATGGGCATCCAGGTCCTGCTATTGGTTATTGACAAGAGAGGTGTCTCGGTCATGTCTACATAGTTCTCGAACCCATAGGGTCCGCACGCTTAAACGTTCGTTGACGATATAGTACTATGAGTTATGTATGTTGGTGACCGAATGTTGTCCGGAGTTTTGGATGAGATCACAGATATGACGAGGAACTCCGGAATGGTCCAGAAGTAAAGATTGATATGTGGATAGTAGTGTTTGATCTCCGGAAAGGTTTCGGAATCCATCGGAAGGGGTTCTGGATGTTTCCCGAAATGTTTGGGCAGAAGAACACTTTATCTGGGCCAAAGGGGAAAGCCCACGAGGTTTTTGGAAAGCGCAAAAGGAAGTTTTGCGGAGTCCAGGGGCAAGACGCCAGAGTCCCTAGTGTCTGGGTCCAGACGCCGGGAACCCTGGCTCCGGCCCTGGAGTCCGAGAAGGACTCTTGCTTTTCGGGTGAAACCGACTTTGTGGAGGCTTTTACTCCAAGTTTCGACCCCAAGGCTCAACATATAAATAGAGGGGTAGGCTAGCACCCAATAGACATCAAGAAACACCAAGCCGTGTGCCGGCAACATCGTCTCCTCTAGTTTATCCTCTATCATAGTTTTCGTAGTGCTTAGGCGAAGCCCTGCGAAGATTGTTCTTCACCAACACCGTCACCACGCCGTCGTGTTGCCGGAACTCATCTACTACTTCGCCCCTCTTGCTGGATCGAGAAGGCGAGGACGTCACCGAGCCGTACGTGTGCAGAACTCGGAGGTGCCGTGCTTTCGGTACTTGGATTGGTCGGATCGTGAAGACGTACGACTACATCAACCGTGTTGATATAACGCTTCCGCTTTCGGTCTACGAGGGTATGTGGACAACACTCTCCCCTCTCGTTGCTATGCATCACCATGATCTTGCGTGTGCGTAGGAATTTTTTTGAAATTACTACATTCCCCAACAGTGGTATCAGAGCCAGGTTTTATGCGAAGATGTCATATGCACGAGTAGAACACAAGTGAGTTGTGGGCGATATAAGTCATACTGCTTACCAACATGTCATACTTTGGTTCGGCGGTATAGTTGGATGAAGCGGCCTGGACCGACATTACGCGTACGCTTACGCGAGACTGGTTCTACCGACGTGCTTTGCACACAGGTGGCTGGCAGGTATCAGTTTCTCCAACTTTAGTTGAACCGAGTGTGGCTACGCCTGGTCCTTGTGAAGTTTAAAACAACACCAACTTGACAAACTATCGTTGTGGTTTTGATGCGTAGGTAAGAACGGTTCTTGCTAAGCCCAGTAGCAGCCACGTAAAACTTGCAACAACAAAGTAGAGGACGTCTAACTTGTTTTTGCAGGGCATGTTGTGATGTGATATGGTCAAGACATGATGCTATATTTTATTGTATGAGATGATCATGTTTTGTAACCAAGTTATCGGCAACTGGCAGGAGCCATATGGTTGTCGCTTTATTGTATGCAATGCAATCGCCCTATAATGCTTAACTTTATCACTAAGCGGTAGCGATAGTCATAGAAGCATAAGATTGGCGAGACGACAACGATGCTACGATGGAGATCAAGGTGTCGCGCCGGTGACGATAGTGATCATGACGGTGCTTCGGAGATGGAGATCACAAGCACAAGATGATGATGACCATATCATATCACTTATATTGATTGCATGTGATGTTTATCTTTTATACATCTTATTTTTCTTAGTTCGACGGTAGCTTTATAAGATGATCTCTCACTAAATTATCAAGGTACAAGTGTTCTCCCTGAGTATGCACCGTTGCGAAAGTTCTTTGTGCTGAGACACCACGTGATGATCGGGTGTGATAGGCTCTACGTTCAAATACAACGGGTGCAAAATAGTTGCACACGCGGAATACTCAGGTTAAACTTGACGAGCCTAGCATACAACAGATATGGCCTCGGAACACGGAGACTGAAAGTTCGAGCGTGAATCATATAGTAGATATGATCAACATAGTGATGTTCACCATTGAAACTAATCCATCTCACGTGATGATCGGACATGGTTTAGTTGATTTGGATCGCGTGATCACTTAGAAGATTGGAGGGATGTCTATCTAAGTGGGAGTTCTTAAGTAATACTCCCTCCGTCCGAAAATACTTGTCATCAAAATGAATAAAAAGAGATGTATCTAGAACTAAAATATGTCTAGATACATCCCCTTTTATTCGATGACAAGTATTTCCGGACGGAGGGAGTATGATTAATTGAACTTTAATTTATCATGAAATTAGTCCTGGTAGTATTATCATATCTATGTTGTAGATCAATAGCTCGCGTTTAGCTCCCCTGTTTTTATATGTTCCTAGAGAAAACTAAGTTGAAAGATGATAGTAGAAATGATGCGGACTGGGTCCGTGATTTGAGGTTTATCCTCATTGCTGCACAGAAGAATTATGTCCTTGATGCACCGCTAGGTGACAGACCTATTGCAGGAACAAATGCAGACGTTATGAACGTTTGGCTAGCTCAATATGATGACTACTTGATAGTTTAGTGCACCATGCTTAACGGCTTAGAATCGGGACTTCAAAGACATTTTGAATGTCATGGACCATATGAGATGTTCCAGGAGTTGAAGTTAATATTTCAAGCAAATACCCGAGTTGAGAGATATGAAGTCTCCAACAAGTTCTATAGCTAAAAGATGGAGGAGAATAGCTCAAGCAGTGAGCATGTGCTCAGATTGTCTGGGTACTACAATCGCTTGAATCAAGTGGGAGTTAATCTTCCAGATAAGATAGTGATTGATAGAATTCTCTAATCACCATCACCAAGTTAGTAGAACTTCGTGATGAACTATAATATGCAAGGGATAACAGAAACAATTCCCAAGCTCTTCATGATGCTGAAATCGACGAAGGTAGAAATCAAGAAAAACATCAAGTGTTGATGGTTGACGAGACCACTAGTTTCAAGAAAATGGCAAAGGGAAGAAGGGGAACTTCAAGAAGAACGGCAAGAAAGTTGCTGCTCAAGTGAAGAAGCCCAAGTTAGTCCTAAGCCTGAGACTAAGTGCTTCTACTGCAAAGGGTCTGGTCACTGGAAGCGGAACTGCCCCAAGTATTTGGCGGATAAGAAGGATGGCAAAGTGAGCAAAGGTATATTGGATATACATGTTATTGATGTGTACTTTACTGGTGTTTATAGCAACCCCTCGGCATTTGATACTGGTTCAGTTGCTAAGAGTAGTAACTCAAAACAGGAGTTGTAGAATGAATAGAGACTAGTTAAGGGTGAAGTGATGATGTGTGTTGGAAGTGGTTCCAAGATCGATATGATCATCATCGCACACTCCCTATACTTTTGGGATTAGTGTTGAACCTAAATAATTGTTATTTGGTGTTTGCGTTGAGCATGAATATGATTTGATCATGTTTATTGCAATACAATTATTCATTTAAGTTAGAGAATAATTGTTGTTCTATTTACATGAATAAAACCTTCTATGGTCATACACCCAATGAAAATGGTTTGTTGGAACTCTCGATCGTAGTGATACACATATTCATAATATTGAAGCCAAAAAATGCAAAGTTAATAATGATAGTGCAACTCATTTGTGGCACTGTCGTTTAGGTCATATTGGTGTAAAGCGCGTGAAGAAACTCCATGCTGATGGGATTTTGGAATCACTTGATGCTTGCGAACCATGCCTTATGGACAAGATGACTAAAGACTCCATTCTCCGGAACAATGGAGCGAGCAACAGATTTGTTGGAAATAATACATACTGATATATGCAGTCCAATGAATATTGAGGCTTGCGGCAGGTATCGTTATTTTCTGACCTTCACAGATGATTTTTAGCAGATATGGGTATATCTACTTGATGAAACATAAGTCTGAAACATTTGAAAAGTTCATATAATTTCTTAGTGAAGTGGAAATCATCGTAACAAGAAAATAAAGTTTCTACAATTTGATCGTAGAGGATAATATTTGAGTTACGAGTTTGGTCTTCATTTTAAACAATGCGAAATAGTTTCGCAACTCACGCCACCTGGAACACCACAGTGTAATGGTGTGTCCGAACATCGTAACCGTACTTTATTAGATATGGTGCAATCTATGATGTCTCTTACCGATTTACCACTATCGTTTTGCGGTTATGCATTAAAGACAGCTGCATTCACGTTAAAAAGGGCACCATCTAAGTCCGTTGAGATGACACAATATGAACTGTGGTTTGGCAAGAAACCAAAGTTGTCATTTCTTAAAGTTTGGGGTTGTGATGCTTATATGAAAAAGTTTCATCCTGATAAGCTCAAACCCAAATCAGAGAAATATGTCTTCATAGGATACCCAAAGGAGACTGTTGGGTACACCTTCTATCACAGATCCGAAGGCAAGACATTCGTTGCTAAGAATGGATCCTTTCTAGAGAAGGAGTTTTCTCTCGAAAGAAGTGAGTGGGAGGAAAGTAGAACTTGATGAGGTAACTGTACCTGCTCCCTAATTGGAAAGTAGTTCATCACAAAAATCTGTTCCTGTGACTCCTACACCAATTAGTGAGGAAGATAATGATGATGATCATGTAACTTTAGATCAAGTTACCACTGAACCTCGTAGGTCAACCAGAGTGAGATCCGCACCAGAGTGGTACGGTAATCCTATTTTGGAGGTCATGTTACTTGACCATGACGAACCTACGAACTATGAGGAAGCGATGATGAGCCCAGATTCCGCAAAATGGCTTGAGGCCATGAAATCTGAGATGGGATCCATGTATGAGAACAAAGTATGGACTTTGGTTGACTTGCCCAATGATCGGCAAGCCATAGAAAATAAATGGATCTCCAAGAGGAAGACGGACGTTGATAGTAGTGTTACTATCTACAAAGCTAGACTTGTCGAAAAAGGTTTTTGACAAAGTTCAAGGTGTTGACTACGATGAGAGTTTCTCACTCGTATCTATGCTTAAGTCTATCCGAATCATGTTAGCAATTGCCGCATTTTATGAAATTTGGCAAATGGATAAACAAAACTACATTCTTAATGGATTTATTAAAGAAGAGTTGTATATGATGCAACCAGAAGGTTTTTGTCGATCCTAAAGGTGTTAACAAAATGTGCAAGCTCCAGCGATCCATCTATGGACTGGTGCAAGCATCTCGAAGTTGGAATATACGCTTTGATGAGTTGATCAAAGCATATAGTTTTATACAGACTTGTCGTGAAGCCTGTATTTACAAGAAAGTGAGTGGGAGCACTACAACATTTCTGATAAGTATATGTGAATGAAATATTTTTGATCGGAAATAATGTAGAATTATTCTGCAAAGCATAAAGGAGTGTTTGAAAAGAGTTTTTCAAAGAAAGATCTCGGTGAAACTGCTTACATATTGAGCATCAAGATCTATAGAGATAGATCAAGACGCTTGATAAGTTTTTTCAATGAGTATATACCTTGACAAGATTTTGAAGTAGTTCAAAATGGAATAGTCAAACAAAGAGTTCTTGCCTGTGTTACAAGGTGTGAAATTGAGTAAGACTCAAAGCCCGACCACGGCAGAAGATAGAAAGAGAATGAAAGTCATTCCCTATGCTTTGGCCATAGGTTCTATATAGTATGCCATGCTGTGTACCAGATCTATTGTATATCCTACACTTATTTTGGCAAGGGAGTACAATAGTGATCTAGGAGTAGATCACTGGACAGCGGTTAAAATTATCCTTAGTGGAATAAGGATATGTTTCTCGATTATGGAGGTGACAAAAAGGTTCATCGTAAAGGGTTACGTCGATGCAAGTTTTAACACTGATCCAGATGACTCTAGTAATTAGCTAGAGTAGCTCCGTCAGAGCATTGTTGACATAGAAATTTGCAAAATACATACGGATCTGAATGTAGCAGACCCGTTGACTAAACTTCTCTCACAAGCAAAACATGATCACACCTTAGTACTCTTTGGGTGTTAATCACATAGCGATGTGAACTAGATTATTGACTCTAGTAAACCCTTTGGGTGTTGGTCACATGACGATGTGAACTATGGGTGTTAATCACATGGTGATGTGAACTATTGGTGTTAAATCACATGGTGATGTGAACTAGATTATTGACTCTAGTGCAAGTGGGAGACTGAAGGAAATATATCCTAGAGGCAATAATAAAGTTATTATTTATTTCCTTATATCATGATAAATTTTTATTATTCATTCTAGAATTGTATTAACCGGAAACATGATACATGTGTGAATACATAGACAAACAGAGTGTCACTAGTATGCCTCTACTTGACTAGCTCGTTGATCAAAGATGGTTATGTTTCCTAGCCATAGACAAAGAGTTGTCATTTGATTAACGGGATCACATCATTAGGAGAATGATGTGATTGACTCGACCCATTCTGTTAGCTTAGCACTCGATCATTTAGTATGTTGCTATTGCTTTCTTCATGACTTATACATGTTCCTATGACTATGAGATTATGCAACTCCGCCATTGGAGGAACACTTTGTGTGCTACCAAACGTCACAACGTAACTAGGTGATTATAAAGGTGCTCTACAGGTGTCTCCGAAGGTACTTGTTGGGTTGGCGTATTTCGAGATTAGGATTTTGTCACTCCGATTGTCGGAGAGGTATCTCTGGGCCCTCTCGGTAATGCACATCACTTAAGCCTTGCAAGCATTGCAACTAATGAGTTAGTTGCGGGATGATGTATTACGGAATGAGTAAAGAGACTTGCCAGTAACGAGATTGAACTAGGTATTGAGATACCGACGATCGAATCTCGGGCAAGTAACATACCGATGACAAAGGGAACAACGTATGTTGTTATGCGGTCTGACCGATAAATATCTTCGTAGAATATGTAAGAGCCAATATGGGCATCAAGGTCCCGCTATTGGTTATTGACAAGAGAGGTGTCTCGGTCATGTCTACATAGTTCTCGAACCCATAGGGTCCGCACGCTTAAACGTTCGTTGATGATATAGTACTATGAGTTATGTATGTTGGTGACCGAATGTTGTTCGGAGTTTTGGATGAGATCACAAATATGACGAGGAACTCCGGAATAGTCCGGAAGTAAAGATTGATATGTGGATAGTAGTGTTTGATCTCCGGAAAGGTTCCGGAATCCATCGGAAGGGGTTCCGGATGTTTCCCGAAATGTTTGGGCATGAGAACACTTTATCTGGGCCAAAGGGGAAAGCCCACAAGGTTTTTGGAAAGCGCAAAAGGAAGTTTTGCGGAGTCCAGGGGCAAGACGCCAGAGTCCATGGCATCTGGGTCCAGACGCCGGGAACCCTGGCGTCTGGCCCTGGAGTCCGAGAAGGACTCTTGCTTTTCGGGTGAAACCGACTTTGTGGAGGCTTTTACTCCAAGTTTCGACCCCAAGGCTCAACATATAAATAGAGGGGTAGGGCTAGCACCCAAGAGACATCAAGAAACACCAAGCCGTGTGCCGGCAACCCCGTCTCCTCTAGTTTATCCTCCGTCATAGTTTTCGTAGTGCTTAGGCGAAGCCCTGCGAAGATTGTTCTTCACAAACACCGTCACCACGCCGTCGTGCTGCCGGAACTCATCTACTACTTCGCCCCTCTTGCTGGATTGAGAAGGCGAGGACGTCACCGAGCCGAACGTGTGCAGAACTCGGAGGTGCCGTGCTTTCGGTACTTAGATCGATCGGATCGTGAAGACGTACGACTACATCAACCGCGTTGATATAACGCTTCTGCTTTCGGTTTACGAGGGTACGTGGACAACACTCTCCCCTCTCGTTGCTATGCATCACCATGATCTTGCGTGTGCGTAGGAACTTTTTTGAAATTACTACGTTCCCCAACAGTCGTCATCATCAACCTTCCTCCATCACCAATTTCATGATGCTCACCTCTGGGAGTGAGTAATTCCTTCGTAGGCTTGTTGGACGGTGATGGGTTGGATGACATTTATCATGTAATCGAGTTAGTTTTGTTAGGGCTTGATCCCTAGTATCCACTATGTTCCGAGATTGATGTTGCTATGACTTTGCTATGCTTAACGCTTGTCACTAGGGTCTGAGTGCCCTGATTTCAGATCTGAATCTATTATGTTTTCATGAATATATGTGTGTTCTTGATCCTATCTTGCAAGTTGTAGACACCTATTATGAGTTATGATCCGCATACTCCAATGTGACAACAATTGGGATTCTTTCCGATGATTATCGTAGTTTGAGGAGTTCATGTATGCACTAAGCGCTAATGCTTTGTTCCGGTTCTCTATTAAAAGGAGGCCTTAATATCCCTTAGTTTCCTATGGACCCTGCTGCCATGGGAGGGCAGGATAAAAGATTTCATGCAAGTTCTTTTCCATAAGCATGTATGACTATATACGAAATACATGCCTACATTATATTGATGAATTGGAGCTAGTTGTGTGTCGCCCTAGGTTATGACTGCTACATGATGAATATTATCCAACACAATTATCCATCGTTGATCCAATGCCTATGAGCTTTTCACATATTGATCTTTGCTAAGTTACTTTCGTTGCTACTGCTGTTACAATCACTAAAAAACTGCTATTATTACTTTTGCTACCGTTATCGTTACTATCGTACTACTTTGCTACTAAATACTTTGTTGCAGATATTAAGTCTTTCAGGTGTGGTAATTGACAACTCAACTGCTAATACTCGTGAATATTCTTTGGCTCCCCTTGTGTCGAATCAATAAATTTGGGTTGAATACTCTACCCTCGAAAACTGTTGCGACCCCCTATACTTGTGGGTTGTCATGGTGTAACTGAGTGCTGAAGCTATCTAATGTAATTCAATTATTAAGTCCTGGTTGCCGTTACACGGATAAGAAATATATGGCGTGTTTTATAAGAAATGTCAATTTGATTACTAAATGGATTATCAATAATAGGCCAATTAGCCTGCTTATTAGGGTTTTCTATTGCAGATGGTTTCTCAGACAACACCATGGGCTATGAACTCAAACTACTCACACGGTTTCTAGAAAGAAGGCGTGTTGGATCAATGAACAACCACACACGACTTCGGCCAGAGAACCGTTTGCATTAGGCCACCTTGAACAAATGTTTCCACATAAAAATTGTTTGTGATATACATACGAACGAAAACATTTTACTGGGATTCACTGTGTGGGATGAACATACGAACGAAAATGACTGGGCATGTATAATTGTCTCTGATGCCTCACCCGGTCACACACGAGATCATTTTGCCCCGCGTGTGTGGCTGAAGGACCTATCCATGACGGTTTCTGGGTAATGTGGGAAGGAACCCCCTATCGCCCACACTTGCAAGGCGGCGGTTTAAAATGTCATCGCGGAAAGGGGTTAAAAACCGTTTGTATAGCATGTCTCTGCACCAGTGTCTTGTAGCAAAAGAACCCACCTAATGAGTCTAGGTTTAGCATCTATATTTTCCATAAGGTGTTTAATAGCAGCATGATCGGTGTGAACAATTACTTTAGAATCAACAATGTAAGATCTGAATTTACACAAGCAAACACAACTACTAAAAATTATTTCTCAATAGTAGCATAATTTCTTTGAGCACTGTCTAGAGTTTTACTAGCATAATGGATAACATTTAATTTCTTATCAACTCTTTGTCCTAGAACAACACCAACAACATAATCACTAGCATCACACACAATTTCAAAAGGCGAGTTCCAATCAGGTGGTTGAACGATAGTTGTAGAAGTTATGGCTTTCTTAAGTGTTTCAAAGGGTTCTACACAATCATCATAAAAAATGAACGGAACATCTTTTTGCAAGAGATTAGTAAGAGGCCTAGAAATTTTAGAGAAGTCTTTAATGAACCTCCTATAGAAACCAACATGACCAAGGAAACTTCTTATACTTTAATATCTTTAGGGCATGGAATTTTCTCAATTGCATCAACTTTAGCTTTATCTACTTCAATACTTCCTTCAGAAATTTTATGCCCCAAGACAATACCTTCATTATGTTGGGGAACGCAGTAATTTCAAAAAATTCCCTACGCACATGCAAGATCTATCATGGTGATGCATAGCAACGAGAGGGGAGAGTGTAGTCCACGTACCCTCGTAGACCATAAGCGGAAGCGTTATGACAATGCGGTTGATGTAGTCGTACGTCATCACGATCCGATCGATCCTAGTACCGAAAGTATGGCACCTCAGCGATCTGCACACGTTCGGCTCAGTGACGTCCCAGGAACTCTCGATCCAGCTGAGTGTCGAGGGAGAGCTTCATCAGCATGACGGCGTGATGACAGTGATGATGAAGTTACCGGTGCAGGCCTTCGCCTAAGCACTGCAACGATATGACCGAGGTGGATTATGGTGGAGGGGGCACCGCACACAACTAAGAGATCAATGAACAACTTGTGTGTCTATGGGGTGCCCCTTCCCCCGTATATAAAGGAGTGGAGGAGGGGGGAGGGCCGACCCTCTATGGCACGCCCTGGAGGAGTCCTACTCCCACCGGGAGTAGGATTCCCCCCTTCCCTAGTTGGACTAGGAGAGAAGGAAGGGGGAGAGAGGGAGGAAGGAAAGGGGGGCGCCGCCCCCCTTCCTAGTCCAATTCGGACCAGAGGGGGATGGGGCGCGCGACCTGCCCTGGCTGCCCCTCTCTCTCTCCACTAAAGCCCATTAGGGCCCATATACTCCCCGGGGGGTTCCGGTAACCCCCTGATACTTCGGTATATGCCTGAACTCACTCGGAACCCTTCCGATGTCCAAACATAATCATCCAATATATCGATCTTTATGTCTCGACCATTTCGAGACTCCTCGTCATGTCCGTGATCATATCTGGGACTCCGAACAACCTTCCGTACATCAAAACACATAAACTCATAATACCGATCATCACCGAACGTTAAGCGTGCGGACCCTACGGGTTCGAGAACTATGTAGACATGACCGAGACTCATCTCCAGGAAATAACCAATAACAGAACCTGGATGCTCATATTGGTTCCTACATATTCTACGAAGATGTTTATCGGTCAAACCGCATAACAACATACGTTATTCCCTTTGTCATAGGTATGTTACTTGCCCGAGATTCGATCGTCGGTATCTCAATACCTAGTTCAATCTCGTTACCGGCAAGTCTCTTTACTTGTTCGTAATGCATGATCCCGCAACTAACTCATTAGTCACAATGCTTGCAAGGCTTATAGTGATGTGCATTACCGAGAGGGCCCAGAGATACTCTCCGATACTCGGAGTGACAAATCCTAATCTCGATCTATGCCAACTCAACAAACACCATCGGAGACACCTATAGAGCATCTTTATAATCACCCAGTTACGTTGTGACGTTTGATAGCACACTAAGTGTTCCTACGGTATTCGGGAGTTGCATAATCTCACAGTCATAGGAACATGTATAAGTTATGAAGAAAGCAATAGCAACAAACTAAACGATCATCGTGCTAAGCTAACGGATGGGTCAAGTCAATCACATCATTCTCTAATGATGTGATCCCATTTATCAAATGACAACTCTTTGTCCATGGCTAGGAAACTTAACCATCTTTGATTAATGAGCTAGTCAAGTAGAGGCATACTAGTGACACTCTGTTTGTCTATGTATTCACACATGTACTAAGTTTCCGGTTAATACAATTCTAGCATGAATAATAAACATTTATCATGATATAAGGTAATATAAATAACAACTTTATTATTGCCTCTAGGGCATATTTCCTTCAGTCTCCCACTTGCACTAGAGTCAATAATCTAGATTACATTGTAATGATTCTAACACCCATGGAGTCTTGGTGCTGATCATGTTTTGCTCGTGAGAGAGGCTTAGTCAACGGGTCTGCAACATTCAGATCCGTATGTATCTTGCAAATCTCTATGTCTCCCTCCTTGACTTGGTCGCGGATGGAATTGAAGCCTCTCTTGATTTGCTTGGTTCTCTTGTGAAATCTAGATTCCTTTGCCAAGGCAATTGCACCAGTATTCTCACAAAAGATTTTCATTGGACGTGATGCACTAGGTATGACACCTAGATCGGATATGAACTCCTTCATCCAGACTCCTTCATTCACTGCTTCTGAAGCAGCTATGTACTCTACTTCACATGTAGATCCCGCCACGACGCTCTGCTTGGAACCGCACCAACTGACAGCTCCACCATTCAATAAAAATACGTATCCGGTTTGTGACTTAGAGTCATCCAGATCAATGTCAAAGCTTGCATCGATGTAACAGTTTATGACGAGCTCTTTTTCACCTCCATAAACGAGAAACATATCCTTAGTCCTTTTCGGGTATTTCAGGATATTCTTGACTGCTGTCCAGTGATCCACTCCTGGATTACTTTGGTACCTCCCTGCTAAACTAATAGCAAGGCACACATCAGGTCTTGTACACAACATTGCATACATGATAGAACCTATGGCTGAAGCATAGGGAATGACTTTCATTTTCTCCCTATCTTTTGCAGTGGTCGGGCATTGAGTCTGACTCAACTTCACACCTTGTAACACAGGCAAGAACCCTTTCTTTGTTTGATCCATTTTGAACTTCTTCAAAACTTTGTCAAGGTATGTGCTTTGTGAAAGTCCAATTAAGTGTCTTGATCTATCTCTATAGATCTTGATGCCCAATATATAAGCAGCTTCACCAAGGTCTTTCATTTCAAAATTCTTATCCAAGTATCCTTTTATGCTATTCAGAAATTGAGTATCATTTTCGATAAAAAATATGTCATCCACATATAATATCAGAAATGCTACAGAGCTCCCACTCACTTTCTTGTAAATACAGGCTTCTCCAAAAGTCTATATAAATCCATACGCTTTGATCACACTATCAAAGCGTATATTCCAACTCCGAGAGGCTTGCACCAGTCCATAAATGGATCGCTGGAGCTTGCACACTTCGTTAGCACCTTTTGGATCGACAAAACCTTCTGGTTGCATCATATACAACTCTTCTTTAAGATATCCATTAAGTAATGCAGTTTTGACATCCATTTGCAAAATTTCATAATCATAAAATGCGGCAATTGCTAACATGATTCTGACAGACTTAAGCATCGCTACGAGTGAGAAGGTCTCATCATAGTCAACTCCTTGAACTTGTCGAAAACCTTTCGCAACAAGTCGAGCTTTGTAGACAGTAACATTACCGTCGGCGTCAGTCTTCTTCTTAAAGATCCATTTATTCTCTATGGCTTGACGATCATCGGGCAAAGCAACCAAAGTCCACACTTTGTTCTCATACATGGATCCCATCTCAGATTTAATGGCCTCAAGCCATTTTACGGAGTCTGGTCACGTCATCGCTTCCTCATAGTTCGTTGGTTCGTCATGGTCAAGTAACATGACTTCCAGAACAGGATTACTATACCACTCTGGTGCGGATCTTACTCTGGTTGACCTACGAGGTTCGGTAGTAACTTGATCAGAAGTTTCATGATCATCATCATTAGCTTCCTCACTTACTGGTGTAGGAATCACTGGAACTGATTTCTATGATGAACTACTTTCCAATAAGGGAGTAGGTATAATTACCTCGTCAAGTTCTACTTTCCTCCCACTCACTTCTTTCAAGAGAAACTCCTTCTCTAGAAAGGATCCATTCTTAGCAACAAATATCTTGCCTTCGGATCTGTGATAGAAGGTGTACCCAACACTCTCCTTTGGGTATCCTATGAAGACACATTTCTCCAATCTAGGTTCGAGCTTATCAGGTTGAAGCTTTTTCACATAAGCATCGCAACCGCAAACTTTAAGAAATGACAACTTGGGTTTCTTGCCAAACCACAGTTCATAAGGTGTCGTCTCAACGGATTTAGATGGTTCCCTTTAACGTGAATGCAGCCATCTCTAAAGCATAGCCCCAAAACGATAGTGGTAAATCAGTGAGAGACATCATCGATCGCACCATATCAAATAAAGTACGATTACAATGTTCGGACACACCATTATGATGTAGTGTTCCGGGTGGCGTGAGTTGTGAAACTATTCCGCATTGTTTCCAATGAAAACCAAATTCGTAAATCAAATATTCTCCTCCACGATCAGATTGTAGAAACTTCATTTTCTTGTTACGATGATTTTCCACTTCACTCTGAAATTCTTTAAACTTTCAAATGTTTTAGACTTATGTTTCATTAAGTAGATATATCCATATCAGCTCAAATCATTTGTGAAGGTAAGAAAATAACGATACCCGCCGCGAGCATCAACACTCATCGGACCGCATACATCAGTATGTATTACTTCCAATAAGTATGTTGCTCGCTCCATTGTTCCAGAGAATGGAGTCTTAGTCATCTTGCCCATGAGGCATGGTTCGCAAGCATCAAGTGGTTCATAATCAAGTGATTCCAAAGCCCATCAGAATGGAGTTTCTTCATGCGCTTTACACCAATATGACCTAAACGGCAGTGCCACAAATAAGTTGCACTATCATTATTAAACTAATATCTTTTGGCTTCAATACTATGAATATGTGTATCACTACTATCAAGATTTAGTAAAAATAGACCACTCATCAAGCATGCATGACCATAAAAGATATTATTCATATAAATAGAACAACCATTATTCTCTGATTTAAATGAATAACCATCTCGCATAAAACAAGATCCAGATATAATGTTCATGCTTAACGCTGGCACCAAATAACAATTATTCAGGTCTAAAACTATTCCCGAAGGTAGATGTAGAGGTAGCGTGCCGATGTCGATCACATCGACTTTGGAACCATTTCCCACGCGCATCGTCACCTCGTCCTTAGCCAATCTTCGCTTAATCTGTAGCCCCTATTTCGAGTTGCAAATATTAGCAACAGAACTAGTACCAAATACCCAGGCGCTACTGCGAGCATTAGTAAGGTACACATCAATAACATGTATATCACATATACCTTTCACTTTAGCATCCTTCTTCTCCGCCAAATACTTGGGGCAGTTCCGCTTCCAGTGACCAGTCCCTTTGTAGTAGAAGCACTCAGTCTCAGGCTTAGGTCCAGACTTGGACTTCTTCACTTGAGCAACAACTTGCTTGCCGTTCTTCTTGAAGTTCCCCTTCTTCCCTTTACCCTTTTTCTTGAAACTGGTGGTCTTGTTGACCATCAACACTTGATGTTTGTCGGTGTCAAAACCGACGGATCTCGGGTAGGGGGTCCCGAACTGTGCGTCAAGGTTGGATGGTAACAGGAGATAGGGGACACTTTGTTTTACCCAGGTTCGGGCCCTCTCGATGGAGGTTAAACCCTACTCCTCCAATACTTGTCGCAGGTCTGGCTCGTTGTCTTGCGCCCTAGCCGCACAGCCCCGTAGTACGGTTGGCCTGAAGGTGCGGCGAGCTTCTCTATCACGGCCGCGAGGTGGCCGATCTGCCATGTCATTTGCTTCGTCTTCTGATTGGGGAAGCGACCTGCGTTTGGGATAATTTTTGGAGGTGCGTCCGAGTTCGAACTCCTCGGCCGCCAGGACGTCTGTCCATCTGTCTGCCAGCAAATTATGATCAGCTCTAAGCTGTTGTTGCTTTTTCTTTAGGCTGTTGGCCATGGCGATGAGCCTGCGTTGAAAACGCTCTTGTTCGGCGGGGTCTGACGGTACGATGAATTCGTCGTCGTCGAGGCTTGCCTCGTCTTCGGAGGGAGGAATGTAGTTATCATCCTCGACCTCCCTTTCTGCCGTGTTCTTATGAAGGTTTGCTTCGTCGTCTTCCTTCGCGGAGTCCTGCTGTGGTTGGTGTTCTTCGGCGGAGTTCGGGGTGGTATTGTCCCCCGTGCCGGAATCACCGTTCTTGCTTTGGCGGGATTTGGAGCGGTGCCGCTGACGGTGGCGCTTGGGATGCTTTTTTGATGAGCCATCCTCCGCTGTTCCATCGCCATCTCCGTCTTTCGGAGCGTCCACCATATATATGTCATATGACGAGGTGGCGGTCCAGCGCCCTACAGGAGCTGGTTGTTGTTCGTCTCCTCCTTCGTCGTCCAAGTCGTCGAAGTCTTCGGAGCCGTAGTCAACCATGTCGGTTAAATCGTCGATAGTGGCTATTAAGTGGGTGGTGGGAGGGCTTTGAATTTCTTCGTCGTCCGAATCCCAACCTCGCAGACCATAGTCCGGCCTGGGCTCTCCTGATAAAGAGAGAGACTTGAGGGATTTCAGAATGTCACCAAAAGGTGAACACTGAAAGATATCCGCGGCGGTGAACTCCATTATAGGTGCCCAATCGGATTCGATCGGCAGGGGCGTGAAAGGCCCGGAGTCCGGAGATGAGTCCGTCCTCTCAGAGTAATGGGTAGCGCGGAGTGCGGGGTCGGCGTCTGGCTCGATCGCTTTTGACGCCGCAGCCCCTGAGGTGACGTCCAACCGTTCTTTCTCAATGGACGCATCGGGCTCCGAACCGAGGGTCGGGGCCGGAACGTGTGCGGCCTCCAGGACACCGTTCGGGAGCAGAGCTATATCATGCTCCCTTTGACAGTGCGGCATGCTTGGCTGTGGCTCGAATCCGTCGAAGATCAAGTCTCCGCGGATATTCGCCGTGTAGTTTAAGCTTCCGAACCTGACTTGATGGCCAGGGGCGTAGCTTTCGATCTACTCCAGATGGCCAAGCGAATTGGCTCGCAGAGCGAAGCCGCCGAAGACGAAAATCTGTCCGGGGAGGAAAGTCTCACCCTGGACTTCATCGCCGTTGATGATCAAAGGAGCCATCGAACCTAAAGGCGACGACACAGAGGAACTCTCAATGAAAGCACCAATGTCGGTGTCAAAACCGGCGGATCTCGGGTAGGGGGTCCCGAACTGTGCGTCAAGGTTGGATGGTAACAGGAGACAGGGGACACTTTGTTTTACCCAGGTTCGGGCCCTCTCGATGGAGGTTAAACCCTACTCCTGCTTGATTAATATTGATGATAGGGGTAGTACAAGAGTAGATCTACCACGAGATCAAGGAGGCTAAACCCTAGAAGCTAGCCTACGGTATGATTGTGTATGATGAAGTTGTATATATGTTGTCCTATGGACTACAACCCTCCGGTTTATATAGACACCGGATAGGGTTAGGGTTACACAGAGTCGGTTACATGGGGAGGAGATCTCGAATATCCGCACACCTAGCTTGCCTTCTACGCCAAGGAAAGAACCTTCCGGACACGGGACGGAGTCTTCAATCTTGTATCTTCATAGTCCTGGAGTCCGGCGGGAGATGTAGTCCGGCTATCCGAACACCCCCTAATCCAGGACTCCCTCAATGCTCCTTCTTGATTTCTACCTCCGCAGCTTTCAGCATTGTGAAGAGCTCGGAAATCGTCTTATCCGTCCCTTGCATATTATAGTTCATCACGAAGCTCTTGTAGCTTGGTGGCAGTGATTGAAGAACTCTGTCAATGACACTATCAACTGGAAGATTAACTCCCAGCTGAGTCAAGTGATTGTGGTACCCAGACATTCTGAGTATGTGCTCACTGACAGAACTATTCTCCTCCATTTTGCAGCTGTAGAAATTATTGGATATTTCATATCTCTCAATTCGGGTATTTGCTTGAAATATTAACTTCAACTCCTGGAACATCTCATATGCTCCATGACGTTCGAAACATCGTTGAAGTCCCGGTTCTAAGCCGTAAAGCATGGCACACTGAACTATCGAGTAGTCATCAGCTTTGCTCTGCCAGGTGTTCACAACATATGGCGTTGCTCTTGCAGTGGGTTAGGCACCTAGCGGTGCTTCTAGGACGTAATTCTTCTATGCAGCAATGAGGATAATCCTCAAGTTACGTACCCAGTCCGTGTAGTTGCTACCATCATCTTTCAACTTAGCTTTCTCTAGGAATGCATTAAAATTCAACGGAACAACAACATGGGCCATCTATCTTCAACAACATAGACATGCAAAATACTATCAGGTACTAAGTTCATGATAAATTAAAGTTCAATTAATCATATTACTTAAGAACTCCCACTTAGATAGACATCCCTCTAATCATCTAAGTGATCACGTGACGCATATCAACTAAACCATGTCCGATCATCACGTGAGATGGAGTAGTTTTCAATGGTGAACATCACTATGTTGATCATATCTACTATGTGATTCATGCTCGACCTTTCGGTCTCAGTGTTCCGAGGCCATATCTGCATATGCTAGGCTCGTCAAGTTTAACCCGAGTATTTTGCATGTACAAAACTGGCTTGCACCTGCGTTGTATGTGCATGTAGAGCTTATCACACCCGATCATCACGTGGTGTCTCAGCACAACGAACTGTAGAACGGTGCATACTCAGGGAGAACACTTATACCTTGAAATTTAGTGAGAGATCATCTTATAATGCTACCGTCGAACTAACCAAAATAAGATGCATAAAGGATAAACATCACATGCAATCAATATAAGTGATATGATATGGCCATCATCATCTTGTGCCTTTGATCTCCATCTCCAAAGCACCGTCATGATCACCATTGTCACCGGCGCGACACCTTGATATCCATTGTAGCATCATTGTCGTCTCGCCAACTATTGCTTCCATGACTATCGCTACCGCTTAGTGATAAAGTAAAGCAATTACATTTCATACAATAAAGCGACAACTATATGGCTCCTGCTAGTTGCCGATAATTGTGTTACAAAACATGATCATCTCATACAATAAAATTTAGCATCATGTCTTGACCATATCACATCACAACATGCCCTACAAAAACAAGTTAGACGTCCTCTACTTTGTTGTTGCAAGTTTACGTGGCTGCTACGGGCTGAGCAGGAACCGTTCTTACCTACGCATCAAAACCAGAACGATTTTTCGTCAAGTGTGCTATTTTAACCTTCAACAAGGACCGGACGTAGTCACACTCGATTCAACTAAAGTTGGAGAAACTGACACCCGCCAGCCACCTGTGTGCGAAGCACGTCGGTAGAACAAGTCTCGCGTAAGCGTACGCGTAATGTCGGTCCGGGCCGCTTCATCCAATAATACCGCCGAATCAAAGTATGACACGCTGGTAAGCAGTATGACTATTATCTCCCACAACTCTTTGTGTTCTACTCATGTATATAACATCTACGCATAGACCTGGCTTGGATGCCACTGTTGGGGAACACATTAATTTCAAAAAAAAATCCTACGCACACGCAAGATCTACCATGGTGATGCATAGCAACGAGAGGGGAGAGTGTAGTCCACGTACCCTCATAGACCGTAAGCGAAAGCATTATGACAACGCGGTTGATGTAGTCGTACGTCTTCACGATCCGACCGATCCTAGTACCGAAAGTACGGCACCTCCGCGATCTGCACACGTTCGGCTCGGTGACGTCCCACGAACTCTCGATCCAGCTGAGTTTTGAGGGAGAGCTTCGTCAGCACGACGGCGTGATGACGGTGATGATGAAGCTACCAGCGCAGGGCTTCGCCTAAGCACTACAATGATATGACCGAGGTGGATTATGGTTGAGGGGGGCATCGCACACGGCTAAGATATCAATGATCAACTTGTGTGTCTATGGGGTTACCCCTTCCCCCGTATATAAACGAGTGGAGGAGGGGGGAGGGCCGGACCTCTATGGCGCGCCCTGGAGGAGTCCTACTCCTACCAGGAATAGGATTCCCCCCTTCCCTAGTTGGAGTAGGAGAGAAGGAAGCGGGAGAGAGGGAGGAAGGAAAGGAGGGCACCGCCCCCCCTTCCTAGTCCAATTCAGACCAGAGGGGGAGGGGGCGCGCGGCATGCTCTGGCTGCCCCCCTCTCTCTCTCCACTAAAGCCCATTAGGGCCCATATACTACCCGGGGGGTTCCGGTAACCCCCCGGTACTCCATTATATGTCTGAACTCACTCGGAACCATTCCGATGTCCAAACATAGTCATCCAATATATCGATCTTTATGTCTCGACCATTTCGAGACTCCTCATCATGTCCGTGATCATATCCGGGACTCCGAACAACCTTCATTACATCAAAACACATAAACTCATAATACCGATCGTCACCGAACGTTAAGCGTGCGGACCCTATGGGTTCGAGAACTATGTAGACATGACCGAGACTCATCTCCGGTCAATAACCAATACCGGAACCTAGATGCTCATATTGGTTCCTACATATTCTATGAAGATCTTTATCGGTCAAACCGCATAACAACATATGTTGTTCCCTTTGTCATCGGTATGTTACTTGCTCGAGATTCGATCGTCGGTATCTCAATACCTAGTTCAATCTTGTTACCGGCAAGTCTCTTTACTCGTTCCGTAATGCATCATCCCGCAACTAACTCATTAGTCACAATGCTTGCAAGGCTTATCGTGATGTGCATTACCGAGAGGGCCCAGAGATACCTCTCCATACTCGGAGTGACAAATCCTAATCTCGATCTATGCCAACTCAACAAACACCATCGGAGAGACCTATAGAGAATCTTTATAATCGCCCAGTTATGTTGTGACGTTTGATAGAACACTAAGTGTTCCTCTGGTATTCGGGAGTTGCATAATCTCATAGTCATAGGAACATGTATAGGTTATGAAGAAAGCAATAGCAACAAACTAAACGATCATCGTGCTAAGCTAACAGATGGGTCAATTCAATCACATCATTCTTTAATGATGTGATCCCGTTTATCAAATGACAACTCTTTGTCCATGGCTAGGAAACTTAACTATCTTTGATTAACGAGCTAGTCAAGTAGAGGCATACTAGTGACACTCTGTTTGTCTATGTATTCACACATGTACTAAGTTTCCGGTAAATAAAATTCTAGCATGAATAATAAACATTTATCATGATATAAGGAAATATAAATAACAACTTTATTATTGCCTCTAAGGCATATTTCCTTCACATTAACCATAAAGTGTCACTTCTCCCAGTTCAAAACAAGATCAGTTTCTTCACATCTCTGCAAAACTCGATCAAGGTTGCTAAGCAATCATCAAAAGAAGTTTCGTAAACAGAAAAATCATCAATGAAAACCTCAACAACCTTTTCACATAAGTTAGAGAATATAGCAGTCATACATCTTTGAAAGGTAGTAGGTGTATTGCACAAGCCAAAAGGCATACTTCTATAAGCATAAGTTCCAAAAGGACAAGTGAAAGTAGTTTTCTCTTGGTCGGATTGTGATACAGGTATTTGAGGGAAACCAGAATATCCATCAAGAAAGCAAAAGTGTGTGTGCTCAGACAATCTTTCTAACATTTGATCAATAGAAGGCAAGGGTAATGATCTTTTCTAGTAGCTTTATTTAATTTTCTGAAATCAATTACCATCCTATAACCAGTTACAATTCTTTGCGGGAAAAGCTCATTTTTATCATTGGGAACAACGGTGATGCCTCCTTTCTTAGGGACACAATGAATAGGACTTACCCATCTACTATCGGCTATGGGATAGATTATACCTGCTTCAAGGAGCTTTAATATTTCAGTTCTTACCACCTCCTTCATCTTAGGATTTAATTGTCGTTGATGATTGACAACTGCTTTAGCATCAGGCTCCATATTAATCTTGTGCTGACATAAAGTGGGGCTAATGCCCTTAAGATCATCAAGAGTATATCCAATAGCGGCACAGTGCTTCCTTAGAGTTTTTAATAATCTCTTTTCCTCATGCTCTGAAAGGTTAGCACTAATAATAACATGATATATCTTCTTTTCATCAAGATAGGCATATATATTTTAATGTATCAAGCAATTGTTTTAATTCAAACATAGGATCACCTTTAGGTGGAGGAGGACCTCCCAGAGTTTCAATAGGCAAATTATGTTTCAGGATAGGTGGTTGATCAAAAACATCTTATCTATTTCATTTCTTTCATTCATATGCATATCGTTTTCATGGTCTAGCAAATATTGTTCTAACGGATTTGTAGGAGGTACATCAATAAAAGCAAGAACAATAATTTCATCTAAGAAAAATTAAACTCATGAGATATATCACCAAATTTAACACTGACAGTTTCTTTAGCACAATCAATCTTAGAATTAACAGTTCTCAAGAAAGGTCTACCAAATATAATGGGGCAAAAATCATTGATACGCCTCTGTCGTATCTATAATTTTTGATTGTTTCATGCCAATATTCTACAACTTTCATATACTTTTGGCAACTTTTTATACTATTTTTGGGACTAACATATTGATCCAGTGCCCAGTGCCAGTTCCTGTTTGTTGCTTGTTTTTATTTTGCAGAATATTCATACCAAACGAAGTACAAATGCGATAAAAACTTATGGAGATTTTTTTGGAATATATGTGATTTTTGGGAATTGGAATCAACGCAAGACGATGCCTGAGGGGCCCACAAGCCCTAGGGGCATGCCCCTCTACCCAGGGCGCACCTGGGAGGCTTGTGGACACCCCGTGAGGTTCTTCGGCCGCAAGAAAGCTAATATTCGGATAAAAATCGTGTTAAAATTTCAGCCCGATCGGAGTTACGGATCTCCGGGAATTTAAGAAATGGTGAAAGGCCAGAATCTGGGAACGAAGAAGCAGAGAGAGATCCAATCTCGGAGGGGCTCTCGCCCCTCTGCCGCCATGGAGGCTATGGACCAGAGGGGAAACCTTCCTCCCATCTAGGGGGAGGTCAAGGAAGAACAAGAAGGAGGGTGCTCTCTCCCCCTCTCTCTCCCGGTGGCACCGGAACGCCGCCGGGGCCATCATCATGACGGCGATCTACACCAACAACTTCGCCGCCATCATCACCAACTCTCCCCCCTCTATGCAGCGGTGTAACACCTCTTCTCCCCGCTATAATCTCTACCTAAACATGGTGCTCAATGCTACATATTATTTCTCAATGATGTATGGCTATCCTATGATGTTTGAGTAGATCTGTTTTGTCCTATGGGTTGATTGATGATCGTGATTGGTTTGAGTTGTATGTTTTATTATTGGTGCTGTCCTATGGTGCTCTCCATGTTGCGCAAGCATGAGGGATCCCCGCTGTAGGGTTTGCAATATGTTCATGATTTGCTTTTGGTGGGTGGCGTGAATGACAGAAGCACAAACCCGAGTAAGTAGGTTGTTTGTGTATGGGAGTAAACATGACTTGATACTTTAATGCTATGGTTGGGTTTTACCTTATAGAATGCTCTATGCACTTAACTTATATCTTTTGAGTATGGCTTTATATAATACTTCATGTGCTTCACTTATATCTTTTGAAATTTGGATTGCCTGTTTCTCTACACATAGAAAAACGCCATTTGTAGAATGCTCTTTTGCTTCACTTATATTTGTTAGAGCATGGGAAAATCTTTTGTATAAAGAATTAAACTCTCATGTTCACTTATATGTATTTAGAGAGTCATCAGGAATTGGTCATTCACATGGTTAGTCATAAAATCCTACATAAAACTTGTAGATCACTGAATATGATATGTTTGATTCCTTGCAATAGTTTTGCGATATAAAGATGGTGATATTAGAGTCATTCTAGTGAGTAATTGTGGATTAGTAGAAATACTTCTGTTAAGGTTTGTGATTCCCGAAGCATGCACGTGTGGTGAACCGTTATGTGATGAAGTCAGAGCATGATTTTTTTACTGTCTTCCTTACGAGCGGCGGTCGGGAACAAGCGATGGTCTTTTCCTACCAATCTATCCCCCTAGGGGCATGCATATTAGTACTTTGCTTCGATGGATAATAAATTGTTGCAATAAGTATGTGAGTTCTTTATGATTAATGTTGAGTCCATGGATTATACGCACTCTCACCCTTCCACCATTGCTAGCCTCTCTAGTATCGCGCAACTTTTGCCCGTGCATTAAACCCACCATATTCCCTTCCTCAAAATAGCCACCATACCTACCTATTATGGCATTTCCATAGCCATTTCGAGATATATTACCATGCAACTTCCACTGTTCCGTTTATTATGACACGCATCATCATTGTCATATTGCTTTGCATGATCGTAAGATAGCTAGCATGATGTTTTCATGGCTTGTCCATTTTTTGATGTCATTGCTACGCTAGATCATTGCACATCCCAGTGCACTGCTGGAGGAATTCATATAGAGTCATATCTTTGTTCTAGTATTGAGTTGTAATTCTTGAGTTGTAAGTAAATAAAAGTGTGATGATCATGATTATTAAAACATTGTCCCATGTGAGGAAAGGATGATGGAAGCTATGATTCCCTCACAAGTTGGGATGAGTATCTGTCGGTGTACAAAAGTAGGGGCCCTTTTTGTACCCCTCTACTTGTGCACGGGCAGTCAGAGCCGCGCCCGCGGCCACACTAAGTAGGGAAGAGGAAGGCACAAGACGGGCAAGGCAACACCAAGACCAAGAAACACAAAGAACAAGAGGGCGAGGTGGACTCCCCTGGCGAGACCCTTGCTGGGGTGGCCTCCGCAGCCCTGGCAAGAGCCTTGCCGGGGCACTTGCCCAACGCCAGCATGGCGCGCCACCCTTGAGCCCAAGGGTTCCAACACCGCCAACAACCACATTGGAACCAAGGCTTGGGAGGCAGCTCCGTGGTGGCATGCAGATCTTTGTCAAGATCATAAACACTCAAGATCAGATAAGGACCGAAAGACGACGATCCTCGGCAAGATCCTTGCCGAGGAAATCCACGAGACCCCTGAAAAGACCCTTGCCGGGGACAACCGCAGCGCCACGGCAAGACCACTTGCCGGGGCCCCGGCAAGACCCTTCCCAAGGACACCTGCGGGGCCGCAGCCAGGCCCACATCTGCCAAGACTCCACCACCGTTCCCATCCAGCTGCCAGCCCAACCAAGCTGGACAGGCACCTGCGTGGCGACGTGCGGCTTCCTGGCCAACTCAGCAAGCACCTACATGGTGGCATGCAGATCTTGGTGAAGACCCTACCACCACGCCATCTCAGCAGCCTGCCAGCCTGCATGGCGCTGCATGCATCGTTGGCCTGGACGCGTGTCGGAGCAAGGCAGGGCGGCGACTGATAACCCACAAGTATAGGGGATCGCAACAGTTTTCGAGGGTAGAGTATTCAACCCAAATTTATTGATTCGACACAAGGGGAGCCAAAGAATATTCTCAAGTATTCGCAGTTGAGTTGTTAGTTCAACCACACCTGGATAACTTAATTCTGCAGCAAAGTATTTGGTAGCAAAGTAGTATGGAAGTAACAGTAATGGTAGCAAAAGTAACAATAGCAGTTTTGTAGTAATTGTAATAGTGGCAACGGTGAAGTAACTAAGCAAAGAAGAATATGTGAAAAGCTCGTAGGCATTGGATCGGTGATGGAGAATTATGTCGGATGCAATTCCTCATGCAATAGTTATAACATAGGGTGACACAGAACTAGCTCCAATTCATCAATGTAATGAAGGCATGTATTCCGAATATAGCCATACGTGCTTATGGAAAAGAACTTGCATGGCATCTTTTGTCCTACCCTCCCGTGGCAGCGGGGTCCTATTGGAAACTAAGGGATATTAAGGCCTCCTTTTAATAGAGTACCGGACCAAAGCATTAACACTTAGTGAATACATGAACTCCTCAAACTACGGTCATCACCGGGAGTGGTCCTAATTATTGTCACTTCGGGGTTGCCGGATCATAACACATAGTAGGTGACTATTGACTTGCAAGATTGGATCAAGAACTCACGTATATTCATGAAAACATAATAGGTTCAGATCTTAAATCATGGCACTCGGGCCCTAGTGACAAGCATTAAGCATAGCAAAGTCACAGCAACATCAATCTCAGAACATAATGGATACTAGGGATCAAACCCTAACAAAACTAACTCGATTACATGGTAAATCTCATCCAACCCATCACCGTCCAGCAAGCCTACGATGGAATTACTCACGCACGGCGGTGAGCATCATGAAATTGGTGATGGAGGAAGGTTGATGATGACGATGGCGACGGATTCCCCTCTCTGGAGCCCCGAACGGACTCTAGATCATCCCTCCCGAGAGAGATTAGGGCTTGGCAGTGGCTCCGTATCGTAAAACGCGATGAATCCTTCTCTCTGATTTTTTCTCCCCGAACGTGAATATATGGAGTTGGAGTTGAGGTCGGTGGAGCACCAGGGGGCCCATGAGGCAGGGGGCGCGCCCAGGGGGGTAGGCGCACCCCCCACCCTCGTGGACAGGGTGTGGGCCCCCTGGCCTTGATCCTTTCGCCAGTATTTTTATTAATTCCAAAAATATTCTCCGTGAAGTTTCAGGTCATTCCGAGAACTTTTATTTTGCACAAAAATAACAACATGGCAATTCTGCTGAAAACAGCATCAGTCCAGGTTAGTTCCATTCAAATCATGCAAGTTAGAGTCCAAAAGAAGGGCAAAAGTGTTTGGAAAAGTAGATACGATGGAGACGTATCAACTCCCCCGAGCTTAAACCTTTGCTTGTCCTCAAGCAATTCAGTTGACAAACTGAAAGTGATAAAGAAAAACTTTTACAAACTCTGTTTGCTCTTGTTGTTGCAAATATGTAAAGCCAACATTCAAGTTTTCAGCAAATATTATGAACTAACCATATTCACAATAACATTTAGGTCTCATATTTACTCATATCAATGGCATAATCAACTAGCGAGCAATAATAATAAATCTCGGATGACAACACTTTCTCAAAACAATCATAATATGATATAACAAGATGGTATCTGGCTAGCCCTTTTTGAGACCGCATAACATAAATGTAGAGCACCTCTGAAGATCAAGGACTGACTAAACATTGTAATTCATGGTAAAAGAGATCCAGTCATAGTCATACCCAACATAAATTAATAGTAATGTATGCAAATGACAGCGGTGCTCACCAGCTGGTGCTTTTTAATAAGAGAATGATGACTCAACATAAAAGTAAATAGATAGGCCCTTCGCAGAGGGAAGCAGGGATTTGTAGAGGTGCCAGAGCTCGATTTTTGAAGTAGAGACGAATAACATTTTGAGTGGCATACTTTCATTGTAAACATAACAACCGAGAGATCTCGATATCTTCCATGCTACACACATTGTAGGCGGTTCCCAAGCAGAATGGTAAAGTTTATACCCCCCCACCAACAAGCATCAATCCATGGCTAGCTCGGAGCAACGAGTGCCTCCAACTAGCAACAGCCCTGGGGGAGTTTTGTTTGCAATTATTTCGATTTCAGTTGCTTAGAGCATGGGACTAGGCATCCCGGTGACCAGCCATTTTCTCGTGAGTGAGGAGCGGAGTCCAGTCCTCTTGAGAATAACCCGCCTAGCATGGGAGATACAGACAACCCTAGTTTATACATGAGCTATTCGAGTATGCAAAACAGAATTTCATTTGAAGGTTTAGAGTTTGGCACATACAAATTTACTTGGAACGGCAGGTAGATACCGCATATAGGAAGGTATAGTGGACTCATATGGAATAACTTTGGGGTTTATGGAAGTGGATGCACAAGCAGTATTCCCGCTTAGTACAAGTGAAGGCTATAAAAAGACTGGGAAGCGACCAACTAGAGGGCGACAACAGTCATGAACATGCATTAAAATTAATAAACATTGAGTGCAAGCATGAGTAGGATATAATCCACCATGAACATAAATATCGTGAAGGCTATGTTGATTTTGTTTCAACTACATGCGTGAACATGTGCCAAGTCAAGTCACTTGAATCGTTCAAAGGAGGATACCACCCTATCATACCACATCACAACCATTTTAATAGCATGTTGGCACGCAAGGTAAACCATTATAAACTCCTAGCAAATTAAGCATGGCATGAGCAACTATAATCTCTAATTGTCATTGCAAACATGTTTCATTCATAATAGGCTGAATCAAGAACGATGAACTAATCATATTTACAAAAACAAGAGAGGTCGAGTTCATACCAGCTTCTCTCATCTCAATCAGTCCATCATATATCGTCATTATTGCCTTTCACTTGCACGACCGAACGATGTGGATAATAATAATAGTGCACGTGCATTGGACTAAGCTGGAATCTGCAAGCATCTGACACACAGGAGAAGACAAGATAATATGGGATCTTTGTTAAATCAACAATAATGCATATAAGAGCCATTTCAACATTTTCATTATGGTCTTCTCCTCTCGACCCCTAAAGAAAAGAAAAGAAATAAAACTATATACACGGGAAATCTCCCAACAAGCAAAAGAAGAACAAGAAATCTTTTTGGGTTTCTTTTAATTAGTACTACTACAAGCATGGAAAGTAAACTAGCTAGAAGCTACAACTAATTTTTTGTTTTTTCTTAAGGTTTTTCAAACACACAAGAAGAAAGCGAGAAAAGAAAATAAACTAGCTGGTTATAATATATCTCCCTTTTGCCTGAAAGTCAAAGTACGAGCACCGAGTTGCCTCCGTCCTCCTCTTATATTCGTTCGCCTCCTCCCTGGTTATAATATATCTCCCTTTTGCCTGAAAGTCAAAGAAAGTAGGTGCAAGGAGAGCAACATGGAAAGTGCGGCGCCTGTCAAACATTAGTCGGTACTGGAGAGGCTGTTCATTCCTCTCAATAAACTGATGGCGAACCATAGCATTATAATCTAGATAAGCGGGAGGCAATTCCATATCATTTTCATGTATGGGTATCTCAAGAAAACTAGCCACACGGGTTGCATAAATCCCACCAAACAAGTCTCCACTTAAACCATTATTATGCAACCTTTGTGCAACAATGGCCCCCAAGTTATATTGTTTATCTCCTAAAACAGCACTCTTGAGAACACTAAGGCCGGGAACACACATGTGACATGCCTCATCCTTACCGTTTATGCATCTTCCTATAAAGAGAGCAAAGTAATGTATAGCAGGAAAATGAATGCTCCCTATGGTAGTTTGTGTTATTTCCCTTGATTCCCCCACAGTGATACTAGCAAGAAAATCATTAAACTCCGATTTGCGAGGTTCACTAGCACTACCCCACTGCGGAAGTTTACAAGCAGTATTAAAATCCTCTGAGTCCATAGTGTAAGATTTACCATAGATATCAAATAGGATAGTGTGAGAATTGCGTGAAGATGAAAATTTGAACCTTGTCACAAAGGAATCAGTTAGGTGATAATACTGAGGGCACTTATCTAGCATGAAGCCCTCGAGTTCAGCATTACGCACATATGCGTCAAATTCCTCCTTAATTCCTGCTCGAACCATGAAATCTTCTGATGGCCATTCACAAGGCCGCACTTGAGCTTCTCTTGGTGGTTCATGGTCTGGCTCACATATTGCGGGCCTGGGTCCTTGCTTCCTTGAAGAACCACCTTGGTACATTTTCCTAAACATATTTCTTCCTCTGAAAAATTTCTGAAAATTTTAGTAACTTAAAATAAAAGTGAACCAAACTCAACAAAATTGATAGCAACTACTCCCGCAAGTGCATAGAGAGTAGAGACTATATCATGCATTAAAACTACTTGGGACCATATAAATTTGACATGCAAGCTCAAGAACAGAGTCACCTAGGCAGCAAAAATTTGCAATGAATAAAGCACTAGAACAAAAACTAATTGGACCATTGGAGGAGTCACATACCGAAGAACAATCCCTCAAAGCAGTTTTGTGAGTGGAGCTTTGAGCAAGGAGATCGAAAATAGCAGCAAGATGAGCTAGAACTCGTGCTTGAGCTGGTTGGTGATTTTTTTGGGAGGAAGAAGGAGTGTGTGGTGGCTGGAATAAGTGAAGGGGGGCCATTAGGGGCCCACGAGGCAGGGGGCGAGCCAGGGGGGTGGGCGTGCCCTGGACCCTCGTGGCCAGGTGCTTGCTCCCCCTAATGTGTTCTCAGTGCTAGATATTCTCAAATATTCTAGAAAAAACCATATTCCATTTTCAGGGCATTTGGAGAAGTTTTATTTTCGGGGTATTTTTTATTGCAAGGATAATTCAGAAAACAGACAAAATATACTATTTTTGCTTTATTTAATCTAAATAACAGAAAGTAAAAGGAGGGTACAGAAGATTGTGCTTTCTAATTTCATCCATCTCATGCTCATCAAAAGGAATCCACTAACAAGGTTGATCAAGCCTTGTTAACAAACTCATTCCGAATAACATGGAACCGGAGAAATTTCAAATAACACTATGTTACCTCAACGGGGATATGCACATCCCCAATAATAAGAATATCATATTTCTTCTTGACAGTAAGAAGAGAAAATTCAAAACCTCCAATAGTAATTGATGAAAATTTTCCAATAGAATTGATACTGTGGAGTTGAGGTTGTTTCCTGGGAAAGTGTACCGTATGCTCATTACCATTAACATGAAAAGTGACATTACCTTTATTGCAATCAATAACAGCCCCTGTAGTATTCAAAAAGGGTCTACCAAGGATAATCGACATACTATCATCCTCAGGAATATCAAGAATAACAAAGTCCGTTAAAACAGTAACATTTGCAACCACAACAGGCACATCCTCACAAATACCGACAGGTATAGCGGTTGATTTATCGGCCATATGCAGAGATATTTCAGTAGGTGTCAACTTATTCAAATAAAGTCTACGATATAAAGAGAGAGGCATAACACTAACACCGGCTCCAAGATCACATAAAGCAGTTTTAACATAGTTTCTTTTAATGGAGCATGGTATAGTTGGTACCCCTGGATCTCCTAGTTTCTTAGGTATTCCACCTTTAAAAGTATAATTAGCAAGCATGGTGAAAAATTCACCTTCCGGAATCTTTCTTTTATTTGTGACAATATCTTTCATATACTTAGCATAAGGATTCATTTTAAGCATATCAGTCAAACGCATACACAAGAAGATAGGTCTAATCATTTCAGCAAAGCGCTCAAAATCCTCATCATCCTTTTTCTTCGATGGTTTAGGAGGAAAAGGCATGGGTGTCTGAACCCATGGTTCTCTTTCTTTACTGTGCTTCCTAGCGACAAAGTCTCTCTTATCATAATGTTGATTCTTTGATTATGGGTTATCAAGATCAACAACAGGTTCAATCTCTACATCATTGTCATTACTAGGTTGAGCATCAACATAAACATCATCATTAACATTATCACTAGGTTCATGTTCATCACCAGATTGTGTTTCAGCATCAGAAATAGAAATATCATTGGGATTCTCAGGTGTGTCAACAACAGCTTCACTAGAAGCATGCAAAGTCCTATCATTTTTCTTTTTCTTCCTTATAGAAGAACTAGGTGCATCAACATTAGTTCTCTGAGAATCTTGCTCAATTCTCTTAGGGTGGCCCTCAGGATACAAAGGTTCCTAAGTCATTTTACCCCCTCTAGTCATAACTCTAACAACATTATCATTCTTCTTATTATTTAATTCATTGAGAAAATCATTTTGAGCTTTAAGTACTTGCTCTACTTGAGTGGTAACCATAGAAGCATGTTTACTAATGAGTTTAAGTTCACCTTTAACTCTAGACAAATAATCACTCAAGTGTTCAATCATATAAGCATTGCGTTTCAATTGTCTACCAACATAAGCACTGAAGTTTTCTTGTTTAACAATAAAATTATCAAACTCATCTAAGCATTGGCTAGCAGACTTATAACGAGGAATATCACCTTCATCAAATCTATAGAGAGAATTTACCTTTACTACCTGTGTCGGGTTATCAAGACCATGTATTTCTTCAATAGGCGGCAAATTAAGACCATGTATTTCTTCAATAGGAGGTAAATTCTTAACATCATCAGCTTTAATGCCTTTTTCTTTCATAGATTTCTTTGCCTCTTGCATATCTTCAGGACTGAGAAATAGAATACCCCTTTTCTTCGGAGTTGGCTTAGGAGTTGGTTCAGGAAGTGTCCAATTATTTTCATTAGTCAACATATTATTCAATAGCAATTCAGCTTGATCAGCAGTCCTTTCCCTGAAAACACAACCAGCACAACTATCCAGGTGGTCTCTGGAAGCATCGGTTAGTCCATTATAGAAGATATCAAGTATTTCATTTTTCTTGAGAGGATGATCAGGCAAAGCATTAAGTAATTGGAGAAGCCTCCCCCAAGCTTGTGGGAGACTCTCTTCTTCAATTTGCACAAAATTATATATTTCCCTTAAAGCAGCTTGTTTCTTATGAATGGGGAATATTTAGCAGAGAAGTAATAAATCATATCCTGGAGACTACGCACACAACCAAGATCAAGAGAATTGAACCATGTTTTAGCATCACCCTTTAACGAGAACGGAAATAATTTGAGGATATAGTAGTAGCGAGTTTTCTCATCATTAGTGAATAGGGTGGCTATATCATTCAATTAAGTAAGATGTGCCACAACAGTTTCAGATTCATAGCCATAAAAAGGATCAGATTCAACAAAAGTAATTATCTCAGGATCAACAGAGAAATCATAATCCTTATCAGTAACATAGATAGGTGAAGTAGCAAAAGCAGGGTCATATTTCATTCTAGCATTCAGAGATTTTTCTTTCAACTTAGCTAATAATTTCTTAAGATCATATCTATCATTGCAAGCAAGAAAGTCTCTAACATTTTCTTCATCCATAACATAACTCTCGGGCACAACAGGCAATTCATATCTAGGGGGAGAATCTTCATCATCACTTTCATCAATATTATCAGTTTCGATAATTTCATTCTCTCTAGCCCTAGCAAGTTGTTCATCAAGAAATTCACCCAATGGCACATTAGTATCAAGCATAGAAGTAGTTTCATCACAAGTATCATGCATAGCAGAAGTGGCACCATCAATAACATGCGACATATCAGAAATAATAGCAAAAGCAGGTTTACGTGTCGCAAGCTTACTCAAAACAGAAGGTGAATCAAGTGCAAAGCTAGATGGCAGTTCCTTACCTCCCCTCGTAGTTGAGGGAAAAATCTCAGTTCTTTCGTCTTTCAAGTTCCTCAAAGCGATCAACAGATATAAATCCCAAGTGACTCAAAGAATAGAGCTATGCTCCCCGACAACGGCGCCAGAAAATAGTCTTGGTAACCCACAAGTATAGGGGATCGCAACAGTTTTTGAGGGTAGAGTATTCAGCCCAAATTTATTGATTCGACACAAGGGGAGCCAAAGAATATTCTCAAGTATTAGCAGTTGAGTTGTCAATTCAACCACACCTGGATAACTTAATATCTGCAGCAAAGTATTTAGTAGCAAAGTAGTATGGAAGTAACGGTAATGGTAGCAAAAGTAACGATAGCAGTTTTGTAGTAATTGTAACAGTGGCAACAGTAAAGTAACTAAGCAAAGAACAATATGTGAAAAGCTCGTAGGCATTGGATCGGTGATGGGGAATTATGTCGGATGCAATTCCTCATGCAATAGTTATAACATAGGGTGACACAGAACTAGCTCCAATTCATCAATGTAATGTAGGCATGTATTCCGAATATAGTCATATGTGCTTATGGAAAAGAACTTGCATGACATCTTTTGTCCTACCCTCCCATGGCAGCGGGGTCCTATTGGAAACTAAGTGATATTAAGGCCTCCTTTTAATAGAGTACCGGACCAAAGCATTAACACTTAGTGAATACATGAACTCCTCAAACTACGGTCATCACCGGGAGTGGTCCCGATTATTGTCACTTCGGGGTTGCCGAATCATAACACATAGTAGGTGACTATAGACTTGCAAGATTGGATCAAGAACTCACATATATTCATGAAAACATAATAGGTTCAAATCTGAAATCATGGCACCCGGGCCCTAGTGACAAGCATTAAGCATAGCAAAGTCATAGCAACATCAATCTCAGAACATAGTTGATACTAGGGATCAAACCCTAACAAAACTAACTCGATTACATGGTAAATCTCATCCAACCCATCACCGTCCACCAAGCCTATGATGGAAGTACTCACGCGCGGTGGTGAGCATCATGAAATTGGTGATGGAGGAAGGTTGATGATGACGATGACGACGGATTCCCCTCTCTGGAGCCCCGAACGGACTCCAGATCAGCCCTCCCGCGAGAGATTAGGGCTTGGCGGCGGCTCTGTATCGTAAAACGTGATGAATCCTTCTTTCTAATTTTTTCTCCCCGAACGTGAATATATGGAGTTGGAGTTGAGGTCGTGGAGCACCAGGGGCCCACGAGGCAGGGGGCGCGCCCAGGGGGGTAGGCACGCCCCCACCCTCGTGGACTGGGTTGGGGCCCCTGGCCTTGATTCTTTCGCCAGTATTTTTTATTAATTCCAAAAATATTCTCCGTGAAGTTTCAGGTCATTCCGAGAACTTTTATTTCTGCACAAAAATAACACCATGGCAATTCTGCTGAAAACAACGTCAGTCCAGGTTAGTTCCATTCAAATCATGCAAGTTAGAGTCCAAAACAAGGGCAAAAGTGTTTGGAAAAGTAGATACAATGAAGACGTATCAGCGACGGACAGGACGGGCCTCGTTGCCATCCCCGATAAAGCAACGAGACACCTAAGGAGCGCATTGAATGCGCCTTGTCCCGTAATGACAGGCGATAAGCTTGTGCACTGTACACCTTTCCACATCTCGTGTGCCAGTGTGGCAACCCCTTTTTACTATAAAAGCAAGCCTGAGGCGTCCAGGAGGAGGATTCAGACCTTTTGGACTACGCACGCACCATAGCTAGTTCGAGAGCTCAAGAACACTCAAATATACACCAACGCAGGACTAGGGTTTTACACATCCTCACGGCCCGAACCTGGGTAAACGATCTTTGTGCTGGCTCCTAGACCTGCTCTTTGCACAACCCCGCGCCCGCCAACCGTAGAAGGGATCCCAGTGATTCCATAAGTGTCGTTTCCACTGACATCTTTGGCGCGCCAGGTAGGGGGCGCAGTTGTGGAAATCTGGTCTGGTTGGAGCAGCGACTTCATGGTGGTCGTCACTCCAAGGGAGAAGACGACCAAACGGGTGGCGTCGTCTACAGATGCGGTGGACACCCGCGCAACGACAGAAAAGCTAAGTCATGCAAAACTTCGAGAAATTCCGTTTTTTATACATATGGTTATCGTCCTCGAAGATCTTGCCCTCTGTATAGAAAACCTGCACGCAATGGGGCCCTGCCACTATTGGCAACGCCTTTACTCTGTTTCGAGTCCGCTCAACAGTCCAAGCGGCTGCGTCAAGAACAGCAGGGTGACCCTCTGCAATTAGCAACACTCTCGTTCTGTCTCGAGTCCGCTCGACAGTTCGAGCGGCCGTGTTAAGAGCGGTAAGGTGGTTCACCTGGCAGCAAGCATACATGGCAGGCTATTGGGGATCCGTCCTCAAGGCGCCGCGGCCTGGGTTTGCGTGCCGACAAGCTTACCCGATTAACATAGGGTGGACATACAAAGGAAGATCAAACGGGAGAATAACATGCATCGGTTCAAAGTACTGCAGAGTTATATTACATCAATTGTTGTTTCGGTTCTAACTAAAGATAAAAGTTGTCTTGGTCATGAACCTGCAGTGAGAAACAGGGTGCCTAATCCCGGTGCTGGCCCTCTACCCTCCGAACTCCGTCGACGCGGCTGATGATGGGCTCGATACGCTCCTCGAGCGCCGCGACGTCCGCATCCTCTGGCAGGCTCTCCAGCGCGGCGTCGAAGTCGAGGTTGGGGTTCCAGTACGCCACCTTGGTGAGGACCTTGGTCATGACGCCCTGGCAAAGCTTCCGGGCCTCATTGGCCAGGGAGGCCGCCCTGTTGGAGCGGAACTACTCCAGGTCCCCAAGAACACCCTTGAAGAACAGGGTCAGCTTGGCATTGGGGCTCACGTTCAGCTCCGGGGCGTACCTCACGTTTGGCATCCCCATGGTAGCCAGCTGCGTGGTGATCCTGCCGGCGACGTTAATGAGGCGGCTGACCCAGAAGTTCTCGCCTTTCACAAAGTCCTCGTGGTTGGCAGCGTCGTTCTTCCGCAGCTGTCTCTCCTTCTCCAGATTCTTGGTCAGGGTCTCCTCCTGGGCCTTGACCTCCGAAAGCGTCCCTTCAAGACCCTCCAGCTTTAGCTTCAAGTCTTCGATGGAGTCGTTGGCCTTGGAGAGCTGCTCAGCCTTGCCCAGGACTGCAGCCTGCGCCTCGATCAGAGTGTCGTTGAGCGTGTCCTTCTCCTTCGCCGGCTTCAGGGCCTGGTCCTTCAGCCCGTCCCGCTCCACCTCTAGCTCTTTCACCTTGCCGGCTTGGACCTGGGCCTGAGCATTGAGTGCCTCCTCGTGCCTCTGCTCCAGCTCCTGGGTCTGCTGCATGACAAGCTTCTCCACCTCCACATCCTTGCAGCGGAGTGTTGCGGCGACCTTCTCCTCATGAGCGTCAAGGTCCTCCTCCTCGGAGTTTAGCGCGGCCTGGTGCTGGTGACGAGTAGCCCCATCTTTGGCAGCCTGCTCCTTCGCTAGCTCCTGGGCCTTCTTGATGTCGGCCTGCTTCATGACAAGCTCCAGCTTGCGCTCAGTTAGCACATCCTGGGCGGCCTTCGGGTCCTTGTAGGCCTGACAGAACCAAGCTTGCGTCTCGGCGACGCGTTCCTCGAGGTCCGCCTCCGCCTTGTCCACCACTGCATCCTGGACTTGGCCTTGTCCAGGCGGGCGCGGTGAAGCACCTGAAGCTTTTGGAAGTTGGCGCTCATGGCCTGGAGGAGCCGCTCTTCCTGGGAACCGCCGCCACTGGCGCTCGGCTCGTCAAGAACCTCAAGCCCGGCGGCGGCGAGCACCTCGTCATCAAACACCTCCCCCTCGGTGGGCGCCCTGGTGCTCGCCGTCCCTGGGAGGTGGACGAACAGGTCGTCTCTCACCCTAAGGTACTTGCCCGAGCCAGAGGCAGCGGAGGAGGTCGTCAACCGCCCCCTCCTCGGCAGGGGCCTAGCCGTCCTCCCCGGAAGGCCCCTTGCCGATCTCCTCGGCAGGGGCCTTGCCGGTCTCCCTAGCCGGCTCCTTGGCGGCTGCTACCTCTTGAGCTTGTGTTGGATTTCCCCGAAGAGGAAAGGATGATGCAGCAGAGTAGCGTAAGTATTTCCCTTAGTTTTTGAGAACCAAGGTATCAATCCAGTAGGAGGCCACGCGCAAGTCCCTCGTACCTACACAACACAAAGAGCTCAACGCAACCAACACAATTAGGGGTTGTCAATCCCTTCACGGTCACTTACGAAAGTGAGATCTGATAGATAATATTTTTGGTATAAAGATGCAAAGTAAAAAGTAAAAGGCAAAGTAAAAGCAAAGCAAGATTAAAGTGATGAAGATTGATATGAATAGACCCGGGGGCCATAGGTTTCACTAGTGGCTTCTCTCAAGAGCATAAGTATTCTACGGTGGGTGAACAAATTACTGTTGAGCAATTGACAAAATTGAGCATAGTTATGAGAATATCTAGGCATGATCATGTATATAGGCATCACGTCGGTGACAAGTAGATCGAAACGATTCTGCATCTACTACTATTACTTCACTAATCGACCGCTATCCAGCATGCATCTAGAGTATTAAGTTAAAAACAGAGTAACGCTTTAAGCAAGATGACATGATGTAGAGAGATAAATTTATGCAATATGAAATAAAACCCATCTTGTTATCCTCTTTGGCAATGATACAATACGTGTCTTGCTGCCCGTTCTGTCACTGGGAAAGAACACCACAAGATCGAATCCAAAGCTAAGCACTTCTCCCATGGCAAGAACTACCAATCTAGTTGGCCAAACCAAACGGATAATTTGAAGAGACTTGCAAACATAACCAATCATACATAAAAGAATACACAGAAGATTCAAATATTGTTCATAGATAGACTTGATCATAAACCCACAATTCATCGGTCTCAACAAACACACCGCAAAAAGAAGAAGATTACATCGAATAGATCTCCACAAGAGAGGGGGAGAACATTGCATTGAGATCCAAAAAAGAGAGAAGAAGCCATCTAGCTAATAACTATGGACCCGAAGGTCTGAGGTAAACTACTCACACTTCATCGGAGAGGCTATGATGATGTAGAAGCCCTCCGTGATGACGGCCCTCTCCTGCGGAGCTCCGGAACAGGCCTCAAGATGGGATCTCATGGATACAGAAAGTTGCGGCGGTGGAATTAGGTTTTTGGCTCCTATTCTGATCGTTTGAGGGTACGTGGATATATATAGGATGAAGAAGTACTTCGGTGGAGCTTCGGTGGGCCCACGAGGGTGGGGGGCGTGCCTAGGGGTGTAGGGCACGCCCTCCTACCTTGTGCCCTCCTCGGAGCTTTCTTGTCGTAGGGTCCAAGTCTCCTGTGTTTTATTCAGGAAGAAAATCACGTTCCAAAAAGGATTTTTCTGTTTGGACTCCGTTTGATATTCTGTTTCTTCGAAACACTGAAATAGGAAAAAAAAGCAATTCTGGGCTAGGCCTCCGGTTAATAGGTTAGTCCCAAAAATAATGTAAAAGTGGAAAATAAAGCCCAATATAGTCCAAAACAGTAGATAATATAGCATGGAGCAAGCAAAAATTATAGATACGTTGGAGACGTATCAGCGGCATCCTCAGCAGCACCCTTGGAGGCCTCATCGGCGGTGATCTTGTTGGCCACGGCCTCAGCATCCCTGGCGACCTCCTCGATGATAGTATCGATGTTCTTCTGGTCCGCCGAGGGAGCGCCTAGATGCCAAGAAGGGGGATGAGGCAGAGCTAAATCGAAGTCCAAAAAGAAGAAGAACGAACAGGGACAGAAGGCAAATAACTCACCCGTGCCAGGCTCGGAAGAAGTGGCCTCCTCCCCACCAAGATTCGGTGTCGGGACGGAGCCGGCAGCGCCTGGGTTCGCCTCCTCCTCCTCCTCCATGTGCATGGGCTCAGTGCTTGGCGCCCTTGCCGGGGACGCCCCTCGGGGTGGCGTGGTTGATGGGGGCGGCGTGTTGGGGGTGGCCCTCAGTGGCTCCTCCTGCTGCCGTCTTCCTACTGCAACCACGGCAAGGTCAGCGCCAAGAGATCATACCCCAACGCACGTCGATAGGGAGTGAGTGTTGAACGCACGCTGGGGCTGCACCGGGGGATGCTATCCGGGCTGCTCTCCACCACCTGCGGCGTGCCCGAGGTACCCGCCGGGGGCTGGCCGCCCGTCGAGGCCCTGGCCCTCTTCGCCACCCTCTGGGCCAGCGTCTTGATATCCCTGCAAAAATAAAAACAAGTCAGGAAAAGCAACGCGATCTGAGGGGACGGAGAAGACAGAAGACAAGATACTTACTAATCCTCCGCCTCCTCTTCCGCTGCCTTCCTCTTCCTCCTCGGGCTCAGAGACCCAAGGTCGAAGACGACCTCCGTGTCGACATCCGCGGGAGGAGGGGAAGCGGGTGGGGTCCGAGGACGCTTGGACGAAGAAGATGCAGACGCTTTCCTCTTCGCCACCGCGGCCTTCACCACTTTCTTTGCTACCGCGGCCCTCGTCAGGCGCACAGACTCCCCCTGGGTCTCTTACCGCTGCTCGGTCCTGCCGAGCCGGACCGGCTCGCTAGAGGTGGCCCGCTACAGGACACGCCTTCTCTCCAAGGCCGGAGGGTCGTCAGCTTCGGCCTCCTCCTCGGTCGACTCGTCAACCATGTCTTCAATGAGAGGGGCCCTGGTGTTGGTGCTGCTGGCCTCCCCAGCGGACTCCGCCCACTCGACAAGCCCCTTCTCCTCCGTGACAGCCTCGGCCTCGTCCTCCACGTGGCTGGCGCTGCTAGCCTCCTTGGCGAGCTCCGCCTCTGCCGCCCTGGCGGCAATGTAGTCCAGCTCCACTTGGATGGTGTCCTGGATGAGCAATGGCTCGGCATGGACGTACTTCTCCGACAGCTTGTCGAAGAACTCCTGCACCTGATTCGCCCCCGGCTCGGCCCAGTTCGGGTTGAGCCCATGCGCGTTGAAGTCCGGCATCATGGCGATGATGTCATTTCGGCAAGAGTTGTTGCTTAGCAGGACCACTCCCACCGGCAGCCCAAACAAGGGCCCCTTGACGACCTTGCCGGCCTTCACATCCTTGCCGAACCTCTCGGCCCTGCCGTCGTGGTACACGTCGAGCTGGAAAAGCCTCTGGCAAAGGTGGGCTTGCCTCATCACTGTGAAGTTGTGGTCCAAGCCAAGGCGAAGCCTCATAATGTCAGCCACGTTCCTGAAAAGCCAGGCCGGCCTCCCCTTGTTATGCAGTGGAGCGATTCGGCGGTGGATGAAATCCGCCCCAATCATCTCAAGGGTGAGCCTGGCCATGGTGAGGCGGGTGAATCCTGGTGGTGGCGACCGTGATCTTCTCATCATCGGCGTCGACATTGCTCCAATCATCTCTGCGAACCGGTGGCGCCTGGCAAACCCAGCAAAATTCCTGCAGGTCCTCCTCCACAATCCAGCACCATCGGCCCCGCCACTCCTCCCACCTCTCCTTCTGGGCGCCCTCCGGATATGTCCCCTTTCCCTGGCTCCTTGGGATCCAGGCGACACAACCGGAAATCGCGCCTCCCTTTTGGATACGAGCATAGAAATAGTGGCGGAAAAGCGCCGTGCTAGGATGCACTCCGGCGAAGCCCTCACAGAGATGGGCGAAAAGGGCCATGCACGCCACGGCATTCGCAGTGAAGTCCAGAAGGTGGAAGTCGTAGGTGTGCATGACGTTGTTGAAGAAATCGGAGAAAGGGGGGCAGAGCCCGCAGGAGAAGTAGTCAACGAAGAAAGGGTACCGATTTGGGCCGGCCTCGGCGAAACCGGCGGGGATTATGCGCGTGGCAGGGTGCCCTTTCGTCTTGCACCCCCACAGAGGCTTGAAGTAGTCCCGGAGGTGGACCGCGTCGACCGTCGAAGGGAAGTAGGCGAGCTGCGTCTGCCGCGCCGCCAACTCACTCTCCGGCGCCTCCTTCCCCCCAGTGTCCTTGGCCGTTCCCTTGCCTTTGCTGGTTTTGGGTGCCATGGCGGCTGAGGGAGACGAGGAATGAGGGACAGCAAGGGCGTGACAACGGCGGCGAAAGCGAGGGCTTGAGAAGGAAGACCGGAAGAACAACGGTTCCGAGATTGAAGAAGGCACAGAGGGTAAATGGGCGTCGCACCTGCGGTTTCTCCTTTTTTATGGGGAAGGCGCGGGCCGCTTCGTTAGCATTTACCGCGATGTGACGCATGAGGGCAGCAGCCACCCCATGCGTGACCCCCACGTCACGCACGACCCTCCACGACGTGCATTCAACGCGGGTCATGGGGAAGCACAACAAGCAAGGGAATTACCGCGGTAAAACTCCGGCCCGCGTGCCCGCACACTGTTCTGGGCCTGGCCGGACAACGCGTCGCGCTTATGTGTGGCCCAGGCCCGGGGGCTCCTGTCGGTGTACAAAAGTAGGGGCCCTTTTTTTACCCCTCTACTTGTGCACATGCAGTCAGAGCCGCACCCGCGGCCACACTAAGTAGGGCAGAGGAAGGCACGAGACGGGCAAGGCAACGCCAAGACCAAGAAACACAAAGAACAAGAGGGCAAGGTGGACTCCCCCGGTGAGACCCTTGCCGAGGTGGCCTCCACAGCCCCGGCAAGAGCCTTGCCGGGGCACTTGCCCAACGCCAGCAGGGCGTGCCACCCTTGAGCCCAAGGGTTCCAACACCGCCAACAACCACATTGGAACCAAGGCTCGGGATGCACCTCCGTGGTGGCATGCAGATCTTTGTCAAGATCATAAACACTCAAGATCAGTTAAGGACTAGAAGACGACGATCCTCGGCAAGATCCTTGTCGAGGAAATCCACGAGACCCCCGGCAAGACCCTTGTTGGGGACAACTGCAGCACCATGGCAAGACCCTTGCCGAGGACACCTGCGGGGCCGCAGCAAGGCCCACATCTGCCAAGACTCCACCACCGTTCCCATCCAGCTGCCAGCCCAACCAAGCTGGGTAGGCACCTGCGTGGCAACATGCGGCTTCCAGGCCAACTCAGCAAGCACCTGCATGGTGGCATGCAGATCTTCATGAAGACCTTACCACCACGCCATCTCAGCAGCCTGCCAGCCTACATGGCGCTGCATGCATCGTTGGCCTGGACGCGTGTCGGAGCAAGGCGTGGCAGCGATGGATGGGACTGGCCTCGTTGCCATCCCCGATAAAGCAACGGGACACCTAAGGAGCGCATTTAATGCACCTTGTCTCGTAATGACAGGCGATAAGCTTGCGCACTGTACACCTTTCCACCTCCTTTATGCCCGTGTGGCAACCCCTTTTGACTATAAAAGGAGGCCCGAGGCGTCGAGGAGGAGGATTCGGACCTTTTGGACTACGCACGCACTGTAGCTAGTTCGAGAGCTCAAGAACACTCAAATATACACCAAAGCAGGACTAGGGTTTTACGCATCCTCGTGGCCCGAACCTGGTAAACAATCTTTGTGCTGTTTCCTAGACCTGCTCTTTGCACAACCCCGCGCCCGCCAACGGTAGAAGGGATCCCAGTGATCCCATAGGTGTCGTTTCCACTGATAGTCTCCGGACTTTATAAAAAATGAAAGAGGCCAAAGAAGCCCAAGCAAAAAAAAAGAGAGAAGGGGCAATGTTACTATCCTTTTTGGCATTTATGCTTCAAAGTGTGTTCTTCATAGAGAGAGTCTCATATGTTGTCACTTTCATATACTAGTCGGAATTTTTCATTATAGAACTTGGCTTGTATATTCCGATGATGAGCTTCCTCAAAGCCCGAGATCTTCATGAGCAAGCAAGTTGGATGCACACCCACTTAGTTTTCAGTTTGAGCTTTCATACACTTATAGCTCTAGTGCATCCGTTGCATGGCAAACCCTACTCACTTGCATCGATATCGGTTGATGGGCATCTCCATAGCCCATTAATTTACCTAGTTGATGTGAGACGTTCTCATTTTTTGTCTTGTCATAACCACCTTTGAGTCCACCTATAGTGCTATATCCATGGCTCAAGCTCATGTATTGCATGAAAGTTGAAAAGGCTTGCGAACATTAAAAGTATGAAACAATTGCTTGGCTTGTCATCGGGGTTGTGCATGATGAAATACTTTGTGTGGTGAAGATGGAGCATAGCCAGGCTATATGATTTTGTAGGGACAACTTTATTTTAGCCATGATATTTTGATAAGACATGATTGCTTTATTAGCATGCTTGAAGTATTACTGTCTTTATGTAAAAATATATACTATTGCTTTGAATCACTCGCGTCTTAATATTCATGCCATGATTAGATTATACGATCAAGATTATGCTAGGTAGCATTCCACATTAAAAATGATCTTTCTATCATTTACCTACTCGAGGACGAGCAGGAATTAAGCTTGGGGATGCTGACACATCTTCGTTGTATCTATAATTTTTGATTGTTTCATGTCAATATTCTACAACTTTAATATACTTTTGGAAACCTTTTATACTATTTTTGGGACTAACATATTGATCCAGTGCCTAGTGCTAGTTTCTGTTTGTTGCATGTTTTTTGTTTCGCCGAATATCCATACTAAACAAAGTCCAAATGCGATAAAAACTTACGCATATTTTTTTGGAATATATGTGATTTTTGGGAACTGGAATCAACGCGAGATGATGCCCTAGGGGCCCACAAGCCCTAGGGCGCGCCCCCTACCCAGGGCGCACCTGGGAGGCTTGTGGCCACCCCGTAAGGCGGTTGGTGCCCTTCTTTGGCCGCAATAAAGCTAATATCCGGATAAAAATCGTGTTAAAATTTCAGCCCAATCGGAGTTACGGATCTCCGGGAATTTAAGAAACGGTGAAAGGCCAGAATGTGGGAACGCAGAAACAGAAGGAAACAGAGGGAGCGATCCAATCTCGGAGGGGCTCTCGCCCCTCTGCCGCCATGGAGGCCATAGACCAGAGGGGAAACCCTCCTCCCATCTAGGGGGAGGTCAAGGAAGAACAAGAAGGAGGGGGGATGTCTCCCCCCTCTCCTGATGGCACCGGAACACCGCTGGGGCCATCATCGTGACAGCGATCTACACCAACAACTTCACCGCATCATCCCAACTCTCTCCCCCTCTATGCAGCGGTGTAACACCTCTTCTCCCCGCTGTAATCTCTACCTAAACATGGTGCTCAACGCTATATATTATTTCCCAATGATATATGGCTATCCTATGATGTTTGAGTAGATCCGTTTTGTCCTATGGGTTGATTGATGATCGTGATTGGTTTGAGTTGTATGTTTTATTATTGGTGCTGTCCTATGGTGCTCTCCGTGTCGCGCAAGCGTGAGGAATCCCCGTTGTAGGGTTTGCAATATGTTCATGATTTTCTTATGGTAGGTGGTGTGAGTGACAGAAGCACAGACCCGAGCAAGTAGGTTGTTTGTGTTTGGGAGTAAAGAGGACTTGATACTTTAATGTTATGGTCGTGTATTACCTTAATGATCTTTAGTAGTTGCGGATGCTTGCTAGAGTTCTAATCATAAGTGCATATGATCCAAGTAGAGAAAGTATGTTAGCTTATGCCTCTCCCTCATATAAAATTGCAATAATGATTACCGGTCTAGTTATCGATTGCCTAGGGACAAATAACTTTCTTGTGACAAAAGCTCTCTACTAAAACTAACTTAGTTGTTTCTTTATCTAAACAACCCCTAGTTTTTATTTATGTGTTCTTTATTATCTTGCAAACTTATCCTATCACACCTACAAAGTACTTCTGGTTACATACTTGTTCTAGGTAAAGAGAACGTTAAGCGTGCGTAGAGTTGTATCGGTGGTCGATAGAACTTGAGGGAATATTTTTTCTACCTTTAGCTCCACGTTGGGTTCGACACTCTTACTTATTGAGAAAGGCTACAATTGATCCTCTATACTTGTGGGTTATCAATCATCTTGTCAAGAACCAAGGACAAGGAAATCAGTAGGGTATTTTATTTTCTCACACAAGACTTCAACGTCCTTAACAATCCCAAGCGGTGAAATAGTATCTCAATTCGCAAGCTTAATAGTAACACTAATATCTTCTATTTCAGCAGGAGGAATGATATGTCAATTTTGCATCATGTTTTTATGTTGATATTTATTGCATTGTGGGTTGTTATTACACTTTAGGATAGAATTATTATGCCTTTCCTCTCTTATTTTACAAGATTTACATGAAGAGGGAGAATGCCGGCAGCTGCAATTCTGGGCCGGAAAGGAGCAAATCTGTGATACCTATTTTGCATGACTCCAAATGTCCTGAAAATTTACGGACAATTGTTTTGGAATATATAAAAATATTGGGCGAAGAAAGACTATAAGGGGACCCACCAGGTGGCCACAAAGCCTGGGGGCGCGCCCTACCCCCCAGGGCGCGCCCCCTGAGCTTGTGGGCCCCCTGGCCAGCCTCCGATGCCCATCTTATACTATATGAGGGGTTTTGACCTAGAAAAAATAACAATAGGGCTTTTGGGACAAAGCGCCTCCATCTCGAGGCAGAACCTTGGCACAAGCAATCTAGGGCTCCGACGGAGCGATTCTGCCGGGGAAACTTCCCACCGGGAGGGGGAAATCATAGCCATTATCATCACCAATGATCCTCTCATCATGGGAGGACCAATCTTCATCAACATCTTCACCAACACCATCTCATCTCAAACCCTACTTCATCTCTTGTATGCAATCTTTGCCTCAAAACCTCAGATTAGTACCTGTGGGTTGCTAGTAGTGTTGATTACTCTCTGTAGTTGATGCTAGTTGGTTTATTTGGTGGAAGATCATATGTTTAGATCCTTAATCATATTCAATACCCCTCTGATCTTGAACATGAACATGCTTTGTGAGTAGTTACTATTGTTCCCGAGGACATGGGAGAAGTCTTGTTATAAGTAATCATGTGAACTTGGGTTCGTTCGATATTTTGATGAGATGTATGTTGTCTTTCCTCTAGTAGTGTTATGTGAACATTGACTACATGTCACTTCACCATGATTTGGGCCTAAGGGAAGGCATTGGGAAGTAGCAAGTAGATGATGGGTTGCTAGAGTGACAGAAGCTTAAACCCTAATTTATGCGTTGCTCCGTAAGGGGCTGATTTGGATCCACATGTTTAATGTTATGGTTAGATTTATATTAATTCTTCTTTCGTAGTTGTGGATGCTTGCGAGAGGGGTTAATCATAAGTGAGAGGCTTGTCCAAGTAAGCACAACACCCAAGCACCGGTCCACCCACATATCAAACTATCAACGTAGCGAATGTGAATCATATCACTACAAAAAAATACACTTCCGTGATGATACGTGTTTGTCATAGTAGGTCAAGTTTTTTCTCATGCATGTACATACCTGACAATTTTATGATAGAATCAAGATAGTCATACCTGTGCTGTTGTACAAGTGTTCCATGACATTACCAAAATTATCATCACAGAAGTGTCCACTTCCATGACAATAAATCGCGCATCATAGAAGTGCTTTCGTCAAGGGTGACCGACACGCGGCATCCACCATAACGGGTCACTGTTAAGCTATCAGGTTCATGTTTGGATCCGATAACCCGTTAACATCCCCGACCAATGGGGATTTTCCACATGTAAAATTATCATTGGCTATAGCAACCACGTGTCAGCACCCAAAAAGGACAGGTGTCAACCGCCCAATGGACAGGAGGCGCTTATGATATGTCGACATGTGGCAAGGCCCAATAGTGGACCAATTAAGTTAAAAAGACTGGCCCAATCAAAATTAGTGGGCTGGCCCATTAACGGCCTGCCTGCAGATGGCCCATTCGCAGTTAAGGCCCGTACGACTATTGTCAAATCGGCCCGTTCTAAACTTGTCATCATCGTGGCCCATGGTCACTTCTAGCTCGTTAATAGTCCGCTAAATATTTGGGCCGAATTACGACCCAGTGTGTTTCCGGCCTGTTAAAGGTCCTGCTTCATTTGGGCCCATTTTTTTGGCCCTTGAAACTTTTAGCCCATAAACGACCGTGAAGGATCTGGGTCATATTCGGCCATATTTGACACTCGGGCTATTAGAGGCCCACTATAGATTTGGGCCACTTCCAGCCTGTTGTGATTTTCGGCTTGTTAACGTCGGACGAAATCCATGGGCCATATGTGGCCCAACGTCACATCGGGCCTATTAACGGCCCATATAAAACTGATACTAATCAAGCTCGACCGAACTTCCGGCCTGTTAAAGGCCCGTGTAGTAGGTCGGCACATTTACGACCCGTATGAATTTTGGCGTGTGAATGATCCGCATTGTAAATGGGCCACCATGTGCTGAGATATATTTCGGCCTGCTAATGACCAGTGGGTTATTTGGCACAATCAGGGCCCAATCTCACTTTCGGCCTATTAAAGGCCCATGTTATTTATGGGCTCGAGATATTTACACATGTTAACGGCCTATTGTTACCGAGGGCCCAAACTATGTTTAGGCCTGTTCAAGGCCCACTAGGTGCGCAGGCCTACCAAAAATATGAAAGTTTATGTTGATTTAGGCCCATATATTTTTAGTGGGCTACATGCCAATTACGGCCCATAATCGTTTTTAGCCCAATTGGAATGGGCCTAACGAATGTTGGCACGTTGGGCTCCTACGAAGCTTTCAGCCGAATACGTTACTAAGATAAACCTACACTATACAAAAATAGCATCGTAATTTCTACAGCCTTTGGCAGCACGATAAATGTTGTATCACAACAAAATAAATTCCAGCCATACAACAAAAGGCCTGTTGGCATAAAGTTTATAGTCCTTGCAGATAAAAGCACCATCAGATGTATAGAAGCACATATCATTGACCTGAGTGCTAATGTTTCAGGCTGTAGAATCTGATGGAGTAGCATGATCATCCCCTTTTTTCCGCCATTGCTCTTGAACAACGAAGCAAATGTCTGATAGTCTGGTTTCAAAACCATTCATATCTTGACGACATTTGTCAACCACTATTCTTGTTTCCGAAACGACGTCCATTAGGGATTGGAATTGTGTCTGGAGCATAGATATATCACTCTGTCTAGCCGGAAGATTTTGTTTAGTAGGCGGTTTGGTTGAGGTTACCTTGACAACCAACCCAGAATTACACAGGACGGTGCTTTTTTGCACTGTTAGTGGAGAGATACTGACGCACTGCAACAAGAGGTGACATTGTGCCTGTGGTAGCCTCGTCACCTTCATGTGGTTGTGTCTGTTCAATCATTTGTTCCATAGCTTGCTGAAAGTTTCAACTTGTAGATTAGTGTACCAGATAAGTTACTAATGAGACAAAAACAAACAAAGTAGGTTTCACATTTATACATAACTTATTTTAGTGAACTACTGTAATACATTAGCATGTATTGTAGTGCCAACTACATAATAAAATCACTTTCGGAACATATGTCCATGTAGCATGCCTACTGTATTGTCTATTTCCTCACACTGGTTGACATGTAAGGACAAAGAGACATGGTTTAAAGTAGGATGAACATAGTATGACATCATTCATATCATGGGCAGACAGATATAAAACAAACATGATATTGTATCATTGTGTGGGCACGTGAACATCACAACTAGATTACAGATCAAGACCAAAAGAATATCCTTCATCTTTTTTAAACTGTGTAAGGTGAAATGATACGTTAAGACAACTGTGTATAAAAGTGAACAGAGTAACTGACATTGGTTGCAAACCAAGCAGTTAAATGAACATGTCACGGTAACAAGCAGTTCAAAGGCAGGAGGAGTAAGGACTTACAAGAGTGGCTTGAGCTGGTGTGCTCATGCCCTTCATCTTGCTGGTATGGCAATCCTTGAAGATTTGCACTGCATTCGGTTCAGGTTCTTTTTGGTCTGCACGGGCTTTCCTCTGTATTTGGAACAAGTCAATATATATATACACGATAATATGGCACAAAAAAAGAAGGAAGTAGCAGCTATTTACAAGAGCATCAAAGTGTGCAATATAGCTACGAGATCCTGTTGTCTGTTGGAATTTCGCTTTAGAACGGTTGGTCTTGTTCTTCAAATAGTTAGCCTAGAAGAAGATACACTTGTAAGTCACATATGTAAATACAAGTTCAATATGTGATCTGATCAAATACATATACCCTACTTGATACTTTGGATTAGACTAGTGTTTAACAAGGGCTGCCCAGTCTTCATCTGTAATATATTCCACTGGAGATGTTTGGGCGATTTCATTGTTAGGCTTGCCTTCAAAGTGAGTTTTTCTAAGGTGATACCGATACTGTCGCAGAGCAGACTGAAAAACATGAGTGCATGCTTGTTTAGTTGCATCATCTTTTGGGTCCAACTTGAACCTCATCTGTTGAAAAAAGAATGCGAGTCTTATTAGGAGCAAGCTAGAAAGTATGGGACAGAGCAAGACAATATTACAAATTGCGATGAATAACATTACTTACGGATAAATGGTCAAGGAAGGTGTTAAACTCGGTATTGTCTTTCTCATTCCTGTACTGGATCCACATTGGAAGGATACGTGCATGACACCTAACGGCAACGGCTGCCTCTGGTACTAACTTAGCTGACTCTGTAGCATCACGTGGCCTTTTTAAACCTGCCTCAAAATGGATCTCCATTCTTCCTCCTTTAGATTTTGTTAATCTGTCAAGAATTATTCCTGATGTCTTTTTCCACTTGCATCGTGGTGCTAGTTCAACAACGAATATAGAAAGTGTTAGTGCACATCAAACTGTGGGAGTACATATAAAGGAGCGTGCAACTTCAACTTGACTCGGTCAGGTACCGTCTTGGTGTTGATGCTCATGAGGTTCATCTCGATCTTGCCAAGTCTGTTGTGTCGTGAGTGCTTGAAAGTAGTGTTAGGTGTGAAGGCAGCTTGGGAACTGGCCAGTTGTGGAGCAAACCAACGAGTACCGCGTTGAGATGCCGGTACAGTTGAAGCGGATGCTTCAGCTGGTGAAGCAAGTGATACTGTGTTTGTAGAATTAGCCGGTGGACTTGGACCTTCTACTGCACTATAAGTACCAGCAGAATCTCCAGGGCAGATCCTTTTCCGCTGCACCCGACGAGTAACACCATTCCCTACTATATTCTTTTCCTTGCTCTTTTTTGACTTTGCCATGTCAAGCCGTACCTACAACACAAAAGAATAAAATCGCTCTTCAGAACTCATTGATGCATGATACACACAAGCAATACTTTTATGTAAGATCGTATGAGGATGGAATATGTAAGAAAAACAGGACGGCGTGACATATTCATAGCTACGATGTGTAAACTAAGCAGAAGGATTTTCAAGAAAATAGAAGTAATGCAAGCTAGACACCATATGAAAGATGCAACCAATATCACTCTACCAAGTTAAAAGTGTCTTGTCATAAGTGGCATTTTGTAAAATTAGAAGCGGTACAACCTAGAAATCAATGCAAGATGCAACCACTATCAAACTGCCATGTTAAAAGCGTCCAATCATGAGTGACTGATGCGGGATACACAACAGCAATACTTTGGTGTAAGAACGTGGTATGATAGATAGATGTAGTGTATTCTAGACACAAAAAGGCATGTCATATGCACATGTATAACGTATATACTCAGCAGGTGCAATTTAATCAAAATAGAAGAAATACAGGCTAGACAACATATGCAACAAGAAACCAATTATCACACTGTCAACTTAGAGCAAGCACCTGCGATGGTGGAGTATGGGAGATGAACTCATCATGTAGACTTGGGACTTCAACTACAATAGTAGTAGCAGTGGAAAATCTTGAGAGTCTCTGTTTGTGTCGGTCCAGAGGACCACCAACATCCCCTAACTTACTCTTTTCCTTCCTCTTTTCTGATATTGCCTTATGAAGTCTGCTACCTCTTGAGCACTGTGTTGGTTTTCCCTTGAAGAGGAAAGGGTGATGCAACAAAGTAGCATAAGTATTTCCCTCAGTTTTGAGAACCAAGGTATCAATCCAGTGGGAGACTACACACAAGCCACCTCGTACCTACAGAAACAAATAAGAACCTTGCAACCAACATGACAAAGGGGTTGTCAATCCCTTCTCGACCACTTGCAAAAGTGAGATCTGATAGAGATAATAAGATAAATATTTTTGGTATTTTTATGATATAGATTGGAAAGTAAAGATTGCAAAATAAAAGATGGAAGGAATAGTAAATTGATAGGAAGATAATATGATGAAAGATAGACTTGGGGGCCATAGGTTTCACTAGCGGCTTCTCTCAAGATAGCATAATTTATGGTGGGTGAATGAATTACTGTCGAGCAATTGATAGAAAAGCGCATAGTTATGAGAATATCTAGGCATGATCATGTATATAGGCATCATGTCCGCGACAAGTACACTGAAACGATTCTGCTATCTACTACTATTACTCCACACATCGACCGCTATCCAGCATGCATATAGAGTATTAAGTTCATAAGAAGAGAGTAACACATTAGGCAAGATGACATGATGTAGAGGGATAAAGTCAAGCAATATGATATAAACCCCATCTTTTTATCCTCGATGGCAATAATACAATACGTGCCTTGCTGCCCCTGTTGTCACTGGGAAAGGACAACGCAAGATTGAACCCAAAGCTAAGCAGTTCTCCCATTGCAAGAAAGATCAATCTAGTACGCCAAAACTGATAATCCGAAGAGACTTGCAAAGATAATTAAATCATGCATAAAAGAATTCAAAGAAGATTCAAATATTGTTCATAGATAATCTTGATCATAAACCCACAATTCATCGGATCTCGACAAACACACCGCAAAAAGAATTACATTGAATAGATCTCCAAGAAGATCGAGGAGAGCTTTGTATTGAGATCCAAAGAGAGAGAAGAAGCCATCTAGCTAATAACTATGGACCCGAAGGTCTGTGGTAAACTACTCACACATCATCGGAGAGGCTATGGTGTTGATGTACAAGCCCTCCATGATAGATTCCCCCTCCGGCGGAGCGCCGGAAAAGGCCCCAAGATGGGTCTCACGGGTACAGAAAGTTGCTGATGTCTACTACGCAACCTTCTCCTTGTAGACATTATTGGGCCTCCAAGTGCAGAGGTTTGTAGGACAGTAGCAAGTTTCCCTCAAGTGGATGACCTAAGGTTTATCAATCCGTGGGAGGCATAGGATGAAGATGGTCTCTCTCAAACAACCCTGCAACCAAATAACAAAGAGTCTCTTGTGTCCCCAACACACCCAATACAATGGTAAATTGTATAGGTGCACTAGTTCGGCAAAGATATGGTGATACAAGTGCGATATGGATGGTAGATATAGGTTTTTGTAATCTGAAATTATAAAAACAACAAGGTAACAAGTAATAAAAGTGAGCATAAACGGTATTGCAATGCTAGGAAACAAGGCCTAAGGTTCATACTTTCACTATTGCAATTTCGCAACAATAATAACATAATTGGATCATATAACTATCCCTCAACATGCAACAAAGAGTCACTCCAAAGTCACTTATAGCGGAGAACAAATGAAGAGATTATGGTAGGGTACAAAACCACCTCAAAGTTATTCTTTCCGATCAATCCATTCGGCTATTCCTATAAGTGTCACAAACAGCCCTAGAGTTCGTAGTAAAATAACACATTAAGACACACATCAACCAAAACCCTAATGTCACCTAGATACTCCAATTTCACCACAAGTATCCGTGGGTATGATTATACGATATGCATCACACAATCTCAGATTCATCTATTCAACCAACACAAAGAACCTCAAAGAGTGCGCCAAAGTTCTACCGAAGAGTCAAGACGAAAACGTGTGCCAACCCCTATGCATAAGTTCACGAGCGGAACCCGCAAGTTGATCACCAAAACATACATGAAGTGGATCACATGAATATCCCATTGTCACCACAGATAAGCACGACAAGACATACATCAAGTGTTCTCAAATCCTTAAAGACTCAATCCGATAAGATAACTTCAGAGGGAAAACTCAATCCATTACAAGAGAGTAGAGGGGGAGAAACATCATAAGATCCAACTATAATAGAAAAGCTCGCGATACATCAAGATCGTACCACCTCAAGAACATGAGAGAGAGAGAGATATCAAACACATAGCTACTGGTACATACCCTGTGACGCCCGGGTAATCAAGCTACAGTAATCTCACGTTAACGGTGCCACGTCACCCCGGTTACTGTTGTAAGTATCGCGTTGGATCGAAACTTTTAAAAATTTAAATTCAAATTAATGTCAACAATAATTTTTTTTGAAAGTTAAAGAAAAAATGTTCGGAGTGAGCCAAATAATGCATAAGTAGTAACGGTGGAGAAACCACATTGTTATAAAAGGTTTAAATGCACTTAGGTAATTAAACAACAGTTAAAACAATTAAATAAATACATATTGGATTTTATTAATTATTAAACTATTTTGTTTTGGGTTAATAATTACTATGGCAGTAGTATAATTATAAAGGCAAGTTTAGGTGCTAGTGATAATTTTTATAAAACAGAAACTAAGAGGAAACTAAAAATAAACAGAAAAGAATAATAACTAAAAAGAAAAGGAACAAATCAGAAAATAGAAATAAAAGAGGAGGACCCCCCCCCCCCCCACTAGGCCTCGGCCCAGCTGGCCATCGGGCCAACCAGGCTGGCCCATTCTAGGGCCTACCTAACCCCCCTCCTCGTAACCCTAACACACCCCATTGCCCACTCCTCCTGATCGGGCACTCCCCCTCACCTCGATCCCCAATTCCCTCTCGACCCCCCCACGCACGCCGCCACCCACCAGAGGAGACCTCGCGCGCGAACCTGTCGTGCCTCGCGTTCGAGCTCTTCCTTGCCCTTCGCCGCCACCTCAGGCCGCTCCGGTCGCATCGCCGGCAAGCCCTATCTGTCGCCTTCGCCTCGTTGTCCTCGCGACACCGCCGCACTGGAGCTCCTACCATGGTCGCCGCCTGGTTCTCCGCGTCCATACCGCGCCAAGTCGCTCCATCGCCGGAGATGGACGGATCTCGGAGGCCCCGATGCGGATCCGGCCTCCCTCCGTCCCCTGATGTTCGTGCATGCCCCTCTGCTCCGCCCGTCGTCGCTCCTGCCCGACCGCCCCATCACCGACGTCTGCGCCTCGTCATCCACCTCTTCGACCCACCACGGCCTCCCCCGAGCTCATGGACCTCCCTTGTCGCTCGATGTGAGGCTCCCCCTTGATTCTCCTGTTCCCCCTTTTCAATTCTCTGTCGCGTTTCACCGTCGCCGAAGTTCGCCGCACCACTGCGTCGAGAGCTCACTGGGCTCTCGTGCTCACCACCACCGACCGTGCACACGCACGCCCGTGCCACGCTACGCCCCACAACCGCCTTTCTGCCGCCCGCACGCTGACCCGGCTCCCCGCACCATCGCCTATTCGCCCATGACCACCCCGTGCCATGATCGCCTTTTTCATTGTATGTGCGCGTGCCCACGCCTTGCCCATGCCGCCTGGGTTTGCGTTAACAGCGCGCCCATCGCCCATATCCCCCTCGCCCGTTCGGGTTGTGCCCGTAGCCCACACCCGCTATGGCCCTCTGGGCCATTGACACGTGGGGCCCAGCCCCTGGAACGTTAAAAAAATGAATATAGAAAAATAATAAATAATAATTAAATTAATTAATTGATTAATTAAGTTAATTAATCCTATTTAATTAATCTAATTAAGTAGTTAGTTTAATTAACTAGTAATTAGATTAGTTACCCTAATTAGACTAAACAGTCAATGACGAGCCCCCCCCTGTTGAGCGATCAACGTTGATTGGTCAGCTGGGACCCCAGCCCACACCGACCACTGGGTACACTTTTGTGTACACTGTGCTGGGTGCGCCTAGCATTTTAGCATTTATTTTTGAATTAAATTAATTTCAGAATATTAATAAAACTTTGAAAAATCATAGAAAATTAACCGTAACTCGGATGAAAAAGTTTTATACATGAAAGTTGCCCAGAACGACGAGACGAATCCGGATACGCAGCCCGTTCGTCATCCACACATCCCTAACTTACCGAACTTGCAACTTTCCTCCTCCGGCTTCCCTGTGCGAAAACGCGAAACACCGGGAATACTTTCCCGGATGTTTCCCCCCTTCACCAGTATCACCTCATACCGCGTTAGGGCACGCCTAGCCTCACACATTGCTTTGTCATACATCGTTATGCATCTGTTTGCATTGTATTCATTGTTTCTTCCCCCTCTTCTTCCGCTAGACACCGAGACCGACGCTGCTGCTGCCCTGTTCGACTACGGTGTTGACGACCCCCCTCCTTGTCTGAGCAACCAAGCAAGCCCCCCCCCTTGATCACCAGATATCGCCTACTCTCCTCTATACTGCTTGCATTAGAGTAGTGTAGCATGCTACTGCTTTAGTTATTCCTATCGATGCATAGCTTTGTCCTTGCTACTCTTGTTGTTACCTTTACCCGCTATCCTAATGCTTAGTATATGATGCTAGTGTTCCATCGGTGGCCCTACACTCTTGTCCGTCGCCATGCTATACTCTTTGGGCGTGATCACTTGGGAAGTGATCATGGGCATATACTATACACTTTATACCGTTACATATTTGGTGATCTTGTTAGGAGATGGAAATTTGAAGGCGGTGGTTCCACCAGGTAGTGGTGGGCACGGGTTCCCGACGGCCCCATTTGTTACTTTGTGGCGGGCGGCAGGCAGGTTGAGACCACCTAGGAGAGGTGGCTGGCCTGGTCGGCGTTCACGGATACTTAACTGCAACGAGATCTGGGTATTTGATGCGAGTCGGCCATTTGGTCTATCGCACTAACCAACTACGTGGGAAAGATATGGGCACTCGGCATCGTGGTATCGGCCGAAGCCTTCGTGACGTCGGCCGGCCCGAGTGGCGCGTGCGGATTGGACTGGAGCGCCACTAGGCTGGGTGCGCTTCCGGCGCGCGTTAAATAGCGTCTTGGTGTGCTATGGGTGATGGGCCCGGACCCACTGTGCGCTTAGGTTTAGACCGGCGTCTTGACCTCTCTGTTGTGCCTAGGTGGGGCTGCGACATGTTGATCTTCGGCGGCCGGGCATGACCCAAGAAATTGTGTCCGGCCAAATGGGATGAAGCGTGTTGGGTTATGTGGTGAACCCCTGCAGGGAAGTTTATCTATTGAATAGCCGTGTCCCTCGGTAAAAGGGCGACCGGAGTTGTACCTTGACCTTATGACAACTAGAACCGGATACTTAATAAAACACACCCTTCCAAGTGCCAGATACAACCCGGTGATCGCTCTCTAACAAGGCAAAGAGGAGGGGATTGCCGGGTAGGATTATGCTATATGATGCTACTTGGAGGACTTGATCTACTCTCTTCTTTATCTTTGCAAGGCGGAGGCTGCGGAAGCTTAGTCTTGACGGGATTAGCTATCCCCTCTTATTACGGCTTTGCGATTCGGTCCTTGATATGGCCCTTTACACATATATCCATGCATATGTAGTGTAGCTCCTTGCTTGCTAGTACTTTGGATGAGTACTCACGGTTGCCTTGTTCCCCCTTTTTCCCTTTTCTCTACCCGATTGCTGCGACCAGACGATGGAGTCCAGGAGCCATACGCCACCGTCGACGATGACTTCTACTACACTGGAGGTGCCTACTACGTGCAGCCCGCTGACGATGACCAAGAGTAGTTTAGGAGGATCCCAGGCAGGAGGCTTGCGCCTCTTTCGATCTGTATCCCAGTTTGTGCTAGCCTTCTTATGGCAAACTTGTTTAACTTATGTCTGTACTCAGATATTGCTGCTTCCGCTGACTCGTCTATGATCGAGCACTTGTATTCAAGCCCTCGAGGCCCCTGGCTTGTATTATGATGCTTGTATGACTCATTTATGTTTTAGAGTTGTGTTGTGATATCTTCCCGTGAGTCCCTGATCTTGATCGTACACATTTGCGTGCATGATTAGTGTACGATTGAATCGAAGCGTCTGAGATTGATATCGAGCCATTGCTGTAGGAATCCCCTTCCAACTCCTTGGCCGAAGTCGAGTCTAGACATTGCGAAACTTTTACTAACATGGCTGTGTGTCTTACGGGCACACGTCGCCATCGGGTGGTAGTAGGATCTTTTACTCCTTGACCTATACTCTGGGACTATGACATCTCTTCTATTCGGGTTAAATGATTTTGCTAAAATCTAACTCTAGGTTCTCATTACCACTTCCTGCCGGAGAGCCCTGTAATTATGGATGATCGACTGCTTCAACAGGAGATTCTGACAATACTCTCGGATGTTCCCTGGATACTTTGTGTCATCCCTCTTGCAATTCCATTCCATCAATAAACCCCAATGGATAACCAAGTACACTTGCCATTCTTGCAATCGTTCCCCGTTGATCTTGTCATTGGAAGATACCCTGAAATTCTATCTATTGAACCGAGAATACTTTGTGCCTACTGCCTTGCAGTTTCTTTCCACCTGAATACCCCTATGGGTAATTTCTCGCCCTTATCGAGTATCCGCTCATCCCCCAGTTGTTCATGTGTTACACAAAAGTCTTGGAAATACCATTCGATCTTTCGAAAATCCTCAGCAACCTAATGCTCTGGAATTTCTTGATTGCTTTCATTATGATTAATCCCATAAGTATAGTAATCTTATTGGCATCCTTTGTCACCATCATTTTTGAGTCCATTGATTCAATACGTTGTGAATGTTCATAATCATCAGTCGAATCCTAGGATTATCTTTCCGGCTCAGACGTCATTTTGGGCATGAGTTGGTTCTCGACCAAACTATCTGTCGTCGATTGTGCCTCTGGTATATTCAATTGATCCATCCTTGATCAGAGCGTCTGCTTCTGATCCTTTGTTTTGGAAATCATAATTCCTTTGCATTTAAGCCTTGAATTATTCAGATGATTCCATAACCTGTTGCATTTGCATTCCTTCCTCTTCTGGTTGAGTATCGATACTCACATCAGATCCTTTCTGGACCATCAAGTCCTTTGATGGATTGTTATCCGACAATGTCCTTCACATGGGCACTTTGTGAGTTCTCCCCTGATACATAATGCCTTTGTTAAGTTGTATCCTCTGCTTGGCCAACTATGCTCTGCTTTCGGGCTTGTGTTATTTACTCTTGAAACTTGTGGTATATGTTTCTAAGAAGCCCCTATGGGTTGAACATATGCCTTCTCTAAACCGTGTGAACCCGAAAGTTTTCACGAGTCATACTCTTCTGGTGCTTCGCCAGAAAAAAAAATTCAACACTGCAACTTCATCGAACGCGAGAAGTGAATGAAAGGTTATGCGTTGGAGAAGGGGAGTCGACCTTGAACTTTGTGTTCATGCCCATGGACACGCTGTAGATCCAATCATAGAAGCTTCTTGTAATAATAACAATTTCCTTGATATGATATCATCTGGTATCTATGTATTGATCCTCTGCAATCGTGGCCCCGACCACATTCTCTCCTCAATTCCATTTCTTAGACAAGTTAAAGAACTTGTCTTTTGTTGATCGATACATCTCCGCAACCTCTATTTTGATCTTCCTCGGGTATTAACCTCTGGTATCTCGAGAACTGTGTTGCTTCCGCGAGTCTTCATCTAGTATTGCTTCTCATCAATTTCAGATATCCCCCAGGTTCTGGGTTGTCGTCAAACGAGAACACCGAATAGTGAATCGAGTCCGCACTGTGATTCGACAACTCTTAGTAATCTTCATTGCTTGCGAGTTTGCACTTGATCATGTCTTTCCCAACTGATTAACCATCATCATCATCATCATCAGGCTCACTGCTTGACCATTCTACCTATGTCCTTCATCCCCGGGACACAATCCCGATAGTGCTCTAAGCTTACATCGAAGTTTCCGCATCATATTGTTTGTCTTGAGAGACAACTCCGAATTCTGAGATGGCATCTTATCTATGGTTATAGCAACCTTTTACTTCATCATTCTGGTGACTTGATGTCATCACCGATCAGTTACATCTTCTCGAAACCTCTCGACAAATGTGTCGGGATCATCATCAACATTCTGAGGTCTTCTAAGATATCTATCAAATTCTTGATGAGAAATACCATCCTTGCCCCCGATGATTTGTGATATCATCGGCCACTTTATTGCCTTCCCTCCAACACAAAATTGTTCGTGTTTTGTGTCATACCTTGAGTTCCTTGCTATCCAGCATTTGTTCTTCTTTACCTTGGAATATTACCTCCTTTTATGTCAAGAATGTCGTGGTAATTTTACCACCTCTTGAGAATTCTTGATATAGTAATATCTCTCGCCAGTTGCGTTCATTTCTTGGTCTCCGTGTTGTTTCTAACCGGAATACCGACAAATGGTCTGTGATGTGTAAATTCTAAACTTCTAACAACCCTATTGCTTTGAAGTTATTGGTCTACAGTTTCATTCTAAGTCTATTGCTTATTGAATCATCATTCGAACATTGATCGTGCTACCTAGTCTAGATTCCTGGGTGCCCCCTTCTATCATTGTTCAGTTGTGTATGTTTCACCCGAGCATACATCATTATATCATTTGATCCGACAAATGATATTTCCTTGTTCACATAATTGATAAATCCATACTTTGGAAATCTCGATGATTTGTTGATGAACCTATCAGCCACCTCCTCATCCTCTCGTTGGTTTACTAATGAACTCTTGTTTCGGAACTTGCTTCCATAGTCCATTTCCCGAGAATCTTACAATGTCATCTCGTCAATTTGTGTTGCACCTTTTCTTTTCAGGAATCCCGTGTCTGAGTTATCTTGACACCAATCAGATCTGAATCTCGGTCAGATATGATGGTTGAAACATAATTTCAAGAGTTATAACATTGATCCTCATATGACCCGGTAAGGTGATGTCATGCACACCTGACCGGAGGACCTAGCGTAATAGTTTCCTTTTTAACAAGGTTAACCATTCTTCCATGAGGAAATTGAATGACTTGTTTAATAAGTTTTTCCTGATGGATCCCTTGTGTATCCAAGGTTTGATCTTTGCATTGAAGACCTTGTCAATGCTATCTCGAAGCATGTTTGTGATACTCCGATCTTCGATAAGAACATTTGAAACAAAATGTTATGTTTTCTTTATCAATTATCCAAAACACTGTTGTATGGGTTTTGTCATCAAATTCCTCTCCCCTTACCTAAATGGTTTCTACTTTCTATCCCGTCGTGGATATCTTGCTCTACTTGACCTTGGGAAGGGTATACCCCTGGTATATGTGTCAAACACAATTTCCTTTCCATTGTTCTGTCTGATCTGATGATCACCTTTTCCTTTCCATTGATTTATTTAACCTTCCTTGTGATCCATAGGATCTAAGCAGTAATATTCTTCTGCTTATGTATACACCTTGGTGTACAACCGTGTCAGTAAGACCCTGTTGAAATTGTCGATAGCATTCCGGTCACCACCGATGGACAAGAACTTTGCCTATTGGTCCGCCTCGTTCAACGAGCAGGAAAATGGTTCTCTTCGTCCCTCGCCCTTGGTATCGACGTTGTTGCCAACATAATCGACAGGCTATCCTCTGACATGCCTTTCTTGCATGATCACGCAAGACGTCTCCGCCCTGCCTACTTTTGACCCACATGGTGGGCCCATAACCCACAGTTCCACAGGATCAAAACCCGACTCTCCTGTACACCCCCTGTTTCCAAAGTTATTCCTCCCGTGTGGACTCGTATGTAATTCATGAGCCACCTTCCGATGAGATCATCAATTCTGCCATTGGACACAATAATTATTCCGTGGCTTTGAAACCACTTTCACCTTCTGACTAGGCATTGAACGATTGCCTGGCTGCCTAAAACTTCTTATTGTACCTTCCAACTTTACTCTCGATGTGTTTTATTTGTTCAACTCGAGAGGTACTCATATGCTCATTCATGGGTTAATCCCAGATCATTACCCTTATAACATCTTCGTCGTTGCCGACATGCCTCGTTACCTATTAAATAAATCGATGAAGATCCCGAAGAAAGGATGCCGACTTCATCATGATGACTGAAGCGGAGAAATGAAGACATCAATGTCTTTGGACGGTCTCTTTGAGAAGAGCAAGCCAGAATGAGAAGACCCGCTAGATTCGTTACCAAACCTTCCCCCTTTCACTACCTCTTAAATCTCGGGACGAGATTTCTTGTAGTTGAGGAGAATTGTGACGCCCGGGTAATCAAGCTACAGTAATCCCACGTTAACGGTGCCACGTCACCCCGGTTACTGTTGTAAGAATCGCGTTGGATCGAAACTTTTCAAAATTTAAATTCAAATTAATGTCAACAATAAAACTTTTTGAAAGTTAAAGCAAAAATGTTCGTAGTGAGCCAAATAATGCATAAGTAGTAACGGTGGAGAAACCACATTGTTATAAAAGGTTTAAATGCACTTAGGTAATTAAACAGCAGTTAAAACAATTAAATAAATATATATTGGATTTTATTAATTATTAAACTATTTTGTTTTGGGTTAATAATTACTATGGCAGTAGTATAATTATAAAGGCAAGTTTAGGTGCTAGTGATAATTTTTATAAAACAGAAACTAAGAGGAAACTAAAAATAAACAGAAAAGAATAATAACTAAAAAGAAAAGGAACAAATCAGAAAATAGAAATAAAAGAGGAGGACCCCCCCCCCCCCACTAGGCCTCGGCCCAGCTGGCCATCGGGCCAACCAGGCTGGCCCATTCTAGGGCCTACCTAACCCCCACTCCCTCGTAACCCTAACCGCACACCCCCATTGCCCACTCCTCCTGATCGGGCACTCCCCCTCACCTCGATCCCCAATTCCCTCTCGACCCCCCCCACGCACGCCACCACCCACCAGAGGAGACATCGCGTGCGAACCTGCCGTGCCTCGCGTTCGAGCTCTTCCTTGCCCTTCGCCGCCACCTCAGGCCGCTCCGGTCGCATCGCCTGCAAGCCCTAACTGCCGCCTTCGCTTCGTTGTCCTCGCGACACCGCTGCACTGGAGCTCCTACCATGGCCGCCGCCTGGTTCTCCGCGTCCATACCGCGCCAAGTCGCCCCATCGCCGGAGATGGACGGATCTCGGAGGCCCCGATGCGGATCCGGCCTCCCTCCGTCCCCTGATGTTCGTGCATGCCCCTCTGCTCCGCCCGTCGTCGCTCCTGCCCGACCGCCCCATCACCGACGTCCGCGCCTCGTCATCCACCTCTTCGACCCACCACGGCCTCCCCCGAGCTCATGGACCTCCCCTGCCGCTCGATGTGAGGCTCCCCCTTGATCCTCCTGTTCCCCTTTTCGATTCTCTGTCGCGTTTCTCCGTCGCTGAAGTTCGCCGCACCACTGCGTCGAGAGCTCACTGGGCTCTCGTGCTCACCACCACCGACCGTGCACACGCACGCCCATGCCACGCTACGCCCCACAGCCGCCTTTCTGCCGCCCGCACGCTGACCCGGCTCCCCGCACCATCGCCTATTCGCCCGCAGACCACCGTGCCATGATGCCGCTTTGTTTCGCAGCTTCGTCGCCGCCTTGCAGCCGCCGCCCGGGTTTGCCGTTAACGGGCGCCCGCCCGTCGCCCGTATCCCCCTCGCCCGTTCGGGCTATGCCCGTAGCCCACACCCGCTATGGCCCTCTGGGCCATTGACACGTGGGGCCCAGCCCCTGGAACGTTAAAAAAATGAATATAGAAAAATAATAAATAATAATTAAATTAATTAATTGATTAATTAAGTTAATTAATCCTATTTAATTAATCTAATTAAGTAGTTAGTTTAATTAACCAGTGATTAGATTAGTTAAACCCTAATTAGACTAAGCGATCGATGACGGGGGCCCCACCTGTTGACGATCAACGTTGACTGGTCAACTGGGACCCCCTGGCCCACCTGTCAGCCACTGGGTACACTTTTGTGTACACTGTGCTAGGTGCGCCTAGCATTTTAGCATTTATTTTTGAATTAAATTAATTTTAGAATATTAATTAAACTTTGAAAAATCATAGAAAATTAACCGTAACTCGGATGAAAAAGTTTTATACATGAAAGTTGCTCAGAACGACGAGACGAATCTGGATACGCAACCCGTTCGTCCTCCACACATCCCTAACATACCGAACTTGCAACTTTCCTCCTCCGGCTTCCCTGTCCGAAAACGCGAAACACCGGGAATACTTTCCCGGATGTTTCCCCCTTCATCGGTATCACCTCATACCGCGTTAGGGCACGCCTAGCCTCACACATTGCTTTGTCATGCATCTGCTTGCATTGTATTCATTGTTTCTTCCCCCTCTTCTTTCGCTAGACACCGAGACCGATGCTGCTGCTGCCTTGTTCGACTACGGTGTTGGCGACCCCCTCCTTGTATGCGAGCAACAGGCAAGCCCCCCCTTGATCACCAGATATCGCCTACTCTCATCTATCTGCTTGCATTAGAGTAGTGTAGCATATTCTTCGCTTTCGTTATTCTATCCGATGCATAGCTTTGTCCTTGCTACTCTTGTTGTTACCTTTACCTGCTATCCTAATGCTTAGTATAGGATGCTAGTGTTCCATCAGTGGCCCTACACTCTTGTCCATCTGCCATGCTATACTACTGGGCCGTGATCACTTCGGGAAGTGATCATGGGCATATACTATACACTTTATACTGTTACATGACTGGTGATATTGTTCGGAGATGAAATTTGAAGGCGGTGGTTCCACCAGTAGTGGTGGGCACTGGGTTCCCACGGCCCCGATTGTTACTTTGTGGCGGAGGCGACAGGGCAGGTTGAGACCACCTAGGAGAGAGGTGGCCTGGCCTGGTCGGCGTTCATGGATACTTGCTGCGCTTAATGAGATCTGGGTATTTGATCTGAGTCTGGCCATTTGGTCTATACGCACTAACCAACTACGTGGGAAAGATATGGGCACTCGGCGTCGTGGTATCAGCCGAAGCCTTTGTGACGTTAGCGACTGAGTGGCGCGCGCAGGATTGGACTGGAACACCACTAGGCTAGGTCTGCTTCAGGCCGTGTTCGCAACGTGCAGGTGTGCTATGGGCGATGGGCCCAGACCCCTGTGCGCTTAGGTTTAGACCGGCGTGCTGACCTCTCTGTTGTGCCTAGGTGGGGCTGCGACATGTTGATCTTCCGCGGCCGGGCATGACCCAGGAAATTGTGTCCGGCCAAATGGGATGAAGCGTGTTGGGTTATGTGGTGCACCCCTGCAGGGAAGTTTATCTATTCGAATAGCCGTGTCCCTCGGTAAAAGGACGACCCGGAGTTGTACCTTGACCTTATGACAACTAGAACTAGATACTTAATAAAACACACCCTTCCAAGTGCCAGATACAACCCGGTGATCACTCTCTAACAAGGCAACGAGGAGGGGATTGCCGGGTAGGATTATGCTATACGATGCTACTTGGAGGACTTCAGTCTACTCTCTTCTTTATGCTGCAAGACGGAGGCTGCCAGAAGCTTAGTCTTCGACAGGATTAGCTATCCCCCTCTTATTACGGCTTTCTGCAGTTCAGTCCACCGATATGGCCCTTTACATATATCCATGCATATGTAGTGTAGCTCCTTGCTTGCAGTACTTTGGATGAGTACTCACGGTTGCCTTGTTCCCCTTTTCCCTTTTCTCTACCCGATTGCTGCGACGGACAATGGAGTCCAGGAGCGACGCCACCGTCGGCGATGACTTCTACTACTTTGGAGGTGCCTACTACGTGCAGCCCAGCGACAACCAAGAGTAGTTTAGGAGGATCGAGGCGGGAGGCTGCGCCTCTTCGTCTGTATCGATTTGTGCTAGCCTTCTTAAGGCAAACTTGTTTAACTTATGTACGTACTCAGATATTGTTGCTTCCGCTGACTCGTCTATGATCGAGCACTTGTATTCGAGCCCTCGAGGCCCCTGGCTTGTATTATGATGCTTGTATGACTCATTTATGTTTTAGAGTTGTGTTGTGATATCTTCCCGTGAGTCCCTGATCTTGATCGTACACATTTGCGTGCATGATTAGTGTATGATTGAATCGGGGGCGTCACATACCCTCAGCTCCGAGAGTGAACTACTCCCTCCTCGTCATGGAGAGCGTCGGGATGATGAAGATGGCCACCGGTGAGGGATCCCTCCTCCGGCAGGGTGCCGGAACAGGGTCCCGATTTGTTTTTGGTGGTACAGAGGCTTGCGGCAGCGGAACTCCCGATCTATTTTGTTCCCCGATGGTTTTAGGGTATATGGATATATATAGGCGACAGAAGTCGGCCAGGGGAGCCACGAGGGGCCCACGAGGGTGGGAGGCGCGCCCAGGGGGATAGGCGCGCCTCCCTGCCTCGTGGCCACCTCGAAGCTTCCCTGACATCTACTCCAAGTCTCCTGGATTGCTTCCGTTCCAAAAATAACTCTTCCGAAGGTTTCATTCCGTTTGGACTCCATTTGATATTTCTTTTCTTCGAAACACTAAAATAGGCAAGAAAACAACATTTTGGGTTGGGCCTCCGGTTAATAGTTTAGTCCCAAAAATAATATTAAAGTGTTTAGTAAAGCCCATAAACATCCAAAACAGATAATATAATAGCATGAAACAATCAAAAATTATAGACACGTTGGAGACGTATCAAGCATCCCTGCTTGTCCTCGAGTAGGTAAATGATAAAAACAGAATTTTTGATGTGGAATGCTACCTAACATATTTATCCATGTAATTCTCTTTATTGTGGCAAGAATATTCAGATCCATAAGACTCAAGACAAAAGTTTAATATTGACATGAAAACAATAATACTTCAAGCATACTAACATAGCAATCATGTCTTCTCAAAATAACATGGCCAAAGAAAGTTATCCCTACAAAATCATATAGTCTGGCTATGCTCTATCTTCATCACACAAAATATTTAAATCATGCACAACCCCGATGACAAGCCAAGCAATTGTTTCATACTTTTCATGTTCTCAAACTTTTTCAATCTTCACACAATACATGAGCGTGAGCCGTGGACATAGCACTATAGGTGGAATAAAATGGTGGTTGTGGAGAAGACAAAAAGGAGAAGTTAGTCTCACATCAACTAGGCGTATCAACGGGCTATGGAGATGCCCATCAATAGATATCAATGTGAGTGAGTAGGGATTGCCATGCAACGGATGCACTAGAGCTATAAGTGTATGAAAGCTCAAAAAGAAACTAAGTGGGTGTGCATCCAACTCGCTTGCTCACGAAGACCTGGGCTGGTGCATCAAACAGATCTGACAATACCTGGGCTGGTGGGCCGGCGCCCCCCTGCTCGCGCAGCTGTTGCCGCTGCCGATTCGGAGATTACCGCCGCCGCAGTTGACGAATTCGGCGCCGCCTGTGTTCCAGCCATGAAGATCCCAACCCGGCAGGGTAGGTCAGGGGGGTCCGGAATACTGTCACCATCGGAGCAGCCCCCAATCCGACCGTCTTCTAGTTGGTATAGAGACTCGGTTTCCCCGGTTGACGTTTCATCGCCGGAGTAAATGGCGGTCTCGCCACCGGATTCAGATCCTTCCTCATAGCTTCCTCCGTGGACGACTCCCACGAAGGTACGCTTCCTGATCGGTTTAATCGGGGTCGGTTTCGTGCACTGAGCTGCCTCGACGAGATCGGTGCAGGCATCCAGCTCATGGCCCGATTCACCGATCTTACCGATGAAAACATGAATGCTGCCAAAGGGGACCCGGTACCCGTACTCGATTGATCCGGCGTCGGGGCCCCAGCCTGTGTTGTCGATGTAGAGCTTTCCGCGATGACTTTTGGTCATCCGGCCCACAGCGTAACCCTCGAGTCCTTCAAAGCGGCCCTCCAAGAACTTGAAACCATCTCGCGAAGGCCCCACGGTGGGCGCCAACTGTCGTGGACTTGTCACGGCAGATGTCCTGTCCAAAGGACTTAGTCGTGGAGCCATCGCAACGGGTTAGCTCGAAGGGGTTAAAGCGGATGCAAGGACACAGAGAGTTTATACTAGTTCGGCCCCTTCGAAGAAGGTAAAAGCCTACGTCTAGTTGTGATGGGATTGATGTGTTCCGAGGGTTAGGGAGCAATAAGCTTCGCCTAAACCTCGAGTTGTTGTTGTCTGTCCCCAAACCGCCATCGGTCGCCCCTTATATACACGGGTGGCGCCTGTCGGTTTCAGAGTCCCAACCTCCGGTTCATAAACGTACCGGGTTGGTCTCCTTATTCCTAACTTATAGTACAAGTTTATACCAGGCCGGTTTACGGCTACCAACCCTAAACCGACTATAGGCCTTGGGCCCTTCTATGCCTCTTTTGGGCTTCGACATCTTGGGTCTATCGACGAAACGAACCCGAGCCCTGTAGGCCGGTTTACACCAAATAGCAATATCCCCAACATTAGGCCCCAGATTGATTTGAACAGGTTCATGTCAATCCTTAATAAAAACTGCCTTCAAAATGTCTTCCATCAACTGTTTAGACTGCCGTTCCATCGTCTTCTCTTGCTGCTGTAAACCGATATGACGTCAGCACAAAGTTACTGTTTCCTTTTTATTAGATCCGCAATAATCAAGGCGACAGCTGGGGCTCTCGAAATCACCGGCTCCTGGATTTGCGCGCCTGACACGCGCACCGCGCCTTTATAAATAGGGCTAGAAGGCCATCTTCCTTTCTTCCCTTTCGTCCCCTTCTTCTTCGTCTTCCTCGCGACTCAGGCTTCAGAGCTCCACCACCGCCGTCGACTACCGCATCCACCCAGGCCGCTGCATCAACCTGACCGGACCAGAGCACTGCGGCGACCCTCCGCATTCGTTTGGATCCAGGTAAGAGCTCCTGCCCTTCTTGCTTTAGATCTGTTCTAGGGTTCGTCACCCATATCCTATCACTGTTCATCGTTCATCCCATAGCTAGTCTTTGCGAACGGGCTATGAAAACTATATTGTGATTTGTAACTGCTTCTCAGCACTGTGCCGTAAATCTATACCCATCTCCTTAGATCTGCTTGTCGAACTTGTGCTGTTCTACTGCAAACCCAACTTCATATTTTTCCTTCTTTTCCGCCCTGGCTGTAGATCCATTGTTTTGAAAGAATCAGTGCGGGATCTGTTTCTGCTTTCATATCTATAACTATTAGATCTGGTCGGTTTAACTATCAGCAGAGTAAACAATCCAAACTATATATCCATTAGTCCCCTTGATGAACCGCCAGATGATATCACTCTAGATGACTCCGGTTTATATAAGAGCGTCTTCGGTTTACAATCATGCCTGTTCTCAAACCGGAATACCTTTGTTTTTGTAGATTTCCTCATGGCAAAACAGATATACGAATGCAACTGGGTTCCCTCTCGCATCACCGAGACCCAATTAAACAACTTAGTATTGACTGGCGCCTTGAGCAGCAAAAATACCATCCATTGGAGGGTTCCAGGGAATGAATGCCCTCCTACCCCACAGGAAGGAGAAGTTGTTGTGTTTGCGGATCACCTGGCCCGGGGCTTTAATCCACCCGGTTCAAAATTTTATCGGGACGTTTTGGCTAATTTTCAGCTGCGCCCACAAGATGTTGGTCCGAACTCAATCACAAATATCTGCCATTTTCAAGTGCTTTGCGAGGTGTACTTCCAGGAGGAACCTACTGTAGAGTTGTTCCGAGACTGTTTTCATTTGAACCGCCGCACTGAATTCACCGATGGTCCTAACATGGAACTGGGCGGCATGGCGATTCAAAAGAGAAAAGAAGTAACTTATCCTCACGCCAAGCTGCATAGTCATCCGCAAGAATGGAATCACACTTGGTTCTACTGCAAAGATACTTCCCCTGCTGAAGAAAATCCTCTGCCTGGCTTCCGTCCAGAGAGACTTAGCAATACACACCCCTTCCCCCCAAGGCTAACCGCCAAAGAGAGGAGTAAGTATGCTCCTCAACTGTCCAAACTCAGAGCTTTCATGGCCAACGGTTTAACGGGAGTAGATCTTGCCCGTTGCTGGATTTCATGGAGTATCCTGCCCCTTAGTATCCGCTCCGGTTTAATGTGCAAATACACGGGCCGGGTTAACGATCCTCTGAGGCACTGCAACATTCAGCTGACGGAAGACGAAGTTACTGAAGCCGTGAAAAAGATGCTGAATGAACCGGAATACGTTTGCGCTCGGACCGGCCTGCCTCCTTTCTGTGCTACCAATAAACCACCTGCGGTAAATATCTTACCTCTGTTGTTATAGAATTTATGATCTCCTTATATGCACACTGTTAACTCCAATCCTTTATGAAACAGGGAGATGATCCGTTTTGGAGCAAGAAGCTTCCTCAAGAGCCAGCAGAAAAGGTAACCCGACCTAAAACAAGGGTGAAGAAGCCGGCGCAGAAAAAGAGGAACACCGCTTCCTCTAACCCGGAATTAGATGAGGATGATGTGGGTAATCCGGACTTTGAGGTAGACCTCGATTCAGTTGGCTTACTTTTTACACGCCTTATTGATAATGATATTTGTCAGGACGACGCTGAAGCGAGTAATGCTGAGGTTCCAGAGGTAACGATTCTTTCTTCTGATCCAGTTCCTTTGCCTTTGAAAAAACCTCGCCAAGCAAACCGGAAAGTTACATTTTCTCATCCTCTTGCTTACTTGGATCCCAAATTTCTTGTGAAGACCCAGCAACATGAAGCTCGTCGCACCACCCGGCACAGTGGCCAGGTAGTTACCTCCGCCGGTTTACCGAACAGCCCGGTTCGGAAACGCCGCTTAGAGGTCTCCGATTTATGCATTAGCTTTCCTCCTAAAGCAGGTTTAATTCGCCAGCCTCTTAATCCATCTGACTCCGATTATCAGGTCACTTCCCATTCATCTTCTGGTGAATCCTCAGCCACTCAGCTGCCACCGCTGAAAACAGTTATTGGGTAAGTTGAACCGATCACAACATCTTACCATATAGCTTTTTTTACGACTTACACCGTTCTTCAATCTTTGGGTCTCTCTCAGAGCTAAACCTAGACCGAGCAAGAAGGCTCGTCTGGATAATCCGGCCGAAGGAACGATTGCCCCTGAACCGGAGAAGACTCCTGATATTGACACTTTAGTGCATGAAGATATTCAAAATTATACATCTCCACAAGATGACATCTATGCTGAACAAAGGCCTACCGATCCTGCCAGCCATACCGATCCACCTGCCAGTCCTGTCCGGGTTGAACAACCCAACCTTCTGGAACTGCTGATAAACCGTCCGTGCCAATGCAGAGCAGCGACTCCAAAGATGATGATGTTGTAATTACTGGCATTGGTCGCTCTGAACCCGGGAACTCTGCCACTTTAGCCAAGCATACTACTAAGGAAGAAATCTCGGCTATAAAGGGCAAATGGGACCTTGATTCCTCAACGTATGCCGCTTTAAGCGCCCAAGATCTTCATTCTGGGTATCTGAACCGATTGTATACCAGCCGCGATTATGAAGCTGGCATGATCAGGATGATGAAAGAAAAATTTGAGGTAACTCTCGTGCTCTTTATTCTGTTGCAACTTATCTTCTAAAATCTTGCAATCCGAGACAGTAACCCGAATCCTACTGCCTTGATAGCCAAGGCCCGGTTTGATAAAAGCGGGGCTTCAACGTAGGTCATAACCCGAAAACATCACCAAATAACCATTAGCCCCCAAGTGCCGAGTTTAAATACTTGTATTAATCTTGGGACTTTTTGTAATGCAAAACACATATTAAGATCAAGTACGCATTAGCCCCCAAGTATCGAGCACATAACTTGCTTATATGGTTGATACTTCCAAACCGTGCAATATTTCTAAACACTGCTGATAACCTGTGGCAGGCGGATCTGAAGACCAAAGAGAATCAAGTCTCGGACCTTCAGGAAATCCTAAAAACCCAGCAGGATGAAACCGCTAAAGCGAAGGAAGAACTGACTAATGCTTTACACGCCATGGAACAGCTAAAAGAAAACCGCAAAAAGGAGCAAGCTGACTGGGTTACCGAGAAAGCTCTTTTGATAAAAAGGGCTGAAAATGCCGAAGCTGCTCTCAAACCGGTGGTTGATGAATTATCCACCGTAAAGCGACAGATACACTCCATGACCTCTGCTGTCTTTGGTAAACTTCTTTTGTTGCCTTTCCTCTAATTTGTACTTTGTTTGCTATATCCCATGTCCGGTTTGTAATCCATCTTGAAACACTGCAGGCACACGTATTGGACATTTGGGTTCTGATGTACGGATGAAGCTCAAAGCTGCTTACACCTTGATTGAATAGTTGTATACCGGAGCACAGAGAGTTATCACCACTGCGTCACACAACAACCCCGCGCCATCTCTGATTCAAGACACATTAAAGAGGCTATCCATGCTTCCTGCTCGGATTGAAGAGCTGAAAAGATCAGCTGCTCGAACCGGAGCCATCACTGCCTTGATCCGGGCCAAAGCGTGGGTACCAGACTTTGATCCTGTCGAAGCAGCACAGGGATACCCCAGCTTGAAGGAAGACGGTTCAGATTTCGGCGAAAATGACTTGAGGGCCATAAACCGGGCGGTGCGCCCCTTGGCTTGTCAATTGGTTGAAGAAGCAGATCTGACCTATTATCAGGCCCAATATGATAACCAGAACAAGCGAGTAGCTGCCCCGATCCCTGAAGCGGAAAACCTTATTCCTCCAATCCGTAAGCATACCTACGCCCCTGATATTGAACCGTCTTTGCTGATTCATGAAGAAGCTGTCTTTCAAGCATTAATGGGAATCGACTGGACCACTGCTGATTTCCAGCCAATGGGTAGCCATGAGGAAACTGAAGCGACCCAAGATGATCCACAACCATCGAACCGAGGCGGCGAACAGGCGTGAACCGCCTTACCTTAGCTGGTGACATTAATCCGTGAAAGAACAATATATTCAGGCACCATGCTGCCTTGTAATAGGATAGTTAATACTTTTGTCTTTGAACGTGCCTTTGAGCACGAGTACTGATGCCCTTGCCATGGTCTTTCCAACTTGTGTTTCCTGTCTTTACTGGGTACAAAAGATGGTCCTTCGACCAGATGAACCATGCTGTGCCTTTGCCAAACCGGGCAAATTGCCTCTGGTTTAAAAAATGGACCAGGCTATATCAGCAGAATCGGTTTTAAAAATGTTGGAAGCCTTGGTTGTGTCAAAGAACAAAGAACACCAGGAAAAGGAAAATAACAAGGAACCAAATATGAGAGAAGAACGCAATAGTAAGAATACGTGCAAATGGTGGTTACTATGAACCGTTCAGAAAGCATTGCCATTGTCAAGACAAAACTGAGCCCCCAAGGGGTGTAGCTACGGTTTATGTCGACTAGGTCTCTAACTGAATCGTGGCAAATATGCCGGTCAAAAGGCATTGCATTGGTTCGAATTCGACCAAGCCCCCAAGTGACTTAGTGGCCTAGGGCCGATCAAGTGGCATTGCATTGGTTCGGACACGACCAAGCCCCCAAATGACTTATTGGCTGTTAAAAAGCCGGCCAGAAGGCATTACCATTATCAAGACATGACCGAGCTCCCAAAATGGTGCAACCACGGTTCAAGTCGATTAGGTCCCCAACTGACTTAGTGGCAAATATGCCGGTCAAAAGGCATTGCATTGGTTCGAACTCGACCAAGCCCCCAAGTGACTTATTGGTTGTTAAAAGCCGGCCAGAAGGCATTACCATTATCAAGACATGACCGAGCTCCCAAAATGGTGCAGCCACGGTTCAAGTCGATTAGGTCCCCAACTGACTTAGTGGCAAATATGCCAGCCAGAAGGCATTACCGTCGTCAAGACATGACCAAGCTGACATAAAATGTAGCTACGGTTCAAGTCGACTAGGTCCCCAACTGACTTTGTTGATCTTCTGTGAACGACCTCAAGGGGTAAACCGAAGGTTGCCCTAGAGCGAACCCACTCCGTGTAACCACGCATGATATGAAAAAGAACAGAGATCCCGCTTTACTCGAGGCTCCGGTTTATTATATTGACCATAATATATACATGTTCATGATATGTACATAAGCAGAGCCCAGGGCTCATGTATAGTAAGGCCGAAGATGAGCTATGTTCCACGGCCTGTTGGTCTCCTCCTCTGACGTGCGTGAATCCTTATGCTCTCGAATATCAATCAGGTAGTATGACCCATTATTCAGATTCTTGCTGACCACAAAAGGTCCTTCCCAAGGCGGTGACAATTTATGCATATCAGACTGATCCTGGATAAGCCGTAGCACCAAGTCCCCCTCCTGAAAAGTTCTGGTTTTAACCCGGCGGCTGTGGTAACGGCGAAGATCTTGCTGGTAAATCGTTGAACGGGCAGCTGCTAAGTCACGTTCTTCATCCAACAAGTCAAGAGCGTTCTGTCGTGCCTGCTCGTTGTCCGCTTCAACATATGCTGCCACACGAGGTGAATCATGTCGTATATCACTTGGGAGAACCGCCTCTGCTCCATAGACCATAAAAACGGCGTAAACCCCGTGGATCTGTTGGGCGTGGTGTTGATGCTCCATAATACAGACGGTAGCTCCTCAACCCAACAACCCGGCGTCCTCTGCAGAGGGACCAGAAGCCGGGGTTTGATACCTCTCAAGATCTCCTGATTTGCCCGTTCCGCTTGACCATTAGACTGCGGGTGTGCTACAGAGGAAATATCAAGCCGTATATGCTCACGTTCACAAAACTCTTTCATGGCACCTTTAGATAAATTGGTACCATTATCTGTGATTATGCTGTGTGAAAAGCCAAACCGGAAGATCACCTTTTTTATAAACCGAACCGCCGTGGCTGCATCACACTTGCTAACAGGTTCTGCCTCCACCCATTTTGTAAATTTGTCGACCGCCACCAAGAGGTGGGTCTTTTTATCCTTAGATCGTTTGAAAGGCCCTACCATGTCGAGCCCCCAAGTCGCGAACGGCCAAGTAATTGGAATCATCCTCAATTCTTGGGCTGGTATGTGCGCTCGTCTGGAAAATTTCTGACAACCATCACATAGCCTGACGAGGTCTTCTGCATCAGCATGAGCAGTTAACCAATAGAAACCGTGGCGAAATGCTTTAGCCACCAACGATTTTGAACCGGCGCGGTGACCACAATCCCCTTCATGTATTTCACGTAGTATTTCGCACCCCTCTTCGGAAGACACACACCGTTGTAGCGCTCCTGACACACTTCGATGATGCAACTCCCCTTTTAGAATGGTCATAGACTTGGACCGCCGTACTATCTGCCGGGCCAAGGTTTCATCTTCTGGTAACTCGCCCCGGTTCATATATGCCAGATATGGAAGCGTCCAATCCGGGGTGATGTGAAGAGCTGCCACCAATTGAGCCTCTGGGTCAGGAATGGCCAACTCCAATTCACCAGGGAGCTGTACCGATGGGTGATATAATACGTCTAAGAAAACATTGGGTGGGACCGGTTTATGCTGAGAGCCCAAACGGCTTAAAGCGTCCGCGGCCTCATTCTTTCTGCGGTCCACGTGGTCCACCTGATAGCCCCTGAAATGCCCTGCTACCAAATCTACTTCGCGACGGTATGCAGCCATGAGCGGGTCCTTAGAATCCCAGGTGCCAGACACCTGCTGAGCTACTAGATCCGAATCACCAAAGCACCTAACACGGCTCAAGTTCATCTCCTTAGCCATCCGAAGTCCGTGAAGCAAAGCCTCATACTCAGCCGCATTGTTTGTACAGGGGAACATTAGACGGAGGACATAACAAAATTTATCTCCCCGTGGCGAAGTTAAAATGACTCCAGCTCCTGATCCTTCCAATTGCCTGGATCCGTCAAAGTGAATAGTCCAGTACGTATTATCTGGCTTCTCCTCAGGCGCTTGTAACTCTGTCCAATCATTTATGAAATCAACAAGTACTTGTGATTTTATGGACGTCCGGGGTACATATTTTAAACCGTGTGGCCCAAGCTCGATGGCCCATTTGGCAATCCGACCGGTCGCTTCTCGGTTCTGTATGATATCCCCCAAAGGAGCAGAACTGACTACTGTGATAGGGTGCCCTTGAAAATATTGCTTTAGCTTTCGGCTTGCCATAAAAACACCGTACACCAGTTTCTGCCAATGCGGATACCTTTGCTTGGACTCAATAAGCACTTCGTTGATATAGTAAACCGGACGCTGAACCGGATGCTCCTTCCCTGTCTCCTTGCGCTCTACCACAATCACCACACTAACCGCTCTGGCGTTAGCTGCCACATATAATAGGAGTGGCTCTTTATCAATGGGGGCCGCTAACACTGGCGGATTAGCTAACTGTCGCTTCAAGTCCTCAAACGCTTTATCGGCCTCCGGACTCCAGACAAATTGATCTGTCTTCTTGAGCATTTGATACAAGGGAATCGCCTTTTCACCAAGACGGCTGATAAACCGGCTTAACGCTGCAATTCGTCCGGCCACGCGCTGAACATCGTTGATGCACTTCAGTTTGGCAAGGGAGGTGATGGCTGTGATTTTTTCCGGATTGGCCTCAATTCCTCTGTTGGACACTAAAAAACCCAATAACTTGCCTGCAGGTACTCCGAACACGCATTTGGCCGGGTTGAGCATCATTTTGTACACTCTCAAGTTATCGAAGGTTTCCCTTAAATCGTCCACCAGAGTCTCCTTCTTTCGTGATTTGACCACGATGTCATCCACATACGCATGTACATTCCGACCAATCTGTTCATGGAGGCAATTTTGCACACATCGCTGATAAGTGGCCTGTGCACTCTTGAGCCCGAAGGGCATAGAAACATAGCAGAAGGCTCCAAAGGGAGTAATAAACGCTGTCTTCTCCTGGTCCTTAACTGCCATTTTGATCTGGTGATAACCCGAATAGGCATCCAAAAAACTCAAACGCTCGCATCCCGCCGTGGCATCAATGATTTGATCAATACGGGGGAGAGCAAAGGGATCCGCTGGACAAGCTTTATTCAAATCTGTGTAATCTACACACATGCGCCAGGTGCCGTTTTTCTTAAGAACCAGCACCGGATTAGCAAGCCACTCGGGATGAAAAACCTCAATAATGAAACCAGCTGCTAAGAGCCTGGCCACTTCCTCACCAATCGCTTTACGCCTTTCCTCATTAAACCGTCGTAGGAATTGCTTTACTGGTTTGTACTTAGGATCCACATTAAGAGTGTGCTCAGCGAGTCGCCTCGGTACACCAGGCATGTCAGATGGTTTCCATGCAAAGATGTCCCGATTCTCACGGATGAACTCGATGAGCGCGCTTTCCTATTTTGGATCCAAGTTTGCACTGATGCTGAACTGCTTGGATGAATCGCCAGGCACGAAATCAACAAGTTTAGTCTCAGCAGCTGACTTGAATTTTAAGGCCGGATCATGTTCTGTAGTTGGCTTCTTTAGTGAGGTCATGTCCTCCGGATCAACATTGTCCTTGTACTGCTTCAGCTCCTCCGTGGCACAAACCGATTCCGCATAAGTCACATCTCCTTCCTCGCACTCCAAAGCGATTCGACGGCTTCCATGAACCGTTATGGTACCCTTATAACCCGGCATCTTGAGCTGCAGATATACATAACAAGGCCGTGCCATAAATTTTGCATAGGCCGGTCGCCCAAACAAAGCGTGGTACGGACTCTGGATTTTAACCACTTCAAACGTTAGCGCCTCTGATCTGGAATCATGACTATCGCCGAAGACCACTTCCAGGGTTATCTTACCAACAGGGTAAGCAGATTTGCCAGGCACCACCCCGTGGAACACCGTGTTGGTCGGTCTGAGATCCTTATCCATGAGCCCCATACGACGGAAGGTCTCATAATACAAGATGTTAATGCTACTTCCTCCGTCCATGAGTACTTTGGTAAGCTTGTAACCTCCTACCTGAGGCGCCACCACCAATGCCAACTGACCCGGATTATAAACCCTAGGAGGATGGTCCTCTCGACTCCATACGATTGGTTGTTCCGACCAGCGCAGATAATGAGGCGCGGCCGGTTCAACCGCACTGACTGCCCGCCTCTGAAGCTTCCTATCCCGCTTATCCAAGCTTGTAGTAAAGACATGATACTGTCTGCTACTCAACTGCTTTGGGTTGCTCTGGTAACCCGACTGCTGCTGTTGCTGCTGGCCATAACCACCTTGGCTCCCTTGATTATTTTGGCTGCTCTGTCCGCCCGGATTACCATTGAACCCTGGACCGGAATTTCCGCCGCCGTACCCTGATCCGGAACCTGAACCGCTGCCAGGGCCATGATCATATTGGAAAATACTGGAGTTTTTGAATTCCTTCATGATATAACAATCCTTCCAAAGATGGGTTGCTGGCTCCTCCTTTGTTCCATGCTTCGGACAGGGCTGGTTTAAGAAAAAATTCAGACGCTCCGGATTGAGACCGGGATTTCCGCGAAAGCCTGGATTTTTCCCCTTACGTCGCTGGCCCTTATTCTGTGTACTGGCGTTGGCCACAAAATCCACGCTCCCATCCGGTTTACGCTTACCTCCGCCTCCATTGCCCGCTGGCTGATGCTGCTGGCCTTTGGTATTGCCGTTCTTCTTTCCCTTCCCTGCTTTATCATCACCAGAGTCAGGATCCTTGGTACTGTCAGAATCTGCATACTTTACTAAAGCGGTCATAAGCGTCCCCATATCCGTGCAGTCACGCTTCATCCGTCCTAACTTTAGCTTCAAAGGGCCAAACCGACAGTTGCCTTCCAACAGCACTACGGCGGTGTCTGCGTTGATGCGATCTGATGAGTGCAAAACTTCTGACACCCGGCGTACCCAATGAGTAGTTGATTCTCCTTCTTGCTGAACGCAAGCCGCTAGGTCCACTATCGACATTGGCTGCTTGCATGTGTCCTTGAAATTACTGATAAACCGGGCTCGCAATTGGGCCCATGAACTGATGGAATTAGGCGGTAGGCTCTTTAACCAAGTCCGGGTTGTCCCTTCCAACATCATGGTGAAATATTTCGCGCATGCCGCATCATCCACATCTAACATCTCCATGGCCATCTCATAGCTCTCCACCCACGTTTCCGGAGGTTGATCCGCCGTGTAATTTGGTACCTTGCGGGGGCCTTTGAAGTCCTTAGGCAGACGTACATTGCGTAAAGCGGGGACGAGGCATGGTACTCCCAGAGAGCTAGAGATAACTCCCGGTTCAATCGTGGCGGTTGGTAAGACAGGGGTAAGCTGGCGAGCCTGGTTCGGTGCTGCTAATCCGGCCTCTTGAGCCCGGGCCCGATCCGCCATCTCCTGGTTGTTGCCGCGGAGCGCTTCACGCCTCGCGTTACTCGAAACAGCTGGCTCCTCCATGCGTCTACTATAGCTCCTGCTGGGGCGAGGGGTGGAGTGAATCCGATCGCGGCTTTGTGAATATGCTTCCTGTTGGGCCAAAGCGGTCCTAAGAAGCTCCTTGACTCGGCGTGTTTCCACGGCCTGCGGTGAATCCCCTTCAATCGGAATGGCCTCCAGCCGAGCCGCCGCCGCGACAAGGTTATCCATCGGGTTAGAGTAGTGGCCTGATGGTGTTGGCGCGGCTTGAGGCACACCAGTGTTGTGACGAGGCAGGCTTATTATACGGTGATGAACCGGGGCGCCAACTGTCGCTTCCGCACGGTTTGCCCCTGGCGGATTACTGGCCCCCGCTCCAGGGGTGTTGAAGAGATTTCTGGCATCAAGAGCGGCGGGCAACCGAGACCGGAATTTCCTCTTCAAGACTTCCTGAGATGCATTCTGGTCCATCATGAGCCTGTAGGCCTGGGCATCCAAAGCGGCACGCTCTGCCGTCATCCTGGCCTCTTCAGCTGCCAGCTCCGCTTTAGCTTGAGTAATCTGTTCTCTCACCTTAGCAATTTCAGCATTGTGAACCTCCCGATCCACCGGGTTAGCCTCCGCCATAAGCTTGCCGTCAAGGCCAAACAGAATCGACAATACTGGGCTGGTGGGCGGCGCCCCCCTTTCGCGAAATTGTTGCGCTGCCGATTCGGAGATTACCGCCGCCGCAGTTGACGAATTCGGCGCCGCCTGTGTTCCAGCCATGAAGATCCCAACCCGGCAGGGTAGGTCAGGGGGGTCCGGAATACTGTCACCATCGGAGCAGCCCCCAATCCGACCGTCTTCTAGTTGGTATAGAGACTCGGTTTCCCCGGTTGACGTTTCATCGCCGGAGTAAATGGCGGTCTCGCCACCGGATTCAGATCCTTCCTCATAGCTTCCTCCGTGGACGACTCCCACGAAGGTACGCTTCCTGATCGGTTTAATCGGGGTCGGTTTCGTGCACTGAGCTGCCTCGACGAGATCGGTGCAGGCATCCAGCTCAGGGCCCGATTCACCGATCTTGCCGATGAAAACATGAATGCTGCCAAAGGGGACCCGGTACCCGTACTCGATTGATCCGGCGTCGGGGCCCCAGCCTGTGTTGTCGATGTAGAGCTTTCCGCGACGACTTTTGGTCATCCGGCCCACAGCGTAACCCTCGAGTCCTTCAAAGCGGCCCTCCAAGAACTTGAAACCATCTCGAGAAGGCCCCACGGTGGGCGCCAACTGTCGTGGACTTGTCACGGCAGATGTCCTGTCCAAAGGACTTAGTCGTGGAGCCATCGCAACGGGTTAGCTCGAAGGGGTTAAAGCGGACGCAAGGACACAGAGAGTTTATACTAGTTCGGCCCCTTCGAAGAAGGTAAAAGCCTACGTCTAGTTGTGATGGGATTGATGTGTTCCGAGGGTTAGGGAGCAATAAGCTTCGCCTAAACCTCGAGTTGTTGTTGTCTGTCCCCAAACCGCCATCGGGTCGTCCCCTTATATACACGGGTGACGCCCGTCGGTTTACAGAGTCCCAACCTCCGGTTCATAAACGTACCGGGTTGGTCTCTTTATTCCTAACTTATAGTACAAGTTTATACCAGGCCGGTTTACGGCTACCAACCCTAAACCGACTATAGGCCTTGGGCCCTTCTATGCCTCTTTTGGGCTTCGACATCTTGGGTCTATCGACGAAACTAACCCGAGCCCTGTAGGCCGGTTTACACCAAATAGCAATATCCCCAACATAGGGCATTTTGAGGAAGCCCATCATTGGAATATACAAGCCAAGTTCTATAATGAAAGATTCCCACTAGTATATGAAAGTGACAACATAAGAGACTTCTCTATCATGAAGATTATGGTGCTACTTTGAAGCACAAGTGTGGTAAAAGGATAGTAGCATTGTCCCTTCTGTCTTTTTCTCTCATTTTTTATATTTTTTTGTTTGGGCCTTCTTTTTTTGGCCTCTTTTTTCTTTTTCTTTTTTTTCGTCTGGAGTCTCATCCCGACTTGTGGGGGAATCATAGTCTCCATCATCCTTTCCTCACTGGGACAATGCTCTAATAATGATGATCATCACACTTTCATTTACTTACAACTCAAGAATTACAACTCAATACTTGGAACAAAATATGACTCTATGGGAACGCCTCCGGCGGTGTACCGAGATTTGCAATGACTCATGAGTGACATGTATGAAAGAATTATAAAGGTGGCTCTGCCACAAATACAATGTCAACTACATGATCATGCAAAGCAATATGACAATGATGAAGCGTGTCATAATAAACGGAACGGTGGTAAGTTGCATGGCAATATATCTCGAAATGGCTATGGAAATGCCATGATAGGTAGGTATGGCTGTTTTGAGGAAGGTATATGGTGGGTGTATGATACCAGCGAAAGGTGCGCAGTATTAGAGAGGCTAGCAATGGTGGAAGGATGAGAGTGCGTATAATCCATGGACTCAACATTAGTCATAAAGAACTCACATACTTATTGCAAAAATCTATTAGTTATCAAACGAAGTACTACGCGATGCTCCTAGGGGATAGATTGGTAGGAAAACACCATCATCGTCGTCCCGACCGCCACTCATAAGGAAGACAATCAATAAATAAATCATGCTCCGACTTCATCACATAACGGTTCACCATTCATGCATGCTGCGGGAATCACAAACTTTAACACAAGTATTTCTCAAATTCACAACTACTCAACTAGCATGACTCTAATATCACCATCTTCATATCTCAAAACAATTATCAAGTATCAAACTGCTCATAGTATTTGATGCACTTTATATGATAGTTTTTATTATACCTATCTTGGATGTTCATCATATTAGGACTAATTTTATAGCCAAAGCAAACTACCATGCTGTTCTATAAGACTCTCAAAATAATATAAGTGAAGCATGAGAGATCAATTATTTCTATAAAATAAAACCACCACCGTGCTCTAAAAGGTATAAGTGAAGCACTAGAGCAAAATTATCTAGCTCAAAAGATATAAGTGAAGCACATAGAATATTCTAATAAATTCCGATTCATGTGTGTCTCTCCCAGAAGGTGTGTACAGCAAGGATGATTTTGGTAAACTACAAAGCAAAGACTCAAATCATACAAGACGCTCCAAGCAAAACACATATCATGTGGTGAATAAAAATATAGCCTCAAGTAAAGTTACCGATAGACGAAGACGAAAGAGGGGATGCCTTCCGGGGCATCCCCAAGTTTAGGCTTTTGGTTGTCCTTGAATTTTACCTTGGGGTGCCTTGGGCATCCCCAATCTTAGGCTATTGCCACTCCTTATTCCATAATCCATCAAATCTTTACCCAAAACTTAAAAACTTCACAACACAAAACTCAACAGAAAATCTCATGAGCTCCGTTAGTATAAGAAAACAAATCACCACAATAAGGTACTGTAATGAACTCATTATTTATTTATATTGGTGTTAAACCTACTGTATTCCAACTTATCTATGGTTCATACCCCCCGATACTAGCCATAGATCATCAAAATAAGCAAACAACACACACAAAACAGAATCTGTCAAAAACAGAACAGTCTGTAGTAATCAGATTTGTTCGACTACTTATGGAACTCCAAAACTTCTGAAAATCTAGGACAACCTGGAAAATTTGTATATTGATCTACTTCAAAAAGAATTGGTATTTTATCACGTTCTAGTGAATTTTAACAATTATTTTCGTGAGCGCAAAGTTTCTGTCTTTTTCAGCAAGATCAAACAACTATCACCCAAGAAGATCCTATTGGTTCTACTTGGCACAAACACTAATTAAAACATAAAAACACATCTTAACAGAATCTAGATGAATTACTTATTACTAAACAGAACCAAAAAGCAAGAAACAAAAATAAAATTGGGTTGCCTCCCAACAAGCACTATCGTTTAACGCCCCTAGCTAGCCATAAAGGCAAGAATAGATCTAAGTATTATCATCTTTGGTATGCAATCCATAAGTGGCTCTCAATAGATTCATAAGGTAATTTAATTTTCTTCCTAGGAAAGTGTTCCATGCCTTTCCTTAACGGAAATTGGAATCTAACATTTCCTTCTTTCATATCAATAATTGTACCAATCGTTCTAAGGAAAGGTCTACCAAGAATAATAGGACATGTAGGATTGCACTCTATATCAAGAACAATGAAATCTACAGGCACATAATTCCTATTTGCAACAATAAGAACATTATTAATTCTTCCCATAGGTTTCTTAATGGTGGAATCCGCAAGATGCAAATTTAAAGAACAATCATAAAATTCACGGAAACCTAACACATCACATAAGGTTTTTGGAATCATGGAAACACTAGCACCCAAATCACATAAAGCATAACACTCATGATCTTTAATCTTAATTTTAATAGTAGGTTCCCACTCATCTTAATTTTATAGGGATAGAAACTTCTAATTCAAGCTTTTCTTCATAGGATTGTATTAAAGCATCAACGATATGTTTGGTAAAAGCTTTATTTTGACTATAAGCATGAGGAGAATTTAACACGGATTGCAACAAGGAAATTACAATTATCATAATTAAATTCCTTGAAATCCAAAATATTGGATTCATTACTATGTAAAGTTTTGACCTCTTCAATCCCACTTTTACCAATTTTTGCATCAAGATCTAAAAACTCCGAATCATTGGGACGCCTTTTAACTGAAGTTGACTCATCTCTAGTCCCATCATTATCAAGATTCATATTGAAAAACAAAATTTTAATAGGAGACACATCGATCACTTTTAGATCTTCATCCCTATTGTCATGAAAACTAGAAGAACACGCTTTTACAAAGCAATCTTTCTTGGCACGCATCCTAGTGGTTCTTTCCTTGCACTCATCAATGGAAATTCTCATAGATTTGAGAGACTCATTGATATCATGCTTAGGTGGAATAGATCTTAGTTTCAAAGAATAAACATCAAGAGAAATTCTATCCATGTTCCTAGCCAATTCATCAATCTTAGGCAATTTTTCTTCAAGCAAAGCATTGAAATTCTTTTGGGAAATCATAAATTCTTTAACACTAGTCTCAAAATCAGAGGGCATCTTATTAAAATTCCCATAAGAGTTGTGGTAGGAATTACCATAATATTAGAGGAATTACTATGAAATGGACTAGGATTAAAGTTTCCTCTATACGCATTGTTACCAAAATTATTCCTACCAACAAAATTAACATCCATAGATTCATTATTATTCTCAATCAAAGTAGACAAAGGCATATCATTAGGATCAATAGGATCACTCTTATTAGCAAATAATTTTATAAGTTCATCCATCTTTCGACTCAAAACATTAATCTCTTCTATCGCATGGACCTTTTTACTAGTAGATCTTTTGGCGTGCCATTGAAAATAATTAACCATAATATTATCTAGGAGTTTAGTAGCTTATCCTGAAGTGATTTCCATAAAAGTGCCTCCCGCGGCCGAATCTAAAAGATTTCTAGAAGCAAAATTCAATCCGGCATAAAACTTTTGTATGATCATCCATAAATTTAATCCATGTGTAGGGCAATTACGTATCATTATCCTCTCCCAAGATTGTGGAACATGCTCATGATCAAGTTGCTTAAAATTCATAATATCGTTTCTAAGAGAGATGATCTTAACGGGGGGGATACTTAGAGATAAAAGCTTCTTTGCACTTATTCTAGGAATCAATACTATTTTTAGGCAAAGACGAAAACCAAGTTTTAGCACGATCTCTAAGCGAAAACGGAAATAGCTTCAATTTAACAATATCATTATCCACGTCTTTGTTCTTTTGCATGTCACACAAATCAACAAAGTTGTTCAGATGAGTAGCGGCATCTTCACTAGGAAGGCGAGAGAATTGATCTTTCATGACAAGATTCAACAAAGCAACATTAATTTCACAAGATTCAGCATCGGTAAGAGGAGCAATCGGAGTGCTAAGAAAATCATTATTGTTGGTATTGGAAAAATCACACAATTTAGTATTGTCTTGAGCCATCGTGACAAACAATCGAACACACAAGCACACAAGAAGCAAGCAAAAAAACGAATGGAAAAAGAGGGTGAATAAAACGACAAGGGTGAAGTGGGGGAGAGGAAAACGAGAGGCCATTGGCAAATAATGTAATGCGTGGGATAAGAGTTGTCATAGGTACTTGGTATGTCTTGACTTGGCGTTAGCATCCCCGGCAACGGCACCAAAAATCCTTCTTGCTACCTCTTGAGCACTGCGTTGGTTTTCCCTTGAAGAGGAAAGGGTGATGCAACAAAGTAGCGTAAGTATTTCCCTCAGTTTTGAGAACCAAGGTATCAATCCAGTAGGAGATTACACACAAGTCACCTCGTACCTACACAAACAAATAAGAACCTTGCAACCAACGCGATAAAGGGGTTGTCAATCCCTTCTCGGCCACTTGCAAAAGTGAGATCTGATAGAGATAATAAGATAAATATTTTTGGTATTTTTATGATATAGATTGGATAGTAAAGATTGCAAAATAAAACACGGAAGAAATAGTAAATTGATAGGAAGATAATATGATGAAAGATAGACCCGGGGCACTAGTGGCTTCTCTCAAGATAGCATAATTTATGGTGGGTGAATGAATTACTGTCGAGCAATTAATAGAAAAGCGCATAGTTATGAGAATATCTAGGCATGATCATGTACATAGGCATCACGTCCGCGACAAGTAGACCAAAACGATTCTGCATCAACTACTATTACTCCACACATCGACCGCTATCCAACATGCATCTAGAGTATTAAGTTCATAAGAACAGAGTAACACATTAGGCAAGATGACATGATGTAGAGGGATAAACTCAAGCAATATGATATAAACCCCATCTTTTTATCCTCGATGGCAACAATACAATACGTGCCTTGCTGCCCCCATCACATCGGGAAAGGACACCGCAAGATTGAACCCAAAGCTAAGCACTTCTCCCATTGCAAGAAAGATCAATCTAGTAGGCCAAACCAAACTGATAATTCGAAGAGACTTGCAAAGATAATTAAATCATGCATAAAAGAATTCAGAGAAGATTCAAATATTGTTCATAAATGATCTTGATCATAAACCCACAATTCATCAGATCTCGACAAACACACCGCAAAATGAATTACATCTAATAGATCTCCAAGAAGATCGAGGAGAACTTTGTATTGAGATCCAAAGAGAGAGAAGAAGCCATCTAGCTAATAACGATGGACCCGAAGGTCTGTGGTAAACTACTCACATATCATCAGAGAGGCTATGGTGTTGATGTAGAAGCCCTCCATGATCGATTCCCCCTCCGGCGGAGCGCCGGAAAAGGCCCCAAGATGGGATCTCACGGGTACCGAAGGTTGCGGCAGTGGAAATAGGGTTTCGTGGTGCTCTCAGATGTTTTCAGGGTATATGAGTATATATATGCGAAAAAAGTAGGTCAGTGGAGCCACGAGGGGCCCACGAGGGTGGGGGCGCGCCTACCCCCCTTGGCGCGCGCTGCTACCTCGTGGCCTCCTCGGTTCTTTCTTGACCTCCACTCCAAGTCTCCTGGATTGCGTTTGTTCCAAAAATAACTCTCCCAAAGGTTTCATTCCGTTTGGACTCCGTTTGATATTCCTTTTCTGCGAAACACTGAAATAGGCAAACAATAGCAATTTGCACCGGGCCTTCGGTTAATAGGTTAGTCCCAAAAATAATATAATAGTGCATAATAAAGCCCATTAAACATCCAAAACAGATAATATAATAGCATGGAACAATAAAAACATATAGATACGTTGGAGGCGTATCAAAGTCAAAACCACAAGAAGATGAATAAAATGAGCTCTGCATAACTGGTTGATGCATGATACAGACGAACACTACTTTGATGTAAGGCAAGCGCAGGATAGGGGATGGAATATATACAAAAAAAGACATCATTGCATATTCACACGTACGATAGGAGGATGAAATATGTATGAAAAGCAGTAAGCAGAAGGCATTTCTACCACTGCCACATGCGATTCCCACGACGCCACTCCAACCCACGGCACCACGTCCCCCGACGTGCACCTCACCCCTCTTGGCCCCATCGCTCCTCTGCCTTTGTGTGCATGACATGCGGGCCAGCTGAACTGCAGCGACCATCAAGTTTCTACCATAGCCACACCCGATTGGACGCGGCTTGCCTGCTCCACTCCCTCGCTCCGATCTATACTCCCGCACCATCCAATTTTCATCCAACGGCTGTGACACATTTCGTCCCGGGCATCACTCCTCAGCTGGAGTACTTCTGTAATACAGGTAGTACTCGCCGGTGTGGCCATCTACGCCTTGTAACACCCCGACATCCAGCTGTGGCACCCTTGCCACGGCCAGGCCACCACCGACCGGTTCATCTCGAACGAGTGAGTTGCGAACGCCGCCGCGGCAACGGCCAGCTAGGCATCTCGAACCACACCAATGTCGCTTCCCCGTAGCTGACCTACGCTGGCACATGGCCGCACGCCGTTGAGCCGGGCATCAACGTACGACGGTAGGAACCCCTCCAGGCTCACTGGCTCAACTACGTCGAGTACATCACGTTCGCAAACCGGTATCCGTTGAGCAGGTTGCTCCCGCCCACGAGCACACGCTTGTACGTATCCAGCATTCCAGCCTCGTCGTTGAGTGCTACATCCTCGGGACGGTGCAAGCTGTCGGTATCTCGAGCCCAAGTCAAGCTATGTGCCCCGGGTAGAACGCTGGCTCCCGCCCGAGCTCCCACGTGGCGGTCATTGTCGTCGCACCACTAACGATCTGGAGAAGCACCCTGCCGCTCATCCAGAGCGCGAGCTAGTTATGTCGTGCGGCACGTCACAACAGACAAGCACCTCGACATGCCTCGGCTGGGCAAAAGACTTTTCTTGGCCACGAGCTCCATGGTCTCGTCCAAGATCAGCATGGTACTGCAGTCGAACATCCGGGTAAAATACTACGGGAGCAGCTGCATGTGCATGGCCCAGACGCCGATGTTGGCGTGGAGGAGGTGGTACTCGCTGGCGCCGCAACGTGCTATATGGCTTAGACAGGCACCTTTTGCGACGCTCTCGCGTTGGCACCGGCATTGTCAATGCAGCTGATGATCCGGAGGAGGACGAAACACAACCTTTGTTCACCTTTCTTTGAGGCTATAGACGACCCACACGAGGAAATCTATTATAACCGTTGGATGAAAATCAGTGCTGCGGGAGTACAGATCTGAGCATGGGAGGGGCACAGGCAAGCCTCGTCCGACGCCGCTCGAACACATGACATGACACGTCCGCCGACCTGCGCCTCACCCCTCTCGGTCCCACCGCCGCTCTGCTTTCATGAGAATGACATGTGGGCCGACCGCACTTAGGGTCCACATGTCATTGACTCAAAGGCCGGTGCACTAAGCCGCTGAAGCTCGGTCCTGTGGGCCTCGAGAGGTAAATGTAACTCCTGTGCCAAGCCTTGTGGTGCTCTCGCAGTACGAACTCGTGCCAAACCCAGAATTTGTTTCTTACTACTACCAATGTGCCGGCCCGTGCATTGCAATGGATCCAAAGTATCTATTTAGTGGAGTGCGCTCTAAACACATTCTATTTTTTCTCTAGCCTTTCTTAGCCATGCAACTCAGCCACATAAGCTTCATGGGTCCCCCCCACATCATACCCTATTATTCATACTATGTTGACGGAAAAAAGATAAATCACCCAAAACAAGATCTTCCCGTTTTTTGTTCCTACGATGTTGTGCCGTGCACGTACCTAGTTGTATAGTGGTAGTAGTTGTAGTACAAACTTCGTAGTAGGATTAGTAGTACGGAGTGTTCCTACTCTATCAACGAGACCCATTTGACACCAAATTTCTTGGCTTCCATGCTACGGCTAGATCTTCCCCTCCTCGTTTCTGTTTTCCAACGCGACGGGCGGGGTGTGGTTTGCCGATAGTCGGTTTGCTCAACTGCGAACCCACATGAAAGTGAAAATGCTAGGCAACACGCCTTCCCTAGCTATGTGGTGTGCCGGACGGGCCGTGGAGTACTCCCGATTCCTGGGCGCGTGGGGGTGCAACGCGAACGCGGCAGGCCTTTTCTTTTACTAGCAATGTGCTCGTGCGTTGCGACGGATCCAAAGTAGAATAGTAATTGTTCACAAACATAAAGAAATCACTCTTGTTTTGATATACATATATACCACTAAAAATATATTACTTTTCACTCAAAATATATTTCTCAGGCTATTTTGATGAGGTGAGGGAGGGATGTGGTTGCTTTCAAGATAATAAGGGGTTTTCTGCAAATTGGAGCGGAGAAGTGGGCTATAGTTGCAAAATGCCACAACTTACGTAACAGACGTTAGATGTAGATCTAATGGTCAGAAATGACGAATGGCAGACACACCACAATCACCAACTGAGTCTTTTATAGGAGTAGAGAAACATGTATAAATTGTAACATTTGGTTCTGCTCCTTGGCACGATCGATATATAGAAATAATGATTGGAAACGCTAGGGCGGGCCTTTTTCCGCCAAATAAGCAGGGTAGTAGTTAGGTTGGCGCATCGTCGGTTTGGTCACATGCAGTCTGATATGTTGTAGTGATACTAGCAAGATGCCCGTGCGTTGCACGAAGTTTATGGAAAAGGTAACCACAACTTATAAGTTGACGGATGGAGTACTAGTTACAGTGATGCATATAATTGCCTCCAAATGTGAGCAAAGGGATTGCACATGTCTGTATTGACTGGAATGAGAATAATAGCACAATAATAATTAAGGCCACGATGATGGTATCTAGTGGTGGTTACAGGAGGCAAGAATAAAGATGCATCCATCAACGTACGACCTCCTCCTCCTCGACTCAGTGCGCCGGGCCACCGACCGGTGGCTTAGGAGCGACGGCTTTTGTTGCGAGGTCAAGGTGCTTCTCAGCAAAGGCGTCCAATGCTTCTAGCCGGTTGAGGAAGGCCAACGTCATAGCATCCTCACCGGCCTTGTAGATACCTATGTACACGACTTCCTCGTACACGTGGATGTGTAGGTCGATGAATTCTTGCAGGGTGGTAGTGATTGAAGAACTCTGTCAATAACACTATAAACTGGAAGATTAACTCCCAGTTGAGTCAAGTGATTGTGGTACCCAGACATTTTGAGTATATGTTCACTGACAAAACGATTCTCCTCCATTTTACAGCTGTAGAACTTATTGGAGAATTCATATCTCTCAATCCGGGCATTTGCTTGAAATATTAACTTCAACTCCTGGAACATCTCATATGCTCCATGACGTTCAAAACGTTGTTGAAGTCCCGGTTCTAAGTCGTAAAGCATGGCACACTGAACAATCGAGTAGTCATCAGCTTTGCTCTGCCATGCGTTCACAATGTACGGCGTTGCTCTTGCAACGGGTCTTGCACCTAGCAGTGCTTCCAGGACGTAATTCTTCTATGCAGCAATGAGGATAATCCTCAAGTTATGGACCCAGTCCGTGTAGTTGCTACCATCATCTTTCAACTTAGCTTCCTCTAGGAACGCATTAAAATTCAAAGGAACAGTAGCACGAGCCATTGATCTACAACAACATAGACATGCAAAATACTATCACGTAGTAAGTTCATGATAAATTAAAGTTCAATTAATCATATTACTTAAGAACTCCCACTTAGATAGACATCCCTCTAATCATCTGAGTGATCACGTGATCCAAATCAACTAAACCATGTCCGATCATCACGTGAGATGGAGTAGTTTTCAAAGGTGAACATCACTATGTTGATCATATCTACTATATGATTCATGCTCGACCTTCCAGTCTCAGTGTTTCGAGGCCATATATGCATATGATAGGCTCGTCAAGTTTAACCCGAGTATTCTGCATGTGCAAAACTGACTTGCACCCGTTGTATGTGAACGTAGAGCTTATCATACCCGATCATTGCGTGGTGTCTCGGCACGACGAACTATCGCAACGATGCATACTCAGGGAGAACACTTATACCTTGAAATTTAGTGAGATATCATCTTATAATGCTACCGCCGAACTAAGCAAAATAAGATGCATAAAGGATAAACATCACATGCAATCAGTATAAGTGATATGGTATGACCATCATCATCTTGTGCCTTTGATCTCCATCTCCAAAGCACCGTCATGATTACCATCGTCACCGGTTTGACACGTTGATCTCCATCGAAGCATCGTTGTCGTCTTGCCAACTATTGCTTCTATGACTATCGCTACCGCTTAGTGATAAAGTAAAGCAATTAGATGGCGATTGCATTTCATACAATAAAGCGACAACCATAAGGCTCCTGCGAGTTGCCGATAACTTTTACAAAACATGATCATCTCGTACAACAATTTATATATCATCACGTCTTGACCATATCACATCACAGCAAGCCCTACAAAAACAAGGTAGACGTCCTCTACTTTGTTGTTGCAAGTTTTACGTGGCTGCTACGGGCATAGCAAGAACCGTTCTTACCTACGCATCAAAACCACAACGATTTTTTGTCAAGTGTGTTGTTTTAACCTTCAACAAGGACCGGGCGTAGTCACACTCGATTCAACTAAAGTTGGAGAAACAGACACCCGCTAGCCACCTGTGTGCGAAGCACGGTGATAGAACCAGTCTCGAACGCGGTCATGTAATGTCGGTCTGGGCCGCTTCATCTAACAATACCGCCGAATCAAAGTATGACATGCTGGTAAGCAACATGACTATTATCGCCCACAACTCTTTGTGTTCTACTTGTGCATATAACATCTATGCATGGACCTGGCTCGGATGCCAATGTTGGGGAACATTGTATTTCAAAAATTTGCCTACGATCACACAAGATCTATCTAGGAGAAGCATAGCAACGAGCGGGGAGAGTGTGTCCACGTACCCTCCTAGACCGAAAGCAGAAGCATTTAGTAACACGGTTGATGTAGTCGAACGTCTTCGCGATCCAACTGATCAAGTACCAAATGCACGACACCTCCGCGATCTGCACACGTTCAGCTCGGTGACGTCCCTCGAACTCTTGATCCAGCTGAGGCCGAGGGAGAGTTCCGTCAGCACGACGGTGTGGTGATGGTGATGATGAAGTTACCGGCGCAGGGCTTCGCCTAAGCACTACAACGATATGATCGAGGTGTAAAACTATGGAGGGGAGCACCGCGCACGGCTGAGAGATTGTTTGTTGTCCTTTGGGTGCCCCCTCCCCACGTATATAAAGGAGGGAGGGAGGAGGAGGTCGGCCAGGGGAGGCGCGCCCAGGGGGGAGTCCTACTCCAAGTAGGATTCGGCCCCCTTTCCTACTTCCACAAGGAGAAAGGGGGGAAGGAGAAGGAGGAGAGAAGGAAGGAGGGGGCACCGCCCCCTGTCGGTGTCAAAACCGGCGGATCTCGGGTAGGGGGTCCCGAACTGTGCGTCTAAGGTCGATGGTAACAGGAGACAGGGGACACGATGTTTACCCAGGTTCGGGCCCTCTCTATGGAGGTAATACCCTACTTCCTACTTGATTGATCTTGATGAATATGAGTATTACAAGAGTTGATCTACCACGAGATCATAATGGGTAAAACCCTAGAGGCCTAGCCTATATGACTTTGGTAATGTATCTCCCCCCTCCGGACTAAGTCCTCCGGTTTATATAGACACCGGGGGGATCTAGGGTTACACAAGGTCGGTTACAAAGAGAGGAATCTACATATTTGGTCACCATGCTTGCCTTCCACGCCAAGGAGAGTCCCATCCGGACACGAGTGCGGTCTTTGGTCTTCGCGTTCTTCACAGCCCATCAGTCCGGCCCATGGCTAACAGGCCGGACGCTCGAGGACCCCTTAGTCCAGGACTCCCTCAGTAGCCCCTGAACCTGGCTTTAATGACAAGGTATCCGACGCGTAGATCTGTCTTCGGCATTGCAAGGCGGGTTCCTCCTTCCGAACTCCAAGATAGTCTTCGGACGTATTGAACGTGTCCGGACCTGTAACACACGCACCACACACAACTGCAGAGAGAATATAATATTCCACAAGTCCAATCTCCTGACAACTTTTTACAACATGACATCATGTCTGCCCGGTCATAATTTCGAACCGTTTTTAGCCTGCAGCCCCGGGTTTCGAGGCGCGGCTTTATTGGCATGTCTTATCCAAGTCGAGATCGTGTCCCCCTTATTAAGGGATTCTCATCAACACAGACGTGGGTAACCTAACCGTCTCTGTGGTACAACTCCTTGGAAACAAGCAAGCTTTAAGGCCCAGGAGCAGGCGTTTAGATACTCACGGCCTTTATAAAGGGGTGCACACCCGTCTTTTTCTCTTCCACGTTTGCTTCTTCCTCAGCCCTTGCTATCTCAAGTTCTAAAACCCAAGTTTCGACCACCACAAGCCTTAGTCATGTACGGATCCAGCCTTCCCGGTTGGTGGGTGGTTTCTTCTGTTACAGAGGAGGACATTGTGAAGCTTAGGGCGGCGAGATATCTGACTGCAGAAATCCTCCATCGGCTCCCTGTCGAAGGGTAGGTTATCCCTACCCCCAGATCCGGCGAGAGGGTCGTGTTCATCTCCCACTTCCTCCAAGGGTTAGGCTTTGCCCTTAATCCCTTCGTTCGAGGGCTCATGTTCTACTACGGGTTGGATTTTCATGATCTGGCCCCAAACTCTGTTCTGCTTATCTCGGCGTTTATCGTCGCGTGCGAGGCCTTCCTTCGAATCCCTCCACACTTCGGCTTGTGGCTCAAGACCTTCCACATAAAGCCGCAGATGATTGGGGGGAACCAGGCGAAGTGTGGTGGCGCCACCGTGAGCAAGCTTAATAGCGCTCTTTGGCTAAAAGGATCCTTCACCGAGTCCTCTGACTTATGGCAGCGGGAGTGGTTCTATATCACCAAGCCCCGTGGCTCCAAGTAGGCGGCTGCACCTGCGTTTCGACCCAGCCCTTCGATCCAGCTCGCATCATGGATTAATAAGGGGTTGGATTGGGGATCAATTGATGAGCTACAGACTCTTCAAAGCCGCATCAAGAGCCTCCTTGAGAGGGACATTGATCTTTTCAACGTTATTCAAGTAATGCTGGTTTGTCGGACCTTGCCGTGCCAGAGGCGACCCCTCCGCATGTGGGAGTTTAATCCTGAAGGGCCGCCGACACTTCAACACTTCTTCGGCACTACGCACAAAGGGATGTGGAAATTATTTTTTGGGAAACGGAAGCAGTGGCCGGATACTACCAAAGACATTGGCCTTGACTGCAACCGTCTGGACACCACAGTAAGTATCCGTCCGCCGAACACCTCATAATCAGGTATCCTGTGGTAAGACACTGAGCAGACCATCTCTTTCCAGGGCTGGATAAAGAAAGCGGAACGGATTAGGTGTCCAGCCCCTCTTCCCGAAGACCCAGCGGACCCTGTGCTAACACGGATGCTAGCACCGACATTGTATCAGGCGCCGGTGGAGGAGGGCAAGGTGGAGAGTGGGAAGACCCGGGATGGCCTACGTTTCGGAGGTAAATTAGATAGCGAGTCCGGGGAAATTGACATTTCTTCGCCCGAAGACACAGGCGAAGGAGAAGCAAGCATCCCTTCTTCATACAGGAAGAAAAGGGCCGCCTCCAAAGGTTGGGAAGAATAGTCTCCCAAGAGGGGCAAGATGCCATCGTTGGGCGGCTCGGGATTGGAAGGCGACGCCGTTGAACGGCTCCGTCGTGAGGACCAGCCTTTGACCAAATCGTAAGTAAATTCGGGGTGTTTTAATCACATCCCGTACCTTTCCTGTTATCGAAGCGACACATAATATTCACGTGTGTCTTAACAGTTCGGCGTAGAGTGTTCCTGAGCGATCCTCTTCTTCGGGAGATCTTCTCCCAGAGATGATGGAAAGCGAGACGCCTCCCCCGACCTCCTCGCCCAATAAGGCGGACGACTCCAAAGTTTCGTCTCGGAGGGTTTTTCTTGATCGACAAACGACACGTGGGACGAAGGAGGCAGTACCCAAAGGTGAGCCTCCGATCATCCGGGATTCAGGGGCCAACAATGAAGGCCCCAGACTATCCGGTTTTCAACTAGCGGTGATTCTGGAGACGAGTGAACAGGTTCCTTCAAAGGATGGTCGTGTTCCTACAACGGCTTCTGGAGACCCAGCGGCGCCAGATATGTTGAGGGATATGCTGCGAAAGGCATTTGTCTCGGAGGAACAACGTACCTTGATGGGTACGGTGGTTGAGAGGATTCTGTCCGCGAAGAGCGGATTGAATGAAGCCTTCATGAGCCTACTAAGAGGCTTCGAGGTTTGTGATGTAATATTTTCGACTATATTTTATTTGCAACATGCACCTGTGTATAGGTAGTAGCCCCTGAGGCTCGGGTTGGCTTCCCATGGGAGGCGATCAAAGGATCAAAAAGATATGCTCAGGGAATAATCTGGTTAATTGGAACACAGGTTGTGTCGCTTCGACGATCGCCGGACAATGAAGTTGTCGAGCTGCAGTGGAAGCTTGATGTGGCAGGGGATGATATTGCGTTAATCAATAGGCGTCTTGACGAGTCGCAAGGTATGTATTTGGAGCAGTCATTGCACATACGTGTTTAGAATATAAGCGTGACACTGAAAATTGCATATTGGTATATGCATGGCTGCAGATGGTGCCACCGCCGTTGAGTTTCTTCGGGTGGAGCTAGCCCGGGCCAAGGAGCAGGCCCGATTTAGTAATGCGGCGGCCGAAAAGGCATCGGCCAAGTTAAAGGCCGAACAAGCTGCTCGGCGCCAAGACGAGGAGAAAATATCCACGATGGCGCTCGAACTAAAAAATCACGCTGGCTGCTGTGAATTCCTCGAGAAGGAGAATAAAACCAAGACGGCTGATCTTGACAAGGCCTTGCGAGAGGCGAAAGAAGCGCGGTCCGAATCTAGAGCGGCCCGTGAGGAGATCCGGCAAGCTAGGGAGATTGCGGCTGGTAAGCCATTTTTATTACAGACTAAGTTCGGCGATCCGAATTATGCTCAGCTTAACCAAGTGTGGAGCTCTCCAGACGTGTTTTTGGACTTGCCGAAGAGCTCTTCCAGTGCGGCGCAATTTTACCAAGCGCAAGAGGGATATGCAACGGAGAAGCTTTTCTGGTCACAGTTTGGTGCATCAAAACGCCGTTTGCTGCTGAATGAATGATACGTCTCTGTCTTATCTACTTTTCCAAACACTTTTGCCCTTGTTTTGGACTCTAACTTGCATGATTTGAATGGAACTAACCCGGACTGACGCTGTTTTCAGCGGAATTGCCATGATGTTTATGTGCAGAAAAGAAAAGTTCTTGGAATGACCTGAAACTCCACGGAACATCTTATAAAAAATAATAAAAAATCCTCGCCAAAGATGAAGACCAGGGGCCCACACCCTGTCCACGAGGGTGGGGGCGCTCCCCCCTAGGGCGCGCCCCCTACCTCATGGGCCCCCTGGAGACCTTCCGACGCCAACTCCAACTCTATATATTTGCTTTCGGCGAGAAAAAAATAAGAGAGAAGAAATCATCGCGTTTTACGATACGGAGCCACCGCCAAGCCCTAGAACCTCTCGGGAGGGCTGATCTGGAGTCCGTTCGGGGCTCCGGAGAGGGGGATTCGTCGCCGTCGTCATCACCAACCATCCTCCATCACCAATTTCATGATGCTCACCGCCATGCGTGAGTAATTCCATCGTAGGCTTGCTGGACGGTGATGGGTTGGATAAGATCTATCATGTAATCGAGTTAGTTTTGTTAGGGTTTGATCCCTAATATCCATTATGTTCTGAGATTGATGTTGCTATGACTTTGCTATGCTTAATGCTTGTCACTAGGGCCCGAGTGCCATGATTTCAGATCTGAACCTATTATGTTTTCATGAATATATGTGAGTTCTTGATCCTATCTTGCAAGTCTATAGTCACCTACTATGTGTTATGATCCGGCAACCCCAAAGTGACAATAATCGGGACCACTCCCGGTGATGACCATAGTTTGAGGAGTTCATGTATTCACTATGTGCTAATGCTTTGTTCCGGTTCTCTATTAAAAGGAGGCCATAATATCCCTTAGTTTCCATTAGGACCCCACTGCCATGGGAGGGTAGGACAAAAGATGTCATGCAAGTTCTTTTCCATAAGCACGTATGACTATATTCAGAATACATGCCTACATTACATTGATGAATTGGAGCTAGTTCTGTGTCACCCTATGTTATGACCGTTACATGATGAACCGCATCCGGCATAATTCTCCATCACCGATCTGATGCCTACGAGCTTTCCATATATTGGTTTACGCTTATTTACTTTCCCGTTGCTATTGTTACAATCACTACAAAATACCAAAAATATTACTTTTGCTTTCTTTACTTTTGTTACCGTTACCACCACTATCATATTACTTTGCTACTAAACACTTTGCTGCAGATACTAAGTTTCCAGGTGTGGTTGAATTGACAACTCAACTGCTAATACTTGAGAATATTATTTGGCTCCCCTTGTGTCGAATCAATAAATTTGGGTTGAATACTCTACCCTCGAAAACTGTTGCGATCCCCTATACTTGTGGGTTATCAAGACCTTTTTTTGGCGCCGTTGCCGGGGAGCATAGCTCTATTCTTTGAGTCACTTGGGATTTATATCTGCTGGACACTATGAAGAACTTGAAAGACGAGAAAACAAAAATTTATCCCTCAACTACGAGGGGAGGTAAGGAACTGCCATCTAGCTCTGCACTTGATTCACCTTCTGCTATGAGTAGGCTAGCGACACCTAAACCTGCTTCGCTATTCGCTCGATATGTCGATGTTATTGATGATGCCACTTCGCTATGCATGATACTTATGATGAAACTACTTTATGCTCGATACTCTCGTGCCCTTAGTGAATTTCTTGATGAACAAATTGCTAGGGCTAGAGAGAAAGAAATTATTGAACTGAATATATTGATGAAAGTGATGATGAAGATAGGCCTGTTATTCTTGAGGGTTATGTTTTTGATAAGGAATCTTCTGCCGCTATTTTAGCTTGCAGAGATAGAAACGAGCTTAAAAGGCTATTAGTTAAATGGAACAAAGAATCTCTTAAAGATAAAATGAAACCTGACCCTGCTTTTGCTACTTCACCTATTTGTGTTGCCGATAAGGATTATGAATTCTCTGTTGATCCTGATATAATTACTTTGGTTGAATCTGATCCTTTCCATGGCTATGAATCTGAAACTGTTGTGGCACATCTTACTAAGTTAAATGATATAGCCACCCTGTTCACTAATGATGAGAGATATCGCTACTTTTATATACTTAAAATATTTCCGTTCTCATTAAAGGGTGATGCTAAGATATGGTTTAATTCTCTTGATCCTGGTTGTGTGCGTAGTTCCCAGGATATGATTTATTACTTCTCTGCTAAATATTTCCCTGCTCATAAGAAACAAGCTGCTTTAAAGGAAATATACAACTTTTTGTGCAAATTAAAGAAGAGAGTCTCCCACAAGCTTGGGGGAGGCTTCTCAAGTTACTTAATGCTTTGCCTGATCATCCTCTTAAGAAAAATGAAATACTTGATATCTTTTATAATGGACTAACCGATGCTTCCAGAGATTACCTGGATAGTTGTGCTGGTTCTCTTTTTAGGGAAAGAACACCGGATGAAGCTGAAATTCTATTGAATAATATGTTGACAAATGAAAATAGTTGGGCACCTCCTGAGCCAGCTCCTGAACCAGCTCCTCCTCCAATTACTGAGCCTATTCCTAAACCAACTCCGAAGAAGAGAGGTGTTTTATTTCTCAGTCCCGAAGATATGCAAGAGGCAAAGAAATCTATGAAAGATAAAGGTATTAAAGCTGAAGACGTTAAGAATTTACCTCCTATTGAAGAAATACGTGGTCTTAATTTACCGCCTGTTGAAGAAACATATGATCTTAATCCTATATTTATTGAAGAACCTCCAGACCTCGATAACCCGACACAGGTAGTAAAGGTAAAATCTCTCTATAGATTTGATGAAGGTGATATTCTTCATTATAAGTCTGCTAGACAATGCCTTGATGAGTTTGATAATTTTATTGTCAAGCAAGAAAATTTTAGTGCTTATTTTGGTAGACAATTAAAACAAAATGCTTATATGATTAAACACTTGGGTGATTATATGGCTAATATTAGAGGTGGACTTACACTTGTTAGCAAACATGCTTCTATGGTTACCACTCAGGTAGAACAAGTACTTAAGGCTCAAAAAGAATTACTCGATGAAATGAATGGTAAGAAAAATGATTATGCTGTTAGAGTGGCTACTAGAACGGTTAGAATGACTCAGGAACCTTTGTATCCTGAAGGCCACCTTAAGAGAATTGAGAAAGATTCTCAGAGAAATAATATTGATGTTCCTAGTTCTTCTAAGAGGAAGAAAAAGAAAAATGATAGGACTTTGCAAACTTCTAGTGAACCTATTACTGAAACACCTAAAAATCCAAATGATATATCTATGTCTGATGCGGAAACACAATCTGGTAATGAACACGAACCTAATGAAAATGTTAATGATGATGTTCATGATGATGCTCAACCTAGTAATGATAATGATGCAGAAATTGAACCTGCTGTTGATCTTGATACGCCACAATCAAAGAATCAACGTTATGATAAGAGAGACTTTGTTGCTAGGAAACATGGTAAAGAAAGAGAACCATGGGTTCAGAAACCCATGCCTTTTCTTCCCAAACCATCCAAGAAAAAGGATGATGAGGAGTTTGAGCACTTTGCTGAAATGATTAGACCTATATTTTTACGTATGCGGTTGACTGATATGCTCAAAACTAATCCTTATGCTAAGTATATGAAGGATATCATTACTAATAAAAGAAAGATACCGGAAGCTGAAATTTCCACCATGCTTGCTAATTATACTTTTAAGGGTGGAATACCAAAGAAACTTGGAGACCCAGGAGTACCCACTATACCATGCTCCATTAAAAGGAATTATGTTAAACCTGCTTTATGTGATCTTGGAGCCGGTGTTAGTGTTATGCCTCTTTCTTTGTATCGTAGACTTGACTTGAATAAGTTGACACCTACTGAAATATCTTTGCAAATGGCTGATAAATCAACTGCTATACCTATCGGTATTTGTGAGGATATGCCTGTTGTGGTTGCAAACGTTACTATTTTAATGGACTTTGTTATTCTTGATATTCCTGAGGACGATAGTATGTCTATTATTCTTGGAAGACCTTTTCTTAATACTGTAGGGGCTTTTATTGATTGCAACAAAGGTAATGTCACTTTTCATGTTAATGGTAATGAGCATACGGTACACTTTCCGAGGAAACAACCTCAAGTTCATAGTATCAACTCTATTGGAAAAATTCCATCGATTATATTTGGAGGTTTTGAATTTCCTCTTCCTACTGTCAAGAAGAAATATGATATTCTTATTATAGGGGATGTGCATATCCCCGTTGAGGTAACTTAGTGTTATTCGAAATTTCTCCGGTCTCATGTTAATCGGAATGAGTTTGTTAACAAGACCTGATCAACCTTGTTAGTGGATTCCTTTTGATGAGCATGAGACGGATGAAACTAGAAGCACAACCTTCTGTACCCTCCTTATATTTTCTGCTATTTAGTTGAAATAAAGTAAAAATAGTATTTTTCTGTCTGTTTCCTGATTTACCCATGCAATATAAAAATAACGCAAAAATAAAAGTCCTCAGAATGCCATGCCAATTTAATATGATTTTTTCGGGAATATTCGAGGATTTATGGTGCAAAAATCACCGCGGGGGGGAGCTGCCACCTGGCCACGAGGGTGGAGGGCGCGCCCCCTGCCTCGTGGGCCCACGGTGGCCTGATACGTCCAAAACGTATCTATAATTTCTGCTTGCTCCATGCCTCTTTTGGGTGATATTGCTATGATATTTATACACTTCCATACATTTTTGATCATATTTGACTAACCTATTAACTCGGTGCACCCAGTGCGGTTTACATTTTTCGATGTTTTGTATTTCAGTTTTTCCGTCATTTAAACTGTCGGAAAAATTCTGGAAAAATATATAAAAATCAGCGTTCGGAAGGTTCCACGCAGTCGAAGGGCGACAGAGGGGGCCACCAGGCCCCAGAGCCTCGGTGGCGCTGCCACCCCAGCGCGCCGGTGGCCGCGCCTGGCCCCCGGGCCTCGGTGGCGCTCCCCTTTGGTATATATTTACACCTCGTCCGAAAACCTCGAGGACGGAACCTTTTTCACGATCTCGTCTCTGTTTCGCCGCCAAGGCTTCCAAGATCGGGGCGCCAGAGAACTCTTTCGGCACCTGCGGAGGGGAGGATCACCACCGGAGCTTCTCCACCGCCATGGACGCCTCCGGATGAGTCGTGAGTAGTCTCCCTTGGACCATGGGTCCATGACCAGTAGCTATGTGATGTTCTCCTCCCGTTCTTGTGCTTCACTAATTAGTCCTCGTGAGCTGCCCTACATGATCGAGGCACATATGTAATCTTTTATGCTGTTGCTATGCTGAGTTTTTGGGATCCGATGGATTGTGAGATTACGTTCAGATTGTGTATGAGTAATATATTTGATTTACCTCTTTTATATTTATGTTCGTAAGTAATTCTTGCATGTTCTCCGTTGCTATTTATTGCTTTGGCCAAGTAGTGGATGGTGACTCCAAGAGGGAACGTCATGCTCGATTGTGGGTTCATGCCCCTCGATGACTAGCTTGAGTGACAGAAACATGAGTCTAGGGGATGTGTTGTTGCCACAAGGGGGAAAACAACGGTGCTTGTGCCCGCGGGTGCAAGGACTGTTTACTTTACGCAAAGTTCTTTTAATGCAGTTGTCTGTTGCTTTGAGTTTACACTTTGGGTGGGGCTCGCAACTTAATACCAGCGAGATGTTCTAGATAGATATCTCAAGGTGGATGATTAGTAGTAGATGCAGTTGGATTTCGGTCTACTTACTTTGGCGTACCGCCCATGCTTTGAACCTCAACCTCTCTTGCAGCATAGTTAGCATTGGTTTGCACACGCAATTCTGTCAATTGCCCAGCTGTAATTTGTTTACCTCGCATAGCTGTTTTATCGTCTTTTGGGAGAGAGACATCACTAGTGAACATCATGGGACCCCGGTCCATATTACCATCATTGATCACATCTACTATTTACTTTACGCTTTTTACTACTGTTTGCATTATTACCTATCACTACTATCACTTGCGTTTGATCCTTTGTAAACTACAAGGCCGGAGGGATTGACAACCTCTCTGTACTCGTTGGGGACAAAGTTATTTGTATTGTGTGCAGGTCCACGTTGGTTGCTAATACCGGCGCCGTTAGCAGTCGACACCTTCTTGTTGAAACCAGGAGTCTCAGGGAAATCGATCCTTGGCATCTTTGCTAAGGGAAAACTTTCGCTACACTGCATCTCAAACCTTCCACTTGGGGTAACCAACGAGGGGCGGGAAGCCGTCAGCAAGAGCTTTTCTGGTGCCGTTGCCGGGGACTCCACTCTTCAGGATAGGGGAGTTGCATGCTTTCTTTTACCTTTGTCTTTTTAGTCTTGTTAGTTTACCTTTCAGTTTTTGCTTTAGTTTCTTTTATCAAAAATCACAAAAAAATTAGTTATTTCTTTCTAGTTGTCGTTATGTCAGGTCCTTTCGTCTTTGGCGAGGCGGAAGTTCTCACCTTTAAACAAAGAGGTGGGGAAAGTTTAAAAGATGCTTGGTATAGAATTAATGATTCTCAAAAAAAGGGCCACCAGGAAGCAATCTATTACTATCCTGCTTAGAAATTTTTATGTTGGGATTACTTCTTGGAATAGGTTTATTCTAGATACTGCTAGCAATGGAAATTTCCTAGAGGCCCCGGTTTGGGAGTCTCTTAGTATTATTGAAAATCTTGTGGGGAATCCTCCCGTTGTTAGCATTCAAGAGGACATCACCCTAGCTCACATTATGAAAAAACTTGAAAAGATAGAGCTAGAAATGCCAAGCATTAATAAGATAAACGAGTTGGATCATAAGATCCAAGGGAATTTGAATAGGCTTGATAGCTCCATACATAAAATTTTCAAAATTTTGGAGAACATCAAATCCCATGACTTGTACTCTTCTAGGATAGATAAGATTGAGGAAATCTTTGATACTATGGGAACTACTTTCTCCTCAATCAAAACCAAAAAGGTAGAAACCCCGGCAAAGAAGGAGCCTAAATTCGTTTACGTTCCAAAGGCTCCCCGCTCTAAAAGGAATCTACCTATTGCCAAAAGGGTTGAAACTGTAAAGACTTTGGAAGAAATACCTCTCTTTGATAAATTTATGAATGAATCTTCCATTAATTTTTTTTCCTTTTGGTCTTCTTCCTAGCAGCATCTCTATGAGGCCTTTGTTTAAAAGTCCTCTTAAGATTGGTTGTACTATTGAAGAGCTTTTTGATGATCTTGATGATGGTTCAATTGATACAACTTGATCTTTGCATTATGCCTAGCTCAAAGGCATTAAAGAAAGCGCTTGTGGGAGGCAATCCACATGAATAAATTTATTTTGCTTTTGTTGTGTCTTGATGTTGTTACTCAGTAGCATCATCATTGTATCTTTGCTTTTCAATTTTTGTGCCAAGTATAGCCTCTGATTGCAAGAAAGTTCAAAAGTTGTGACGCGCTGTACAGGAAACAGATTCTGTCCTTGGATAGAAAAATTCGTATAAAATCACCAGATCATCTTTTTGGTCTGAATTTTTTCGACAGCGTGCTCTATATAATTTTCTTTCAAGCGTCTGTTCTGAGTTTTTTGATTGGAGTTGCAGAAGTACCCCGAAAAGGTCATTTACTACCTGCTGTTCTGTTTTTCACAGATTCTGTCCTCTTTTGCCTTTTCCTCATTTCGTGAGCCTTGAGCTTACTTTTGCTTTGCAAAAACCTTTTGGAGTTCTCGAGAAACAGTAAACCTTCAAGAATATTCTTATATCCAGCAGGGAACAATTATTTTATTAAGGGTACTAACCTCGCTAATCAGATTATGATGAGTTGTGTATGAAGGGAGTTTTCAAGTGTGCGAGGGAAGATGATAAAAAGTTTCAGAAGTGTCAAACGCTCAAGCTTGGGGATGCCCCCGTGCACCCCCAAGAAATATTCAAGAAGACTCAAGCGTCTAAGCTTGGGGATGCCCCCCGTGCATCCCCTTCTCCATCGACATTATCAGTTTGTCTCCCGTTCCACTATATTTTTATCACTTCATGTGTTATGTGCTATGCTTGGAGCGTCTTGTTTTTAGTTTTCCTTTTTGTTTTCTTTAGCTTTCAATAATAAGTCGGAACTCAGCGTTCTTTGTGTGGGAGAGAAACACGCTCCACTTCAAACTAGAACATATCGTAGAATTTTCATGTCTATGTTTGCTATGTGTGTTCTTTATTTTTCAATAGCTACTTTCGTGCTTAGCTCTCAGTTTTCATGCTTATCTTTTTAAAGAGTTTTTGTTTAGTTGTTTGCTTGAACTCTCTTTATTCATCATGTTTATCTTATCAAGAGAGTTTGCTTATGTTGGATTAAATGATATGTCTATGATAAAGATGCTACATGCATGATGGTGCTTAGTAGTTTATGTTTTCTTATGGTTAATCTCGAATAGCTGGGAGGTTTCCAATATGTTATAGGAGTACCAACATGGTTTGTATGCCTATGATGTGGTATGGTTTAGTAATATCTTCCTTGGAGAATTTATTTTGATTGACTTGGCGTATGCTCACGCATATTCAAGACTGTAAAGAAAGTCTGTCAAGCCTTGATGATCTTTGGTTTCTGAGTAGTGATATAACTACCATGCCTAATTCATTGTTGCTTTGTTGCTCTGCATGATTATGACCGCCATTGCTCTCTTAGTTGGTCGCCCCGCCTTTTGCTAACCTCCACTGTACTAAGCGGACTGACTGCTTGTGCATCCAAATCCTTTAAACCAGTTATGCCATATGAGTCCACCATACCTTCCTATACATGGTATTTACTTGCCATTCCTAATGAAGACTTACATGTACCATCTCGAAATTGTTCAAAAGGCACCTCTCTTTTTGTGCCTCTGTTTTAGCTCATGAGGAAGTGGTGGTTAGTTCATGATCTTTTTGAGTTGAACAAGTTTTACCCCTGGATTGCATGTATAATGTGCAACCCCTTAATTTGAGAAGGAACTGGCATTGAGTGCGCCCGGCTCATAAAAGATAATGTAACACACGAACCCTCCTTCACGCTTTGTCTATGAGAAATCAGAAAACTTTGGCAGTGATAAACAAAGGAGATTAAGAGGGTGTTATGATCCTCATTCGGGAGCCGTTCCTCGAAACTTGTTCGACTTAAAAAGCGATTGAGCTACCTGCTAGCATTCGTTGACGAAACATGCATACTCTAAAAAATTATTTTTCTGTTTTTAAAACCAAGAGCTCTGGTACATGCTTTGTTTTTGTTTCCGACCACGGGTTTTCAACCTTGCCAACAAAAGCCACCGTTCAAGAGTCACCACCTTCTTTCAAAAGCACCAACTATTGAGAGCATGATTGCCATTCTTAGTGTAATGTGCATAGTTCCAAAGTAGCATTGTTTTGTGCATGATTGTTGTATCATTGTTCTGAAATCATGGTATCTAGTCGTCACTTAAACCTCGAAGGTGCCCCTGCATTTATGTTTTGCTTCACTGAAGGGGGCAAGCGAGATATCACTTTATCATATTTCACATCATGTTCATTGCAAATCTTATTGATGCTTCAATTTCATGTTGTAGAACTTCTAGTTCTTTGTGATTTTCTCGTGAGGTAGCAGAATTACTACAGACTCATTGTCAGTATGCTTTTGTCATTTGACTATAAAAGTCCTTGTATGGTTGATAGCATGTCACCACAGAAATTATTCTTTTTGTCATTTACCTACTCGAGGACGAGCAGGCATTAAGCTTGGGGATGTTGATACGTCCAAAACGTATCTATAATTTCTGCTTGCTCCATGCCTCTTTTGGGTGATATTGCTATGATATTTATACACTTCCATACATTTTTTATCATATTTGGACTAACCTATTAACTCGGTGCACCCCAGTGCCAGTTTCTGTTTTCTGATGTTTTTGTATTTCAGTTTTTCCCGTCACGAAACTGTCAGAAAAATTCCGGAAAATATATATAAAAAATCAGCGTTCCGGAAGGTTCCACGCAGCCGAAGGGCGACCAGAGTGGGGCCACCAGGGCCCCAGGCGCCCTGGTGGCGCGGCCACCCCCCTGGCCGCGCCGGGTGGCCGCCTGGGCCCCCTGGGCCTCGGCTGGCGCTCCCCTTTGGTATATATTTACACCTCGTCCCGAAACCCTCGAGGACGGAACCCTTTTTCGCGATCTCGTCTCTGTTTCGCCGCCGCCGCGCTTCCAAGATCGGGAGCGCCAGGAGAACTCTTCCCAGCACCCTGCCGGAGGGGAGGATCACCACCGGGAGCTTCTCCACCGCCATGGACGCCTCCCGGATGAGTCGTGAGTAGTCTCCCTTGGACCATGGGTCCATGACCAGTAGCTATGTGATGTTCTCCTCCCGTTCTTGTGCTTCACTAATTAGTCCTCGTGAGCTGCCCTACATGATCGAGGCACATATGTAATCTTTATGTTGTTGCTATGCTGAGTTTGCTGGGATCCGATGGATTGTGAGATTATGTTCAGATTGTGTATGAGTAATATATTTGATTTACCTCTTTTATATTTATGTTCGTAAGTAATTCTTGCATGTTCTCCGTTGCTATTTATTGCTTTGGCCAAGTAGTGGATGGTGACTCCAAGAGGGAACGTCATGCTCGATTGTGGGTTCATGCCCCTCGATGACTAGCTTGAGTGACAGAAACATGAGTCTAGGGGATGTGCTGTTGCCACAAGGGGGAAAACAACGGTGCTTGTGCCCGCGGGTGCAAGGACTGTTTACTTTACGCAAAGTTCTTTTAATGCAGTTGTCTGTTGCTTTGAGTTTACACTTTGGGTGGGGCTCGCAACTTAATACCAGCGAGATGTTCTGGATAGATATCTCAAGGTGGATGATTAGTAGTAGATGCAGTTGGATTTCGGTTCACTTACTTTGGCGCATCGCCCATGCTTTGAACCTCAACCTCTCTTGCAGATAGTTAGCATTGGTTTGCGACATAATTCATCAATTGCCCGGCTGTAATTTATTTACCTCGCTTAGCTGTTTTATCGTCTTTTGGGAGAGAGACATCACTAGTGAACATCATGGGACCCCGGTCCATATTACCATCATTGATCACATCTACTATTTACTTTACGCTTTTACTACTGTTTGCATTATTACCTATCACTACTATCACTTATGCTTGATCCTTTGTAAACTACAAGGCCGGAGGGATTGACAACCTCTCTGACTGCTAGACAAAGTTATTTGTATTGTGTGCAGGTCCACGTTGGTTGCTAATACCGGCGCCGTTAGCAGTCGATACCTTCTTGTTGAAACCAGGAGTCTCAGGGAAATCGATCCTTGGCATCTTTGCTAAGGGAAAACTTTCGCTACACTGCATCTCAAACCTTCCACTTGGGGTAACCAACGAGGGGCGGGAAGCCGTCAGCATGGCCCTCCTCCACTTATTCCTGCACCCATGCTCTTCTTCTTCCTCCCACAAACAAGAATAACCAGCTCAAGCACGAGTTCTAGCCCTCTTTGCTGTAATTTTCGATCTCCTTGCTCAAAGCACCTCTCGCAAAACTGCTTGGGGTGATTGTTCCTTGGTATGTGACTCCTCCATTGGTCCAATTAGTTTTTGTTCTAGTGCTTTATTCATTGTAAATTTGTGCTGCATAGGTGACCATGTTCTTGAGCTTGCATGTCAAATTTATATGGTTCCAAGTAGTTCTAATGCTTGATATAGGCTCTAGGCACTTGTAGGAGTAGTTGCTATCAATTTTATTGAAGTTGGTTCACTTTTGTTTGAAGTTACTAAAAATTTCAGAAATTTTTCAGAGAAAAGCAATATGCTTAGGAAGATGTTCCAAGGTGGTTCTTCTAAGAAGCAAGGACCCAAGCTTGCTATGCGTGACGCTGACGAGGAACCACCAAGAGACGCTCTAGTGCGGCCTTGTGAGTGGCCTTCGGAAAATTTCATGGATCAAGCAGGAATTAAAGAGGAATTTAACGCATATTTGTGCAATGCCGGTCTTGTGGACTTTGGGGCAGACAAATGCCCCCAGTATCATGATCTCACAACCTCATTTGTGTGGAGGTTTGAGTTTTCATCTTCGCGTAATTCTCCTTCAGTCATGTTTGATCTTTATGACAAATCTTATACCATGGACTTAGAGGATTTTACTTTTGCCTGCAAACTCCCACAATGGGGTAGTATTATTGATCCCCGTAAGTCTGAATTTAGAAACTTTCTTGCTAGTATAACCGTAGGGGAATCTAGACATATAACGCAAGCTATCATAGGGAGCATTCACTTTCCTGCTATACATTATTTTGCTCTCTTCATAGGTAGGTGCATAAATGCTAAGGATGAAGCATGTCACATGTGTGTCCCTGACCTTAGCATTCTCGTGGAGTGCGTGTTAGGAGACCAATCTTATCATATGGGAGCCATTGTAGCTCGTAGGTTGCATCATAATAGATATAATGGAGATTTCTTTGGAGGAATTTATGCAACCCGCTTAGCTAATTTTCTTGAGATAGACGTTCGTGAGGGAGATATGGAGTTGCCTCCTACTTATTTAGATTTTGATTCTATGGTTTCTCACCAGTTTTTCGAGAGGACTGAATCACCTCTCCATTATCGACTAATCTTTAACAAACGGCATGTTGTCCGTATTACTCTCCCTGCTCCTGCCTTCTTTGATTCTCAGGCAAAACGAAGATATACTATTACCAGGGAGGAGGCAGATGAGTACGAGAGGAGAGCGGAGGCAGCCCGACTCCATGCTGCAGCTCAGGAGGCGATAGCCGCTGCATCACAGTACAACCCCAGCTATTCTTCGTCATAGTACGACCCCAGCTACACCTACGGGTATCCGCCAGGCTATCCCTAGCAATAAACCAACTTAGGCCAAAAGCCTAAGCTTGGGGAGTACGTATTTCTCACCGACATTATATTTATGTTCACACACACTCATCGCTAGATGTCAGTGCTTATATTCTTTCACTGTAATATCCATGCTAGTTTATTTTCTTTTTCCTGCTTTCTTCTTGTGTGTTTGATAAACCTTAAAAAAACCAAAAAAAATTAGTAGTAGTTTACTTTTCCTGCTGTAGTAGTAACAATTAAAAAGAAAACCCCAAAAATATTTCCCGTTCTTCTTTTGCTTGTTGGGAGCTTTCCCGTGTAAATAGTTTTATTTCTTTTCTTTTCTTTAGGGGTCGATAGGAGAAGACCATGATTAAATTGTCGAAGTGGCTCTTATATGCATTATTGTTGATTTAACCCAGAGCCCATATTGCCTTGTCTTCTCCTGAATATTGAATGCTCGCAGATTCCAGCTTAGTCCAATTCACATGCACTCTTATTATTATTCACATCGTTGGGTCATGCAAGTGAAAGACAATTATGATGATATATGATGGACTGACTGAGATGAGAAAAACCGGTATGAACTCGACCTCTTTTTTTTGTAAATATGATGAGTTCATCGTTCTTGATTCAACTTATTATGAATAAACATGTTTGCAATGACAATTAGAGATTATAGTTGCTCGTGCCATGCTTGATTAGCTATGAGTTATAATGGTTTACCTTGCGTGCCAACATGATATCGAAATGGTTATGATGTGGTATAGTGGGGTGGTATCCTCCTTTGAATGATTTAAGTGACTTGACTTGGCACATGTTCACACATGTATTTGAAACAAATCAACATAGCCTTCACGATATTTATGTTCATGGTGGATTATATCCTACTCATGCTTGCATCCAATGTTTATTAATTTTAATGCATGTACAAGGCTATTGTCGCTCTCTAGTTGGTCGCTTCCCAGTCTTTTGCTAGCCTTCACCTGTACTAAGCGGGAATACTGCTTGTGCATCCAATCCCTTAAACCCCAAAGTTATTCCAGATGAGTCCACTATACCTTCCTATATGCGGTATCTACCTGCCATTCCAAGTAAATTTGTATGTGCCAAACTCTAAACCTTCAAATACACATTATGTTTTGTATGCTCAAATAGCTCATGTATCAACTAGTGCTGCCCTTATCTTCCATGTTAGGCGGGTTATTCTCAAGAGGAGTGGACTCTGCTCCTCACTCACGAGAAAATGGCTGGTCACCGGGATGCCCGGTCCCATGCTTTATGCAAACTAAATCAAAACAATTGCAAACAAAACTCCCCCTGGGACCTGTTGCTAGTTGGAGACACTCCTTGTTTCGAGCAAGTCATGGATTGATGCTTGTTGGTAGAGGGGGAGTATAAACTTTACCATTCTGTTTGGGAAGCGCCTATAATGTGTGTAGCATGGAAGATGTCGCCATCTCTTAGTTGTTATGTTGACAATGAAAGTATACCGCTCAAAATATTATTTATCTCTATTTCAAAACCGAGCTCTGGCATCTCTACAAATCCCTGCTTCCCTCTGCGAAGGGCCTATCTATTTACTTTTATGTTGAGTCATCACCCTCTTATTAAATAGCACTAGCTGGAGAGCGCAGCTGTCATTTGCATTCATTTCTGTTAATCTATATTGGGTATGACTATGATTGGATCTCTTTTACCATGAATTACAATGTCTAGTCAGTCCTTGATCTTTAAAGGTGCTCTGATTTATGTTTTATGACCTCGTAAAGGGCTAGCGAGATACCATCTTGTTATATCATATTATGATTGTTTTGAGAAAGTGTTGTCATCCGAGATTTATTATTATGGCTCGCTAGTTGATTATGATATTGATATGAGTAATCATGAGACCTGAGAATTATTGCAAATGTGGTTAGTTAATCTTTGCTGAAAACCTGAATGCTAGCTTGACATACTTACAACAACAAGAGCAAACAGAGTTTGTAAAAGTTTTTCTTTATCACTTTCAGTTTGTCAACTGAATTGCTTGAGGACAAGCAAGGGTTTAAGCTTGGGGGAGTTGATACGTCTCCGTCGTATATACTTTTCCAAACACTTTTACCCTTGTCTTGGACTCTAACTTGCATGATTTGAATGGAACTAACCCGGACTGACACTGTTTTCAGCAGAATTGCCATGATGTTGTTTTTTATGCGAAAACAAAAGTTCTCGGAATGACCTGAAACTCCACGGAACATCTTATAAAAATAATAAAAATTCTCGCTAAAGATGAAGACCGGGGCCCACACTGTCCACGAGGGTGGGGGCGCCTAGGGCGCCCCTACCTCGTGGGCCCCTTGAGACCTTCCGACGCCAACTCCAACTCTATATATTTGCTTTTGGGAGAAAAAATAAGAGAGAAGAAATCATCGCATTTTACGACACGGAGCCGCCGCCAAGCCCTAAAACCTCTCGGGAGGGCTGATCTCGAGTCCGCTCAGGGCTCAAGAGGGGATTTCGCCGTAAATCATCATTAACTATCCTCCATCACCAATTTCATGATGTTCACCGCCATGCGTGAGTAATTCCATCGTAGGCTTGCTGGACGGTGATGGGTTGGATGAGATCTATCATGTAATCGAGTTAGTTTTGTTAGGGTTTGATCCCTAGTATCCATTATGTTCTGAGATTGATGTTGCTATGACTTTGCTATGCTTAATGCTTGTCACTAGAGCCCAAGTGCCATGATTTCATATCTGAACCTATTATGTTTTCATGAATATATGTGAGTTCTTGATCCTATCTTGCAAGTCTATAGTCACCTACTATGTGTTATGATCCGGCAACCCCGAAGTGACAATAATCGGGATCACTCCCGGTGATGACCATAGTTTGAGGAGTTCATGTATTCACTATGTGCTAATGCTTTGTTCCTGATCTCTATTAAAAGGAGGCCTTAATATCCCTTAGTTTCCATTAGGACCCCGCTGCCACGGGAGGGTAGGACAAAAGATGTCATGCAAGTTCTTTTCCATAAGCACATATGACTATATTCGGAATACATGCCTACATTACATTGATGAATTGGAGCTAGTTCTGTGTCACCCTATGTTATGACTATTACACGATGAACCGCATCCGGCATAATTCTCCATCACCGATCCAATGCCTACGAGCTTTCCATATACTGGTTTACGCTTATTTACTTTCCCGTTGCTACTGTTACAATCACTACAAAATACCAAAAATATTACTTTTGCTTTCTTTACTTTTGTTACCGTTACCACCACTATCATATTACTTTGCTACTAAGCATTTTGCTGCAGATACTAAGTTTCCAGGTGTGGTTGAATTGACAACTCAGCTGCTAATACTTGAGAATATTCTTTGGCTCCCCTTGTGTCGAATCAATAAATTTGGGTTGAATACTCTACCCTCGAAAACTGTTGCGATCCCCTATACTTGTGGGTTATCAATGAACAGATTTCCCAATGGGCCGAGCTTCATAGGATATCCGGTGTTGCCATGAAGAACATCATAATCCAGCTGTGGCCGACTGAGCCTATTCCGAATAGCTACTTCGGCTTGGTACAGCGGCTTACTGATGCGGTGCCACGTATCGACGCCGTTAAGCGGTCGTTGTGCATTGAAGGTGCACGGATGGCCTTTGCCCGTGTCAAGACATACTAGGGGAAGGTGAAGGCCATCGATGTTGCAGCGAAGAGTCCACCCAAGGGCAAGGACCATCACGCACCAGAGCATTATTTTGAGGACGTCTTAGAGGCTGCCCGCTTGGTAGAGGGTCAATGTTCGAAAGACATAATATTCGAGTGAAGTGTATCCGAATTGTAAAAGACAATTTTTTATAATCAGTCTATATTTTAGTTTTACCTGAAAGGCTTGTGTTCCTCCTGTGCGGCCGTTTGTATATGATCTGAAAGTTTTCCACTCGTCGGCTTCAGCCCCCTCGTAGGAAATATGGGGGTGTTCAGAAAAGCATATAAGCACTCCTGACCCAACGTCTTGGTCCGTGAAGGAGGTGTCAATGCGGTGAACGAGGCAATCAGACTATAGGGCATTAACACTTTCACTTAGCAATAGGAGTTTTATAGGGGGGACTATGATATAGCCCCTGGTATGTGTACGGCTTATTCCAATATGGTGCGTTACATATATGACCTGAAGAGAAAGGTCCTTCGTATAATACGAAGGGAATCATGAAAGATTTCGATAAGTCATCGAGTGGTTGACTAGCTCTCGCAGCATCATGACAGTCGGTTTTCGGCTTTCTCTACTGAGGTGCTTGACCATATGAACCGGAAGCACAATCGCAGTAGTTCTCCCTTTACTACCCCAGCCGATAGAGCAGAACGTAAGGTAGCAAGCACAGGAGCCGGGCAACCCAACCATTGAGCCAAGACATGATTCGGAGCTGATGCATATAAGGCCAAACTCGCGACGCCGAAGTACGCTATAAAGCTATTCGGACTTTGTCGGCAACTCATTTGTTCCCATATCGAGCCCCTGGCAGGTTATGCCGAGGTATGTGTGTGAAACAACCATAGGAGCCAAATTCATTTTTGAAAAAGAAACGAATGAGGAATGCAGATTATATTTATTGGGACCTGAGTGATATGTCAATGCTTACTTTATAGATAAGAAGACCACAACCCCGGCTATTTGACATGCCCGGAGTCGAAGGCGGAGGAAAAAGGCATATTACAGTCTCGAAATAAAGAGTGTGGTCTACAAAAAGTTATTTTGGACCTCCCGTCGCACATCTGCGCCGCCTATCCTCGGCGAGGGGATTCCTGGACGGAAGTAGCCCCCTAGGTGAGTGTACGAATCCGAACTCCGATAGAGTCAGTTAGATGTTTGTCCTTTGCGTCACCTGTTTTTAGGAGATAATGAAGAAAGAAAGAGTAAGTTAGAGAAAAAAATATTACATAAATGCTTGCAGGCTTGTCCATATTGTGCTTCCGCCGATGCCCATGGTATCTTAAGTGCGTAGTTATGTATGCATGATACAAATTTCACAGGTATATGAGGTGGGCGGCGGAAGCCGAACTGCTATTTCCGCTCCAGAATTGTTCGGTCCTGTTGAATGGAGACCGGTGACTTAATGGCCAACAAGGTATGTGGTTTAATAAGACCGTTTTGTACTGAAGTTGTCGTAGTATAATCTTCAGTCCGGAGGGAGTGCTTCACCTGCTCCCTTATAGAGTTGTGTGTCGCGTATTGTTCACTGTTTTTACTTCGGGGGGGGGGGGGGAATTTCTTCTGACCCCCGGTATTTGGTTGGTGAGTCTCTTCGTCATCGCTATCACCGGGCGGCCTCCTCCCCTTGTGTTCGGCGTTGAGCTTGCCGGCCTGCTTGAAGACCCAACAGTTTCTGTTGGTATGATTAGCTGGTTTGTCGGGGTGGCCGTGAATCTGACAGGGTCGATCCAATATCTTGTCTAAATTGGACGGCCCATCTCTGTTCGCCTTGAATGGCTTTTTCCGTTGACGGGTTTGGGACCGCTGAATCCGACGTTGACCGCTGTGTCGTGCATTCTTTCATTATCATTGTGATGTTTGTGTTTTCTACGTCGTGGCTTGCCATTGCCGTCTCGGACTTCGGAAGTGCCCGGATCGCTGGCGTTGTTGCTTCTACGAGCGAGCCAGCTGTCTTCTCCCGTGCAAAAGCGGGTCATCAGAGTGGTGAGGGATGACATGGATTTTGGTTTTTCTTGACCGAGGTGGCGGGCAAGCCACTCGTCCCGGACGCTGTGTTTGAAGGCCGCTAGGGCTTCCACGTCCGGACAGTCGATGATTTGGTTCTTTTTAACTAAGAACCTAGTCCAGAGCTTCCTGGCTGACTCTCTGGGCTGCTGGACAATGTGACTTAAGTCATCGGCATCGGGTGGCCGGACATATGTTCCTTGGAAGTTGTCGCGGAAGGCGTCTTCCAAGTCTTCCCAGCTGCCAATAGAGTTTTCCGGCAGACTGTTTAACCAGTATCAAGCTGGTCCTTTGAGTTTTAATGGCAGGTATTTGATGGCATGGAGGTCATCGCCGCGGGCCATGTGGATATGGAGGAGGAAGTCCTCGATCCATACCGCGGGATCAGTTGTTCCGTCGTATGATTCGATATTCATGGGCTTAAACCTGTCTGGGAACTCGTGCTCCATTACTTCGTCTGTGAAGCAAAGAGGGTGTGCGACGCCTCTATATTGGGCCACACTGCAACGTACCTCCGATGGAGTCCGTTTGCGGTTTTCGGCCCGGGCGTGGCTGGGTTTGTCACGTCCTAATAGGTAGCCGTTGTCACGTGTCAAGGCACGTCCTCGTGATCCGTAGATCAATCTTGTATGTCCTACTCTACTGTCCAGGCCCTGCCAAAGGTCGTATGTATAATCCCGAGCTGTTTTATTCCTGCCCTTACAGCGAGGTGGGGCGGTCTGGTGTTCGGCTTGAGTTGCCGCTTCATCCCGACAGCGTGGCGGTTGGTCGGCCGCGTTGTGAGATGATGGTACGGGCTCCAGCGCCTTGTCATCAAACTGAGAGTAGCAATTTGCGCTTCGGGTAATTTTTGGCTGGGCCACTAAGGCCGTATTCCTCGGTGGCCAGGACCTCGGTGAAGGAAATATGCCCTAGAGGCAATAATAAAGTTATTATTTATTTCCTTATTTCATGATAAATGTTTATTATTCATGCTAGAATTGTATTAACCGGAAACGTAATACATGTGTGAATACATAGACAAACATAGTGTCACTAGTATGCCTCTACTTGACTAGCTCATTAATCAAAGATGGTTATGTTTCCTAACCATGAACAAAAAAAGAGTTGTTATTTGATTAATGGGATCACATCATTAGATGAATGATCTGATTGACATGACCCATTTCATTAGCTTAGCACCCGATCGTTTAGTATGTTGCTATTGCTTTCTTCATGACTTATACATGTTCCTATGACTATGAGATTATGCAACTCCCGTTTGCCGGAGGAACACTTTGTGTGCTACCAAACGTAACAACGTAACTGGGTGATTATAAAGGAGCTCTACAAGTGTCTCCAAAGGTAGATGTTGGGTTGGCGTATTTCGAGATTAGGATTTGTCACTCTGATTGTCGGAGAGGTATCTCTGGGCCCTCTCGGTAATGCACATCACATAAGCCTTGCAAGCATTGCAACTAATAAGTTAGTTGCGAGATGATGTATTACGGAATGAGTAAAGAGACTTGCCGGTAACGATATTGAACTAGGTATTGGATACCGACGATCGAATCTCTAGCAAGTAACATACCGATGACAAAGGGAACAACGTATGTTGTTATGCGGTCTGACCGATAAAGATCTTCGTAGAATATGTAGGAACCAATATGGGCATCCAGGTCCCGCTATTGGTTATTGATCGGAGACGTGTCTCGGTCATGTCTACATTGTTCTCGAACCGTAGGGTCCGCACGCTTAACGTTACGATGACAGTTTCATTATGAGTTTATGTATTTTGATGTACCGAAGGTTGTTTGGAGTCCCGGATGTGATCATGGACATGACGAGGAGTCTCGAAATGGTCAAGACATAAAGATCGATATATTGGAAGCCTATATTTGGACATCGGAATCGTTCCGGGTGAAATCGGCATTTTAACAGAGTACCGGGGGGTTACCGAAACCCCCGGGGGGTATTGGGCCTTCATGGGCCTTAAGGGAGAAGAGAGAAGGAGGCAGGAGGTGGCCGCGCGCCCCTCCCCTTCCTAGTCCGAATAGGACAAGGGAAGGGGGGCGGCGCCCCCCCCCCTTTCCTTTCCCTCTTCCTCTTCTTTCCTCCTTCTCCTTCTCCAACTAGGAAAGAAGGGAGTCCTACTCCCGGTGGGAGTAGGACTCCCCCCTTGGCGCGCCCCTCCTTGGCCGGCCGCCCCCTCCCCTTGGCTCCTTTATATACGGGGGCAGGGGGGCACCCTAGAACACACAAGTTGATCTTCGTGATCGTTCCTTAGCCGTGTGCGGTGCCCCCCTCCACCATATTCCACCTCGGTCATATCGTTGCAGTGCTTAGGCGAAGCCCTGCGTCGGTAGAACCTCAAGATTGTCACCACGCCATCGTGCTGATGGAACTCCTCCCCGAAGCTTTGCTGGATCGGAGACCGGGGAGCGTCATCGAGCTGAACGTGTGCCAAGAACTCGGAGGTGCTGGAGTAACGGTGCTTGGATCGGTTGAACCGGGAAGACGTACGACTACTTCCTCTACGTTGTGTCAACGCTTCCGCTTCAGTCTACGAGGGTATGTAGACAACACTCTCCCCTCTCGTTGCTATACATCACCATGATCTTGCGTGTGCGTAGGAATTTTTTTGAAATTACTACGTTCCCCAACAGTGGCATCTGAGCCTAGGTTTTTATGGTTTGATATTATTTGCACGAGTAGAACACAAGTGAGTTGTGGGCGATATAAGTCATACTGCTTACCAGCATGTCATACTTTGGTTCGGCGGTATTGTTGGATGAAGCGGCCCGGACCGACATTACGCCAGACGCTTACGCGAGACTGGTTCTACCTCCGTGCTTTGCACACGTGTGGTGGCGGGTGTCGGTTTCTCCAACTTTAGTTGAACCGAGTGTGGCTACGCCCGGTCCTTGCGAAGGTTAAAACAGCACCAACTTGACAAACTATCGTTGTGGTTTTGATGCGTAGGTAAGATTGGTTCTTGCTAAGCCCGTAGTAGCCACGTAAAACTTGCAACAACAAAGTAGAGGACGTCTAACTTGTTTTTGTAGGGCATGTTTTGATGTGATATGGTCAAGACATGATGTTAAATTTTATTGTATGAGATGATCATGTTTTGTAACCGAGTTATCGGTAACTGGCAGGAGCCATATGGTTGTCGCTTATTGTATGCAATGCAACGCTCGTAATGCTTTACTTTATCACTAAGCGGTAGCGATAGTCGTAGAAGCATAAGATTGGCGAGACGACAACTATGCTACGATGGAGATCAAGGTGTCGCGCCGGTGACGATGGTGATCATGACGGTGCTTCAAAGATGGAGATCACAAGCACAAGATGATGATGGCCATATCATATCACTTATATTGATTGCATGTGATGTTTATCTTTTATGCATCTTATCTTGCTTTGTTTGACGGTAGCATTTTAAGATGATCTCTCACTAAATTATCATAGTAAAAGTGTTCTCCCGAGTATGCACCGCTTGCGAAAGTTCTTCGTCTTTGAGACACCACGTGATGATCGGTGTGATAGGCTCTACGCTCAAATACAACGGGTGCAAAACAGTTGCACACGCGGAATACTCAGGTTTAACTTGACGAGCCTAGCATATAACAGATATGGCCTCGAAACACGGAGACCGAAAGTTCGAGCGTGAATCATATAGTAGATATGATCAACATAATGATGTTCACCGTTGAAACTACTCCATCTCACATGATGATCGGACATGGTTTAGTTGATATGGATCACGTGATCACTCAGAGGATTAGAGAGATGTCTATCTAAGTGGGAGTTCTTTAATAATATGATTAATTGAACTTAAATTTATCATGAACTTAGTCCCTGATAGTATCTTGCTTGTTTATGTTTGATTGTAGATAGATGGCCCGTGCTATTGTTCCGTTGAATTTTAATGCGTTCCTTGAGAAAGCAAAGTTGAAAGATGATGGTAGCAATTACACGGACTAGGTCCGTAACTTGAGGATTATCCTCATTGCTGCACGTAAGAGTTACGCCCCGGATGCACCGCTAGGTGCCGAACCTCTTCCGATGCATCTGACGACGTTAAGAACGTCTGGCAGAGCAAAGCTGATGACTACTTGATAGTTCAATGTGCCATGCTTTACGGCGTAGAATCGGGACTTCAACGACGTTTTGAACGTCATGGAGCATATGAGATGTCCAGGAGTTGGAGTTAATATTTCAAGCAAATGCCCGAATTGAGAGATATGAAGTCTCCAATAAGTTCTACAGCTGCAAGATGGAGGAGAACAGTTCTGTCAGTGAGCATATACTCAAAATGTCTGGGTATAATAATCACTTGATTCAATTGGGAGTTAATCTTCTGGATGATTGCGTCATTGACATAATTCTCCAATCACTCCCACCTAGCTACAAGAGCTTCGTGACGAACTATAACATCCAAGGGACGGATAAGACAATTCCCGAGCTCTTCGCAATGCTAAAAGTTGCTGAGGTAAAAATCAAGAAGGAGCATCAAGTGTTGATGGTCAATAAGACCACTAGTTTCAAGAAAAAGGGCAAATGGAAGAAGAAGGGGAACTTCAAGAAGAACAGCAAGCAAGTTGCTGCTCAGGAGAAGAAACCCAAATCTGGACCTAAGCCTGAAACTGAGTGCTTCTACCGCAGCGCGATCGTCTTCGAAGCGGAACTGCCCCAAGTATTTGGCGGATAAGAAGGATGGCAAGGTGAACAAAGGTATATGTGATATACATGTTATTGATGTGTACCTTACTAATGCTCGCAGTAGCACTGGTATTTGATCTTGGTTCATTGCTAATATTTGCAACTCAAAGCAGGACTACGGATCAAGCGAAGATTGGTTAAGGACGAGGTGACGATGCGCGTGGGAAATGGTTGCAAAGTCGATGTGATCGCAGTCGGCACACTACCTCTACATCTACCTTCGGGATTAGTATTAGACCTAAATAATTGTTATTTGGTGCCAGCGTTAAGCATGAACAATATATCTGGATCTTGTTTGATGTGAGACGGTTATTCATTTAAATCAGAGAATAATGGATGTTCTATTTATATGAGTAATATCTTTTATGGTCATGCACCTTTGAAGAGTGGTCTATTCTTATTAAATCTCGATAGTAGTGATACACATATTCATAATGTTGAAGCCAAAAGATGCAGAGTTGATAATGATAGTGCAACTTATTTGTGGTAATCGCCGCTTGGGTCATATCGTGTAAAGCGCATGAAGAAACTCCATACTGATGGACTTTTAGAACCACTTAATTATGAATCACTTGGTACTTGCGAACCGTGCCTCATGGGCAAGATGACTAAAACGCCGTTCTCCGGTACTATGGAGAGAGCAACAGATTTATTGGAAATCATACATACAGATGTATGTGGTCCAATGAATATTGAGGCTCGTGGCGGATATCGTTATTTTCTCACCTTCACAGATGACTTAAGCAGATATGGGTATATCTACTTAATGAAACATAAGTCTGAAACATTTGAAAAGTTCAAAGAATTTCAGAGTGAAGTTGAAAATCATCGTAACAAGAAAATAAAGTTTCTGCGATCTGATCGTGGACGAGAATATTTGAGTTACGAGTTTGGTTTACATTTGAAACAATGCGGAATAGTTTCGCAACTCACGCCACCCGGAACACCACAATGCAATGGTGTCCAAACGTCGTAATCGTACTTTACTAGATATGGTGCGATCTATGATGTCTCTTACACATTTACCGCTATCATTTTGGGGTTATGCTCTAAAGACGGCCGCATTCACGTTAAATAGGACACCATCAAAATCCGTTGAGACGACGCCTTATGAACTATGGTTTGGCAAGAAACCAAAGTTGTCGTTTCTTAAAGTTTGGGGTTGCGATCCTTATGTGAAAAAACTTCAACCTGATAAGCTCGAACCCAAATCGGAGAAATGTGTCTTCATAGGATATCCAAAGGAAACTGTTGGATACACCTTCTATCACAGATCCGAAGGCAAGACTTTTGTTGCTAAATTCGGAGTCTTTCTAGAGAAGGAGTTTCTCTCGAAAGAAGTGAGTGGGAGGAAAGTAGAACTTGATGAGGTAATTATACCTGCTCCCTTATTGGAAAGTAGTTTATCACAGGAACCGGTTTCTGTGACATCTACACCAATCAGAGAAGAAGTTAATGATGATGATCATGAAACTTCAGATCAAGTTACTACTGAACCTCGTAGATCAACCAGAGTAAGATCCGCACCAGAGTGGTACGGCAATCCTGTTCTGGAAGTCATGCTACTAGATCATGATGAACCTACGAACTATGAAGAAGCGATGGTGAGCCCAGATTCCGCAAAATGGCTTGAAGCCATGAAATCTGAGATGGGATCCATGCATGAGAATAAAGTGTGGACTTTGGTTGACTTGCCCGATGATCGGCAAGCAATTGAGAATAAATGGATCTTCAAGAAGAAGACTGACACTGATGGTAATGTTACTGTCTATAAAGCTCGACTTGTCGCAAAAGGTTTTCGACAAGTTCAAGGGATTGACTACGATGAGACCTTCTCACCCATAGCGATGCTTAAGTCCATCCGAATCATGTTAGCAATTGCCGCATTTTATGATTATGAAATTTGGCAAATGGATGTCAAAACTGCATTCCTGAATGGATTTCTGGAAGAAGAGTTGTATATGATGCAACCAGAAGGTTTTGTCTATCCAAAAGGAGCTAACAAAGTGTGCAAGCTCCAGCGATCCATTTATGGACTGGTGCAAGCCTCTCGGAGTTGGAATAAACGCTTTGACAGTGTGATCAAAGCATTTGGGTTTGTACAGACTTTTGGAGAAGCCTGTATTTACAAGAAAGTGAGTGGGAGCTCTGTAGCATTTCTGATATTATATGTGGATGACATATTATTAATCGGAAATGATATAGAATTTCTGAACAACATAAAAGGATACTTGAATAAGAGTTTTTCAATGAAAGACATCGGTGAAGCTGCTTACATATTGGGCATTAAGATCTATAGAGATAGATCAAAACGCTTAATTGGACTTTCACCAAGCACTTACCTTGACAAAGTTTTGAAGAAGTTCAAAATGGATCAGGCTAAGAAAGGATTCTTTCCTGTGTTACAAGGAGTGAAGTTGAGTAAGACTCAATGCCCGACCACTGTAGAAGATAGGGAGAAAATGAAAGATGTTCCCTATGCTTCAGCCATAGGCTCTATCATGTATGCAATGTTGTGTACCAGACCTGATGTGTGTCTTGCTATAAGTCTAGCAGGGAGGTACCAAAGTAATCCAGGAGTGGATCACTGGACAGCGGTCAAGAACATCCTGAAATACCTGAAAAGGACTAAGGATATGTTTCTCGTATATGGAGGTGACAAAGAGCTCATCGTAAATGGTTACGTTGATGCAAGCTTTGACACTGATCCGGACGATTCTAAATCACAAACCGGATACGTGTTTACTTAAAACGGTGGAGCTGTCAGTTGGTGCAGTTCTAAACAAAGCGTTGTGGCGGGATCTACATGTGAAGCGGAATACATAGCAGCTTCGGAAGCAGCGAATGAAGGAGTCTGGATGAAGGAATTCATATCCGATCTAGGTGTCATACCTAGTGCATCGGGTCCAATGAAAATCTTTTGTGACAATACTGGTGCAATTGCCTTGGCAAAGGAATCCAGATTTCACAAGAGAACCAAGCACATCAAGATACGCTTCAATTCCATCCGGGATCTGGTCCAGGTGGGAGACATAGAAATTTGAAAGATACATACGGATCTGAATGTAGCAGACCCGTTGACTAAGCCTCTTCCACGAGCAAAACATGATCAGCACCAAGACTCCATGGGTGTTAGAATCATTACTGTGTAGTCCAGATTATTGACTCTAGTGCAAGTGGGAGACTGAAGGAAATATGCCCTAGAGGCAATAATAAAGTTATTATTTATTTCCTTATTTCATGATAAATGTTTATTATTCATGCTAGAATTGTATTAACCGGAAACGTAATACATGTGTGAATACATAGACAAACATAGTGTCACTAGTATGCCTCTACTTGACTAGCTCATTAATCAAAGATGGTTATGTTTCCTAACCATGAACAAAAAGAGTTGTTATTAGATTAATGGGATCACATCATTAGATGAATGATCTGATTGACATGACCCATTTCATTAGCTTAGCACCCGATCGTTTAGTATGTTGCTATTGCTTTCTTCATGACTTATACATGTTCCTATGACTATGAGATTATGCAACTCCCGTTTGCCGGAGGAACACTTTGTGTGCTACCAAATGTCACAACGTAACTGGGTGATTATAAAGGAGCTCTACAGGTGTCTCCAAAGGTAGATGTTGGGTTGGCGTATTTCGATATTAGGATTTGTCACTCCGATTGTCGGAGAGGTATCTTTGGGCCCTCTCGGTAATGCACATCACATAAGCCTTGCAAGCATTGCAACTAATAAGTTAGTTGCAAGATGATGTATTACGGAACGAGTAAAGAGACTTGCCGGTAACGATATTGAACTAGGTATTGGATATCGACGATCGAATCTCGGGCAAGTAACATACCGATGACAAAGGGAACAACGTATGTTGTTATGCGGTCTGACCGATAAAGATCTTCGTAGAATATGTAGGAACCAATATGGGCATCCAGGTCCCGCTATTGGTTATTGATCGGAGACGTGTCTCGGTCATGTCTACATTGTTCTCGAACCGTAGGGTCCGCACGCTTAACGTTACGATGACAGTTTCATTATGAGTTTATGTATTTTGATGTATCGAAGGTTGTTCGGAGTCCCGGATGTGATCATGGACATGACGAGGAGTCTCGAAATGGTCGAGACATAAAGATTGATATATTGGAAGCCTATATTTGGACATCGGAATCGTTCCGGGTGAAATCGGCATTTTACCGGAGTACCGGGGGGTTACCGGAACCCCCTGGGGGGTTATTGGGCCTTCATGGGCCTTAAGGGAGAAGAGAGAATGAGGCAGGAGGTGGCCGCGCGCCCCTCCCCTTCCTAGTCCGAATAGGACATGGGAAGGGGGGCGGCGCCCCCCTTTCCTTTCCCTCTTCCTCTTCTTTCCCCCTTCTCCTTCTCCAGCTAGGAAAGAAGGGAGTCCTACTCCCGGTGGGAGTAGGACTCCCCCCTTGGCGCGCCCCTCCTTGGCCAGCCGCCCCCTCCCCTTGGCTCCTTTATATACAGGGGCAGGGGGGCACCCTAGAACACACAAGTTGATCTTCGTGATCGTTCCTTAGCTGTGTGTGGTGCCCCCTCCACCATATTCCACCTCGGTCATATCGTTGCAGTGCTTAGGCGAAGCCCTGCGTCGGTAGAACATCAAGATCGTCACCACGCCGTCGTGCTGACGGAACTCCTCCCCGAAGCTTTGCTGGATCGGAGCCCGGGGAGCGTCATCGAGCTGAACGTGTGCCAAGAACTCGGAGGTGCCGGAGTAACAGTGCTTGGATCGGTTGAACCGGGAAGACGTACGACTACTTCCTCTACGTTGCGTCAACGCTTCCGCTTCGGTCTACAAGGGTACGTAGACAACACTCTCCCCTCTCGTTGCTATACATCACCATGATCTTGCGTGTGCGTAGGAAATTTTTTGAAATTACTACGTTCCCCAACACTCTGTCCATCTATCATTGAGCAGATCTTGGTCAGCTTGAAGCTGCAACTGCTTGTTTTTCAGGCTCCTTGCGGTGGCTATTAGCCGGCGCTTAAAGCGCGCCTGCTCGAGAGGTTCCTCAGGCACGATGAAATCCTCATTGCCTAAGCTCTCCTCTTCCTCGGAGAGCGGAAGATAATTACTGTACTCCGAGTCTTCGTGTATGGCCTGTTCATCAGGGCTAATATGCCTGTCTTCCCGTTCATCATGTTCGGTGATTGCCCCAACGGGGTCTTCATTGTCTTCGGCATCGTCCGGAGTATTGTTTTCTCCGGTGCCGGTGTTGCTGTCTTTTGCACGACGTGACTTAGGGCGGCCCTGCTGGCGCCGGTGCCTGGGCTGTGTCTCAGGAGGTTTGTCCTCAACTGGATCATCTTTGTCATCGTTGTTAGTTTCTTTAGGTGTATCCACCATGTATATATCATACGAAGAAGTGACCGTCCAGCGTCCGGTAAGCGGCGGGTTTTGGCCCTGCTCCTCATCGGCATCGTCGTCCATACCGTCGATATCTTCAGAGCCGTAATCAAGCACGTCGGTTAACTCCTCGACAGTGGCTATGAGGTGGGTGGCGGGTGGGAAGCGGAATTCTCCCTCATCATCAGCCTCCAGCTCAAACCGGACATAATTCGGCTGTGAGTCCCCCGTCAAGGACAGATTTCTTAATGAATTTAGCACATTGCCCAAAGGAGAATGCTGGAAGATGTATGCGGTGCTGAACTCGAAGATCGATAAGCGATCAAGTTCGGCGTCTGCAGTCTCGCATGGTTCAGAACTTAGAGCCAGAGACGAGTTCGAGGTTCCGATGACACAAGCCTCACCCGAGGTTAGGTCTGTGTGTGGCTCCATCGCCGCAGAGTCTGCGGCCTCCGTGGCGGGGTTGAGCTTCCCATCCTCGGACGGCATGATTTGCTCCGGATCTAGGGCCAGAGCAGTCACATGTGCGATTTCTAGAGCATGGATCGGCGACAGATTTAAGTCATGTTCACCATGGGGACAGGGAGTGGCTGCCGTGGTCTCGAAGTCGTCGAATATCAAGTCTCCACGAATATCCGCGACGTAATTCAAGCTCCCAAATCTGACCTGATGGCCAGGGGCGTAGCTATCGATCTGCTCCAGATGGCCAAGCGAGTTGGCCCGCAGTGCTAAGCCGCCGAACACAAAGATTTGTCCGGGGAGGAAAGTTTCTCCTTGGACAGCGTCATTATTGACGATTGAAGGGGCCATCAAACCTTTTAGGGCCGGCACAGTGGAACTCTCAATGAAAGCACCAATGTCGGTGTCAAAACCGGCGGATCTCGGGTAGGGGGTCCCGAACTGTGCGTCTAAGGTCGATGGTAACAGGAGACAGGGGCACGATGTTTACCTGTGTTGGGCCCTCTCTATGGAGGTAATACCCTACTTCCTGCTTGATTGATCTTGATGAATATGAGTATTACAAGAGTTGATCTACCACGAGATCGTAATGTCTAAAACCCTAGAGGCCTAGCGTGTATGACTATGGTAATGTATCTCTCCCCTCCGGACTAAGTCCTCCGGTTTATATAGACACCGGGGGGATCTAGGGTTACACAAGGTCGGTTACAAAGAGAGGAATCTACATATTTGGTCACCAAGCTTGCCTTCCACGCCAAGGAGAGTCCCATCTGAACACGGGTGCAGTCTTCGATCTTCGCGTTCTTCACAGCCCATCAGTCCGACCCACGGCTAACAGACCGGACGCCCGAGGACCCCTTAGTCTAGGACTCCATCACCCCCTCCCCTTGTCCAATTCGGATTGGGGCAAGGGGGGCGCGCGCCACCTCTTGGCCAGCCCTCTCTCTTCTCCACTAAGGTCCATGAGGTCCGGTAACCCCCGGTACTCCGAAACTTATCCGAAACGACCCGAACCATTCCGGTGTCAGAATGTAGCCTTCCAATATATGAATCTTTATGTATCGACCATTTCGAGACTCCTTGTCATGTCCGTGATCTCATCTGGGACTCCGAACAAACTTCGGTACATCAAATCACATAACTCATAATACAAATCGTCATCGAACGTTAAGCGTGCGGACCCTACGGGTTCGAGAACTATGCAGACATGACCGAGACACATCTCCGATCAATAACCAATAGCGGAACCTGGATGCTCATATTGTCTCCTATATATTCTACGAAGATCTTTATCGGTCAAACCGCGTATCAACATACGTTGTTCCCTTTGTCATCGGTATGTTACTTGCCCGAGATTCGATCATCGGTATCACCATACCTAGTTCAATCTCGTTACCGGCAAGTCTCTTTACTCGTTTCGTAATGCATCTTCCCGCAACTAACTCATTACTCACATTGCTTGCAAGGCTTATAGTGATGTGTATTACCGAGAGGGCCCAGAGATACCTCTCCGACAATCGGAGTGACAAATCCTAATCTCGATCTATGCCAACTCAACAAACACCATCGGAGACACCTGTAGAGCATCTTTATAATCACCCAGTTATGTTGTGACGTTTGATAGCACACTAAGTGTTCCTCCGGTATTCGAGAGTTGCATAATCTCATAGTCATAGGAACATGTATAATTCATGAAGAAAGCAATAGCAATAAACTAAACGAACATGTATAAGTACACGAAGTTGCAATGGCTAACTCTTAACTAAACAAATCCCAAGAAAAAAGCTACTAGATTGATCTACTTATATAGGAGCAAGGGGTGGCGGCCAAGGAGGTGGGAGGGCGTCCCAAGGCATCCTAAAACTAACCCTAGGTCGTACAAGACTCATGGGCCCAAGTGGAAGTGATGCAACACCTTGTAGTTTGACTCGGATTCTGCCGCTGCGTCAGATTGTTTCATAAATACCTCAACGCTCCGGATGAATTTGAATGTGAATCAAATTGGGTGGAAAGTGCACGAAAACTACTTTCCAACAAAAAAAGAATCACCCCATTCGGAGTCCGGATGAAAGAGAGATTCACGTTTTGAGTCAGGTATGTCTGTGCAGTCCGAATCTGAGTGCAGAACATGAGAGACTTGGACTCTATCTTCTCTTGTGCTAAAAGTGACGTGAGAGAACTTCTTGAACAACACCTAAACGTTCCTTTCTCCCTTATCTTCATATGTGGATTTTACAAATGTCTCATACACCTGCAATTAGACATGACAGAAAAGTCTGTGAAGTATTTTTGTTCTGCATAAAATAAATAAATTATTGAATAGTTTGCATTAGAAATCACCTCACAAATATGCATGTATGCAACAGTTTTGGTCGTATCCAATGTAGACATGTCCTTATCATGATGGCGGCGCACCTGTGTCGTTCCCTCCTCGAGGGCGTCATTCTTGGAGGTGTGCATTGGCTTGAGGGACCAGTGGACGGTTCCAGCGGTGGAGCAACATTCCAAGTGACGCATCGACGACGTGGAGTCTTGGCGGGTGGTGCGGCAGGGTCTCGGCGATGGATGTGCGGTGATGGACGCGCGCAAGGAGGAGGCGTCAACGACAGACCTGGCAAGGTTGATGCGTCAGTATCTGCTCTAAAGATGGATCGGTGGAAGACGGCGGCGACGACCTGTACGTCGGATCGGTTTGCGCCCCAGACCTAGTATGTGGCTTGGATAGGGCCTCCAACTTTAGATGTTAGGCTTTGGTGAGAGATCTGGGTATTCGGTTCAGACTTTCTGCACCCCTTCATCGGGGAGATAGAGTAGCAACAGATGTTGCCAAGATGGCGGTTTAGACATATTGATGTATTACTTTGTAAGGTCTTTGTGAGTAATTAATAAAATTAGTTCATGCATCTTCCAGATGCAGAGGCCTGGGGTCATCCTCCTTTAAAAAAATAAAACCATCTTTGCACTTTAGTGTTTACCTTACTAAGTAACAAGTTGATTGATTGGTGTAGGTTGTAGCAGAGTAATACGGAGCACAGTAACAAGCAACAAATACCCACCAGTTGCCAAGTATCAAGTATTTTTAAAAAGAGTAAGAAATGATGTAAAAACATAGACATGGGGGTGGATATTGCCCGAAAAAAAATTATTACATTGTGTGTTGATGTAATATGACTCTTGGATTATCTCAAACAATTGTAGGCACGTATTCCTTACATGGAGAGACATTCTTAATTAAGAACTTGCCTCTCACTATAGTCATACTCCCACTTGCTCCGGGGTCCCTACGAAAACTAAGGGTAACTAAGGTGACCTTGTGGGTCAGCCGAAACAATGGATTAACAAGGTATTCCATAGATACACATTAAGGTGACATTGGGGGGGTTGAACTCGGTAAATCGTGTCTCTGATCGCATTAGTCTTGTTCGATCTCATTAGCGGGACCCTTCTATTGCCCTCACCTCCTCGTTTTTGCTAATATACCCTCGTTACAGGATTGACACAAGTCGTGCATTGACAATGATTGTTCTATTATACAAATTCAATCTTCATTGAGAACACTTGGCACTCTCTTCTTTTTCCTCCACATTACCACAAACAATAATATCTTACTGGGCGCAAGCACAAGTGCTTTTATCGGGTTTGTGTATTGGCGGCTTGGTGATGCAGTGAAGCATGACCACAAAGAGTTCATTTATGAATGTAAACCCCTTGCCCCTCCCAACAGAATTTCGAAGTGACTATTAAACATGACACGATTCAACAAAACATATGTGTAGATAAACGCAACATTGTTTTGCAAGGGTGAGTAAACACACCATGCTGATGAGGCTGCGTTAGAGCATATCCAGTGGAGTTTGTAAATTTGGTGATCTAAAAGCAGTTTTTACTATAGGAAGGAGAATACTATAGGAATCATTTTACTCTATCCACCAGATGACCTATAATTTGGCTACCTAATGCGTACCTTCCCTCAATCTCTCTTTGTACTTTGCTTCTCCACGGCAAAGATTTTTCATGTTTCACCATATTAAATGGCTCAAATATCTTTGATCATGCATTACAGAAATCGAATATAGTAGTTCTGAACGGCACGGGCATGAAATAAAGTCCACGATAACCCAACATAGTTAGTTCAAACTCAATGCTAAACTAACATAGATAGTTCAAACTCTCCAGATGCTAAACCTAATCGTCCTGCTTGTCCATGAGCTCATCAGAGGGCGGAATTCCAAGTTCCTTCTTCGAGCATTGCCTACTCCTCCTCAGCCAAGGCATTGGCACGTGTCGTGACAGCGCCGTCCTCAGGGCCCCAATGGTGGCAGGAGGGCTCGACGCAGCGCATCAGAGGCGGTGATGGCATTGCAATTGGCTCTCCAGCACGGAGCGGTTGGGTTTACTGATACAGACTTTGATCGCCAAAGATGAGTATGAGGAGAGAGAATTTTTAGGCCATGTCCTAAAGAAAACAGGGGTAGCAAACGGGACATGTAATGTAAGCCATTGGGGCATTTTCTTTTTTGTGCACTTTGACACTTCGCAGGGATTGGGCATGAGTTTACCAACTCTGTTGGAGATGCTTTTACATCATTATCTCACCTATCAACTTTAACATGCTTATCGTACATCTTTTGCTTTCAAGGAGTAGGATACTATATTTCAAAACACAGAATACATACATTGAAGTAGTTTCTTCAAATCATGCATGGAGATTTTCAAGGGCTGTTAACACGCTTAGTGAAGACTCAATTGATTTTGGCTCCTGGAACTCTTAGCACAACTCGTCGTCTGTCTCAAGGACCAGGCCCACTTGTTTCCGACGGTCCAGCACGCTCCACCATGATATCATAGAGTTGTCGGCCGTTCTGTGTTGCGACAATGAATTAAACCCAGTATGTAAGGATGAAGCTGCTGAGCTTACGGTTAACCAGTGGACTTACGAAAATCACTGGGAAGAAATGAATTTGGCCTTCGGGTTTTGTTTGGGTCTCTTTGAAGTAAACTAGGATAGGAAATTGCGGCCACCATAGTTCCCAGTTCACAAATGTTGAGTACCTATGCAATGCGTGCAACCGTTAGAAAATACCGTAAAGCTTTTACCATAACAATATAGATTAACTGGACAAGACAATACAGTCCTTGGTACAGAGCATATGAAGTATGCTTACTTCCAACGGTTCTTGCCACCAACAAACACGTTTTCGCCTGACTCCTGCAGCTGATTGCCCACTTTCACTTCCTATATAATACAAACTTATGAAGTTTGAGATGTGAAACATGTATAGTATCATCTGCAACTACTGAGTATTGAAAGAATGAAATCCTTATGTTATGGAAAGGAGAAGCACCATTCAAGAAGAAATATTAATGCTTCAGCTAGTAAGACCCAACGCGACATCCAACAAGTGACTAGTAGAATGGCCGCTTGTACATAACTGATTTACTTAGCTTTGTTGTGAGCATTTTCCAAACTTACAACCAACAATTTTACATGTTTTGTGCATATTCCTGTCACATAGACAAAGTGCTTAAATATAATTGAGCAGCCAGTTGTGGAAGACATTTACATAAGTAGTTTGAAATACTCCTACGTATTTAGTTTACACTGAAAGGTAGAGTGCACTAACCAAGGAATCATCATCAAAGACGAACCTAACTCTAGTAGTCTGCAAAAAAAAAGTGAACACATCAGTTTCAGCATGAACATAGAAATAAATCATACCTAAGAAATGACCAGGATAAGTTAGTTTCTCTGATTTATCAGTATCATTGCCCCTCGCTTTTAGAGCAGCATAAATAGCAAATGCTGACAGTGGTTCCTTTCAGAGGAATATGTTGGCGATGTTGAGTAGGGACGAAAAATCAGTGTCAATCTGATGATGGTGGAGCTCAATATGTTCTCAGTGAATAACCCGATTTGAGTTGAAATGAGGTTACTTATAGATTTGATTGTTTTTCAGTGATAGTATACTAGTTTTTTCGAGAACTGTGATAGTATGGATGATCCATGACTTTTCACTGTTTAGTTACATATGCACTGTAGACAAAAAAACTCATAGAATATAATACAATCGTACATGTTTTTCAGCTATAACTCAAACAGATAGTCTAAAAGCAGAGCAAGTCAGGGTAGACTGGCCTGAAACAAGAGAAGCAGCCCCAGTAGGCCTACAGGTGCAGCGGCAAGAAGATTGTCTGCATATGCAAACACACCAGATATCCCTGTATTTCGACAAAATAGTGGTTAATGGATGGACATATTACCATGCTAACAGACACCATATATCTTTTTTCAGTTTGACATAGAAGTACATTTCCAGAGAACAGAGATGTTCTATACACTTACTACCTCCGGAGCTCACCAAGTATAGCGATCGGTAATCGATAGTCTGGGTCCGGGACGACCGTTTCTCTGGTGGTCTTCTTCGCGGTCTTTCTCCCAAACTACGAAGAAGGGGAGGACAACATAGGTTACCAGATTAATGCAAACAGAAGATTGAAAGTAGAGTTACACTACGGAGAAATGTAAACTACATCCTCTGCTCCTAAATATAAGACGTTTTGGCAGTTCAAAATTGAACTGCCAAAATGTCTTATATTTGTGAACAGAGGTAGTACTTCACAAAGATGTTTGTGAGCTAACCAGAGATACTATTGGTGTGCTTCGTTGTTGCTTCCGGCCACGTCTCCTCATACCAGCAAAATGTCCCTTGCATGGTAGATTTGCAGTGCTCCATGATGGACCAGCTGAAACCACATGTCTAGCTGAAGATGTATAAAAGGAAAAAAAAAGGTCATGCCACTGGATGTGCTTTACATTGGACTGCCTTCATTCATTCAGGAAAGACATATGCAAGACATGAATTAATGGTTCTTCTGCAACGAAATTAACAAACATTTCTACTCGACTCCAATTTACAGCGAGTTCGTTCAGATGAGCAGCATGTGCCCAAGCAAACATGGCCTACCCAAACCCTATCCAGCCTAACCAAGCAGAAGGTACCGGTCTGAGCTCGGAATCACTACGCGGGCAGAGGTGCTACCCTGGACGGCAAGAGCTTCAGTGAGAGGGGAGTCATCGGAGGTAGGAAGGTACCTCTGGGCGGAGCGGCGAGGAAGAGGGGAGAAGATAACGAGAGAGTGGTCGCCATGGCTGCTGCTCCTCTCCTCTCCGCCGCTCGCTCGCTTTTCCTTTCCTCTCGTCGTCTGGGGGCGGCCCTGAATCGTCACGGATGCAAGCGCGCATGGTGCCCAGGGGGGCCCGAGAGGCCCAGGCTAATTCGGTGGGCCGGCTCTTATGTGGGCTACAGAAGTACATCAGATACTGCCGTTGGGCTTTACCCAAAACGACAGTTTTGTGTAGACACGTGGCGTTCGCCGCTGATCATCTTGGGGAGCAAGACTAGAATTTTTCCGTTCCCGTTCGGTTGCTGTCTCTGCTAACCGATTTTAAAATCCTGACAAATATACTGTCGCCGTTTAGTTGTCTCTAAATTTTCTGGTTTCCACCCCGCAGCTTCCACGCCTCTACACAAATACTACTAGTATAACCAAGCCCCAAAAGAAAATTCACGTGGTCATATGCCTGAGTTAGGGCGGCCCAGCCTTTGTTTGGTGGCAAAAGGCGCATTGAATAATATACTCTTCTATGCTAGGCTTTTCATCGTCGACCCTTAGTACAATATGAAATGTGGATGCAGGTCTTAGAAAAACCAGGGACGATACGTACATCATGCCCGGAAGTGTCAAGGACGCTTCTGTTCACGAGAGGTCGACGATGACACACACGAATACTGTACATTTTGAATTTGTCCACGAGAAGAAATAAAAAATAAAATAAATACAAAATAGACATTCCCGGTCCCGATACGTGCGGAGGAGTGCAAAATAGACATTCCCGGTCCCGATACGTGCGGAGGAGTGCAAAATAGACATTCCCGGGGGGCTCGGAGCGGAAGGACAGGAAAAAGAGCCGGCGATTTATTAGGGGAAGGCAACTCCAAATTGCTGGCTCCCGTCCCTCTCCGAGCATTCGCCGCTTCCCCCCCGACCCTCTCGATCCGCCCACCTTCCCCTTCCCCTTCCCCACGCGTAAGCCTCCCCGAACTCCGAAACCTCCCTGTTGAATTCGCCGCGTCCCTCCGCGCATTTGATCTGCCTGTTGCTTCTGATCCATCCGCCGCGCCGCAGCTACTTGCAATCGCGGCTCCCTCGATTTTTTTTCGAATTTACGTACGGCCATTAGGAATCCCGCGAGGTGCTCCATGCTTTTTCTGTGTTTTTTTCTGATGGATGATGGAATTTTGGACTGGCTCCGTTTCCGCGCGATTTTCCGTTGTTGTTTTCGATTCTGGAGGAATCTAGGAGCCAATGCTACGATGTGTTTTCTGGGCGTGCTCGTGGTCGCTGTGATTTTTTTTTATCTGCTGGATTTTTGGTTGGTTCGGTGGAGCCCTAGGGTCTGATTCTTGTTCGTGCTCTGTGCAGCTGTGGTAGCCGCGTGCTCCGGCCATGGCGTTCTTCCGGGGCCTCGCCGCGGTCTCGAGGCTGCGATCCCGTATGGTGAGTCAATCCGTCAGAACCCCCAGTTTGCATTGGGTGGGGATGCGCCCTCTAAGCGTTTGTTAATTCTGATTGTTGTTGTTGTTGTTGCCAGGGGCAGGATGCCACCACGCTTGGTGGTGTGAGATGGCTGCAGATGCAGAGCGCTTCCGATCTCGTAAGACAACAATCTTCCTGTTCTGTTCTGCGCTTGAATTTGTATGGGATACTGTGATTGGAAACTGCTGGTTGCTGTTTGATGGCTTGATTTTTTGAGAGGGGGATTTTTATTTGTTCTGAACATGACGCTGACCGTGTTTCTGAAAATGCAGGATCTTAGGTCCCAGCTGCAGGAAATGATTCCGGAGCAACAGGTTTGTGGCTCACTCGTGCATTCTCTTGTAAAGTTGGAAAGTATACGTGGCATCTGATTCCTTATCCTCTCTTTTTATCAACCCCAGTTATTTGCTCAACCAGTGTTAGCCCTGTCAGTTCATGTGATTCTGTGTGACGGCATGCTTAGTTTTTGCTTCCAAATAGTGTAGAACACCTTTTATTCGCAAATGCCATGGTGGAACATGCTAGCAAATAATAATTGTTGCAAACTATCATTTAATACCTTAACGCCTTTAAGGAACAAATTTACCTTGTTTCAAATATATTATGCCTGCGTTCCACTGGATTGTGTTACCTTCCTGATATGAAAATAAATTAGAAGATTAGCCAATTAAATTCTTAGTATTATTAGTTTCACAAAGTTCAGTTTTGCACTTGAGTTTAAAGAAACAGAATCAGAATATTCAGAGCATGTGTTGGAGAGGTGCTACTTTGATTCGTCCGTCTTCACCGCTCTAACCACTTGTTTTCATGAAAGAATAATTCTGTCGGTTCAAAGTTATTTCATGTCGATTGCATTTTGTTACAGGACCGCTTGAAGAAACTAAAGTCAGAGCATGGAAAGGTCCAGCTTGGAAACATAACTGTGGACATGGTATAGATTTAGTAACATTTTTCTTTAAAAACTCTGTTTCTATGCCCGGCCTAATTCTGAACAATGCTTCGTCTTTCTCCAGGTCCTTGGTGGGATGAGAGGGATGACTGGAATGCTCTGGGAAACATCTTTACTTGACCCGGAGGAGGTATCCTTTTATTGCTATCCTTTGTAGTGCTATGGGTGCTATAATAAGACAAATTAAATATTAGCTTGTATATCTAGGAATTTTCTGTGGGTTAGAAAATATATTATTTAATTATCTTGAGATCTCCAGTCAAGTTTCTGTGCCGAAACTGAGCTTAATCTATCACTGTATGCTGAAATATGTATCACTTTCCAGAATCGACTATAGCACAGTGGTTTAAAAGATATGTTCACGTTTAAATTTGATTAATTCGTTATACATCAACTTGCTTGACTACAAGAGCATAATCCTTTAAGATTTATATTTGAGCATGCCTCCCTCATTGCAGAGTTTTGATAGAATTAGTTCTTAGTTTGGTTTGAGATATTTAAATTTATGCATCACTGTATATCGCTGTTGATGCCTGTAATTTATGTGCTTTCTATTCAGGGTATTCGATTTAGAGGTCTCTCTATTCCAGAGTGCCAGAAAGTACTGCCAGCTGCAGTTAAAGATGGAGAACCTTTACCTGAGGGCCTCCTTTGGCTTCTTTTGACCGGAAAGGTTTGACTTGTTATGAAACATGTACCCCTTTTTAGTTTAGTGGTCTATGAAAATAGCTCCTTCGAAAATAGGGGGTATAATTTTTTCATTGATGTAGTAGAGGACATAACGTCTTGGTTGACTTTCCTGTTATACATGGGACTTCGTCTATTTTGAGTGTGCCATGTTCTCCCTCTATTTTGTAAACTTTTAAGTGTTTAGCGTGCGCTGATTGGTCATTGCTTGTTTCAGGTGCCAACCAAGGAGCAAGTTGATGCTCTATCAAAGGAGTTGCTTAGCCGTTCGACTGTTCCAGGTCCCTTATCCCCGCTGCTCAGTATCAGTGTTGTAGAGTTCATATGTAGTCATAGATGACCAGAAAGATTAGGAAGTCATGTTGCTACCAAATAGTCAAGTTTTATTATGTGAGTACACATAAACATCGTCCTGAATTTCTGGTATAGTATACTTTAATGGGAAAAGCTGAGGGGGAACTTCCACTTTCTTTGTGAATCTGAATATAAACTGTTGCTAACTCTTTTGATGTTTGGTACTCCCTCCGTCCGAAAAAGCTTGTCCCAAGCTTGTCCCTCAAATGGATGTATCTAGCATTAACTTGGTGCTAGATACATCCATTTAAAAGACAAGCTTTTTCGGACGGAGGGAGTATTAGTTTGCAAGTATAAGCTGTTATTAACTCCACTGAAATTTAGCAGTCGAAAGTTAGTACTCCCTCTGTCCGGAAATACTTGTCGGAGAAATGGGTAAAAATGGATGTATCTTGTATTAAAATATGTCTAGATACATCCATTTCTCTGACAAGTATTTTTGGACGGAGGGAGTATACAAGATATTCATTTGTTCCAGATCCATTGATGTTCTGCATTGACAACTTGTGTTTTCCTTGGATAGAATAACTTGGATTTTTGTTACTCAATCTTGAAATGTTGGTTTTGAGTTTCTTGAATATATTCAATTTCACAATTTTTGTGGCAGGGACACTGACACACTGTTCTGTAAAGTTGCATTGCTTATAAATATTTGCTCTGTTTCTCAATTGTGATATCCTCTCACGCGGCTTGCATTCAGGTTATGTCTATAAGGCGATAGATGCTCTCCCTGTTACTGCTCATCCAATGACACAGTTTACCACAGGAGTGATGGCACTCCAAGTAAGCCCTTTGTATTTTATGTTACTGTTAATTATCACCGTTCTGAAATGAAGGAACACATTGCATTGGGTGTACTGAGTTGGGAAGTGCCATTAGAAAGAAATAAGAATCAAAACTACAGAAGGTGTGCGGAATTCTTTTAGACCTCCCAAGTGAGTTAATTTGGTCTGTTCTATTTTAACACTATTTCAGGTTGAGAGTGAATTTCAAAAGGCTTACGACAAGGGAATGCCCAAAACAAAGTATGCTTGAGCTCTAATGCCTTGAAATTTATTCATCTGCTCAATGGTGATCTTGCATGTCATTTATGGTGTTCTTTTTTTTGCATAGGTTCTGGGAGCCTACATACGAAGATTGCTTAAATTTGATTGCTCGGCTTCCACAAGTGGCTTCATATGTTTACCGGAGGTAGCTTTTCTTCTATCAGATGCACTGTCTTGTACTCCCTCTGTAAACAAATATAAGAGCGTTTAGATCACTAAAGTAGTGATTTAAACGCTCTTATATTTGTTTACAGAGGGAGTACTACACTAACTGGAGCATGTTATTGCTCAATTAACAATTTTCCTAATTAGTGCACTTGGTATTATTTTTTCTACTGCAATTGAAATAATCCTATTGCTCTGGTTCTCTGAAGGATTTTCAAGGATGGGAAAGCTATTGCAGCTGATAATACACTGGACTACGCAGCGAATTTTTCACACATGCTTGGTTTTGATGACCCAAAAATGCTGGAGTTGATGCGCCTATACATAACAATTCACACGTAATTTCGTCGATCCTTGTTTATGTTTCTATATTTATCTCTGAAGGATGTACGTTGATTTTCCCTCATACTACTACCTGTTTTCTTGCAGTGATCATGAAGGCGGGAATGTCAGTGCTCATACAGGACATCTGGTAATATTTTCTTCCTTCCATCGATCTTGAATTTTTTCTTGTTAGTGTTCCCACCATTGTCTTGAACTGCCAAAGCATGACTGCTGGCTGCAGTACGGAAATTTGATTTGGCTGCATCATTGTGTGTATCGTATATACACTACAGTTTGGCATGCACTGTTGCATCACACATCACTGCTGCTCGAATGTGATTGTGATTTATCATCCATGACGCATGTCTGATAAAGTACTATCATGGTTCCTAGACAAACACTTGTGACTAGAGAGGGTCGCTTCACCAATTGTAGGATAAACATAGTAGTATTGTACTAGCAACTAGGAGTATAATTGGAAGCAATGGTTTCAATTCAGTTCTTTGCAAAGTTGTGGTATTGACGGATCTGCTGATGTCTCCCTTACTCCATCTAAATGCATAGTCATGGTTAAAAGTATATGTTTATTTCTTTCTTCTGGATTATGTGTTGTTTGTCTAGAAAAAATATGTGTATTTTGAGGCAATGAAAATCTATGATCCGTGTGTCTTGGAGAGGCATTGGAAAACACAATTCATTGTCGTAATAGGTTAGCTTAAAGGAGATCATTTAAAGAGAAGGGTGGAATTGATCTCCCTTCTTTTGAAGTATAGTTCTAACTGTAAATAGTGTAGGTTGCCTCCAAACTTGTAGTGGATCAAGTTGTAGCCTACTTGAAGTGGAGCAGCTTTGTAATCTGCTAATTTAGAGATTATTTTTGCTGTTCTGTATAGGGCCTTTCAATTCTCTGTGCTGCTGTTTATGTTCCTACTAGCTTAGTGTGCTTTGGTTGTTTTACTTGTTTCTATTTATATCCTCTATACGCACTGAGCTGTTGTTTATCCAGAACTAACGGTATTTATTTGATCACAGGTTGGAAGTGCTCTGTCAGATCCCTACCTTTCTTTTGCAGCGGCACTGAACGGTTTGGCTGGGCCACTGCACGGCCTGGCTAATCAGGTACGCTTGATTTTATGTGTAGTGGATGTTCTCTGCTATATCATGCTCAACTTGTGCTTGCTAAATGAATCTACTGGAACAAATTGTCCGTAATAAATTCATATTAACAAATTCCAAAACTCCTTGTAGCGGTGCTATTTACCCACTTGCTTTTGCATATGATGTTAAGAAGAAGAAAACACAAGTTCATGTTATTTTAAAATGGTGTATTTACTGTTTGGATGTGCATGAACTGACAATAGTCACAATATACTGCAGGAAGTGTTGCTATGGATCAAATCTGTAATGGAAGAAACCGGGAGTAACATTACAACCGACCAACTTAAGGAATATGTATGGAAGACACTGAAGAGTGGAAAGGTAGCTTATCTCAAAACGAGTAACATTTATTCAATGAGCAAACACTATTGTTTATGAGTTTATGGGAAGTTTGCACTGCTAAACTATTCTAGTTGAATGCTGAACAATAGATCTAGGATAGTTGCCTTCTATTGGATCCTCCTTTCTCCTGTGCTGGTTATGAAAATGATTTTTCTCTGTTGATCTTTCTTCGTTTATTTTACTTTTCTTCATTTGAACTTAAAAATAAAGGTCTAAATTACTTCCGGTTGCGTTCATAGGTTGTTCCTGGCTATGGTCATGGAGTTCTTCGTAATACAGATCCACGATACTCGTGCCAAAGGGAGTTTGCGTTGAAATATTTACCAGAGGACCCACTTTTCCAACTGGTTAGTTAAAATCCTTGATCTAACTGCATGGTTTCTCTTCAGTTCAACAGTCTCAGTGGGATATATTATTGTTCCCTTTCAGGTCTCCAAGTTGTATGAAGTTGTGCCTCCGATCCTCACCGAGTTAGGCAAGGTAATGAGGTTCCAGATTAATCACAATTACTCCTTTAATTTCAGCTTTCTAGGTATGGACACAATCTTTCTTCTATGCATTTTCAGGTGAAAAACCCATGGCCCAATGTCGATGCTCACAGTGGAGTGTTGCTCAACCACTTCGGATTAACTGAAGCACGGTATATAAATTTCTTCTTGCTTAAATTATCAACTCACTAGCCATATGTTTAACGTACAGTACAATAGAAAATCTAGTTCGGCATTAGTAACGGGTATGCCTTGTCTGATCTTTAGGTATTACACTGTCTTGTTCGGTGTCTCAAGGAGCATAGGAATTGGATCTCAGGTTTGCCCTCCCCTTCAATTTCCAGATGCTTCTTTGTTTGGTTTTCCATCTGCTAATCTTGATCAATTATTTGTTACACAGCTCATCTGGGACCGTGCCCTTGGCCTACCGCTTGAAAGACCGAAGAGTGTCACCATGGAGTGGCTGGAAAACCACTGCAAGAAGGTTGCGGCTTGAAGCTACACCAGTTCTTCGTCTTACAACTCGAGTTGCCTTTGATGTTAATAATTTGACGACATAAATTAGGCACGTTTAGCCTCATTTTCCCATCTTTTTCCTGTCCAATAACTGGAGCAAGAGGGGCTCCCAGACGGTAGAATTTTGTACCCAAGTCGGACAATCTGTCAAACTTGGCATGGAAGATTAGGACACAATGCTTGGGCTTTGTGTCGCTCGGCAACGTTTTTGTATTTTATGTTGCTCGAGTTTTGAACCACACCAGTTACGGAATACGGCAGAATAATCTGACACCGAGGTGTTTGTATTTGCGAGTTATACTATGCAATTACGTTTTGTGTGCTGTGTGTATATCAGTGTTTGGGAAGCGTAGGAATAGGAAAGGAATAGGAAACCTACAGGAATAGGAATAGGATATACTGTCCACTGAAATCCTATGCCGGGTAGCAAAATAGAGGATTTTTTCCATGAAGTCCAACCTCATACTTGTTTTCCTGTGGAAATGAACTAAGTAGTTTCTATAGGATTGGTTTCTGAGGAATGCAATCCTGCGAATCAAACAACAATCGACGGTCAGATTTTTTTTTTTGAATATGTCCTTGAGTTTATTCGAGACTTGAGGAAAACTCAGATTGGAGAAGAATATGGTCCCTAGGTTCCCTTTTAAGGGAAAATTCCAGAGGGTGTTGATCCTGTAAAATTCCTTTGCAAACAAGGCCTCCCAAAATGATGCTACATGTGCTTCTCAATTTGCTATGATAACTTATTCAAAATTCAATTGAAAAGAAAACAGTATTCAGAAAAGCTTTTATCTCTTATTTTAAGTTGGAATGTTAAATGTTTTCCATATCCCCAGGTTTTATACTGATATTTTTAGAGTACTTTATACGCACATTAATGGTATTTTGTGTGTGGCATGACTTGTTTTTTTTTTCCTGAAATAACCACATACAGTATTTTTTATCAAACAAACATCTTATAAACAGTACACATGTGGTCATTACAAGAGACATACATAGATGTCTTGCAGTATTGCATCAAAGGCTCTGCAAGAAGCAAAACTAAAATTTCACTATGACAAAATCTTGTGCCATGCCGGAATCATGCCGGAATGTCGTCCACAATCGTCCTCCGCTGCTACCGAGGCAACACTGAACAAAGAAGAGAATTGCCGTCATACCTAGATCTAGAGGAGCACCTTCACATACAATGATGTTTTTCAACCCGATGATCCGGACCGTCGCAAGCGACGAGACCGAGGCTTTGTGGCCACGTCGGTTGGGGTTTTTTTCCCGTGTCCGCCAAATCCTAGAGTTGTCTACTTCATCAGGTGCAATTGAAGAAGAGAAACGCCACTGCTTGCCGCCATCCACGCACCCCATTGCAAGACACCAAACACAACTATGACAGTCGACATCAACGCCACCTGGAAAAGTGCCATGTGCCGACCATCAAACACAAATCTCACCGGGTTTGAAGACCAGCAAGAAAACTGAGCCACCTGTTCCCCAACGCCACTCATTAGAGTACCACTAAGAAGGGGGGAGAGCAGAAGCAGATTCGATGCGGAGCCGTCCCCACCATTGATGCAACACCTCTAAAAGCAAACTATGCTTATTCTATCTCCCTACCGGAGAGAACTACCAGGGTCCCCACTCGCTCTCGCCACCGGAGCGGCAGACGGAGAGGACGAGGACCCATGTCATTGTTGGTGTCGAGAGAAGCAGGCAAGAATCACCTCTCGATCGCCGCTTTGAAGCAGTTCCAAGAGTAGCGAGCATGCATGATTCTTGTCATGTTAATGATTTTGTGATCAAAATTAGACTCAAAACAATTGTTTATTGGACTCTAATTTACAAAGCTAGGGCCAAAATGCAGTTGGGACACGCAAGATACAATTTAGAAAAAGTGTATTTAAAAAAATGTGGACTAGAAAGTGGGGATGAACTAATCTATTATCCACATGGTACGACCGGATGAGGATGGTACTTAATTTCCACATGTAGTATCATGTATATAACCCTAGACAATTCACTAAAAAATCTACAAAACATAAAAGCTAAAAAAAAAACCTAAATGACTACCTCACCTCCACCTCCCACCATGATGGCAAATATCATGATCTGCCCTAACTCCCGCACATCCTTGGCCTAGGAGAACCAATCCTTCAGCCACCGCTCGAGCTCTCCTGGCGCCATCGTGGTGGCCATCACAATCACAAATCCTTAAGACACAAGAACAACCGCGTTTCAGGCCACTCGTCACTTCTCCCCACTTTGCGGTCGCCTAAAATCTCGCATGCTCACGGAGAGATCTCGTCGACCAATGAAGAAAGGGTTGTGCAACCCGAATGTCAAGGATTGTCGATCCTTCCCATCTTTCCTTCGGGGTGCGTCACCTTGTTGCCATTGTTGCTTCATGAAGAGGAAGCAAAGAGGAGAATGGAGGCGTGGGAGGGTAGACGAGGACTTGCAAAGATGAGGCACCCAATAATATCTTCTGAAGCATTGCTCATATAACTTGAAAGCATGCATGGACCAATGTTGATGCAGAAATCCACAAAATAAATTTTTTTATGTGCAAGAATCAACTTTTGGCTTATATCAAAGGCCGTCGTATACTTGACAAAGTGGCAGCATGATGCTTTTTAAATATATTTAGTCGCCTCGTGGGAGGGCGACCTACATCGTATGGGAGGGTCATCGAGAGTGGTGCCCAGCGCACGGGTATTTAGAGTGCTACCGCTTCCGGTGTCCCACGACTCCCGACTAGTCCAAGCCTTACAAGGTCCGTGGGAATCTGAGCTCTCGACCTTCGTTTGCCCTCCCGAATGGGCTTGGAAAAAAGAGAGTGACCCTCCACTTGAGTGTATTCAAGTGATAGTGAGTTGATTACATGCCCATGGGGGCTTTATATAGCCTAGGGGTCCTAGACAAATGACCAAGACTACCCTTGAAGTATGGAGTGGGAGGGTAGAACTAGGTAATTTTTCCTCCTTTGGCCCATGTGCTCCCTATTAGGCTAGGAGGTGGGTTGTGGCACATTAGGGGAGAAATTCCTACACACGAAAAATCCTTCTTGCTTGGGCTTGGCCTTCTTGGCTCCCTTGTATTCTCCTTTGATATTCTTTTTAGTTGGTCTCCTTTCTTTGACTGGTCTTGACTGATGATGTGGCACTCCACGTAGGATAGGGGGTGTCACTTTAAGTAGGATTAAAATCCTCTACTAGAACAATTTTGATTTGGTTTCTAGTGTTGTTTGTGGTTTATGAAGCTTGGTTTATTGTGCTAGAAGCATGGTATATTATGCATATTTTTCACTAGATTTAAGCAAGCTCTTGTCAGCATGGAATCAATTTCTTGGAAGTAATGTGCTCCGATTTACATTTTTTCCTTGCTTCATACAACTTTTTTCATACTTCAATGGACCCATGCTTTCATTACATACCCCCTTGATACAACTTGCTTCCATATATTAATGATGGCATCGATCCAATCATTTGGTTTGATCTTTTTTACCGTGAATACACACTATCGTGCATATCATATTTTATAGAAGAAAAGGGGTATAGAACCTAGTCCATTGCATGGTGTTACAGAATTTACACCATCTTACATCCACCGTTCCTACACAACCAACACACACATATGGACAGCTCACGTCTTGCCCACGTTGATAGGGAAGCGAATAAGCGATCAAGCTCCCTTTTCAATAGTCCTTCCTTGACAGTATGCATCACCAGTGCTTCAATTGAAGGGGATGCACCATCAAACACAATGGCATCCCGATGTTTCAGTATCACTCACGTGACAAGACCGAAGAAGGCTCATAGATCCTTCGGCCTTTGTCAATCATTTGACCTTGTTGCACACCAATACGCGAGAATGTCATTTGGTATTGACGTACATTCTCGCCTTCCGTAAGCGGTACATAGGAGCGTTCAAACCGTTCTTTCAAACACACATGTCGGCAGTATGTGATCAATGGTCTCCTCCAATTACTCACAAAAGGGCAGGCATCTTGGTGTGGCAGCCTTCACTGTCCTAGCTAGGCGGTCCGATGTCCAACATCTGTTCCTAAGGGAAAGCCAAGCGAAAATCGACATTGAATAGGTGTCCTTGACTTCCATATGAACTTTGTTGTTGGTGCAACTTCTTTGCCTGCAAATTTTGCTGCATACCCCGACTGTATAGAGAATTGTCCGTCTTGCTCCAAAACCCAACGCACGGTGTCACTAGCTCCATCCGCCAGCTCAACCGCATTGATCCTTTGGCAAACATCCATGAACTCGTTGTAGCGTGCTAGAGCCCATATTGGGGCCAACATCCCGAGCCCAGGTTTCACTTGTCAAAGCCTCTTATAAGTACTTGTAGCTCTTGTATGGCTCGGGATACGGGCATACAGAGCCGGTGCAAGCTCCTCAATCTGTGTCACATATCTGCTTTGATCTCGTCAATGACTTGAACGTGCCAATTCACGTCACACTCTTGGTCGTCAACCTACATTTAATATATCAAGCTTGTAAGTAAACACATGGATAGCGGAGTGAGAGTATCCATATTACATATTAGGGACTAAATGTGTGACATGACAATATGAAGCGCTATGATATTGGCGAATAGAACAAAGCCAATATTTATGTAGTTGGAAATAGACTGCCGGCTTGATTAGAGTATCATCTCCCCTATTTTAGCAAACATGTGGATGCGTCTGGTGGATAGATGTGACAAGGAAACAAGAGTATTATCGATACTATCTTGTGATTTACATCATGCACACAGTAGATATAAAAAGGGATCATGCGAACTGAGCGTAGCTCAGATGGTTAGCTTTCTTGTGTTGGAACCAACCCACCAGGGTTGAAGTTCTAGACTTGGCGTTGGTGATCGTATTTTCCTGAATTTATTTCAAACCTGGAGAATTCGTTAATCTTAATATGATGTGCTGACTGAGTCTCTCGGAGGTGCTTATAGAGGTAGGGTGTATGCGTGTGGATTTGTTTCTAGATGTGGCCTTGTTATTGCATACCTAATTGACTCAATCAAACATAAAAAGTAAAAAAAATACCTGCACAAATCTCTGTGTAAAATCAATGACATGTGAATTAGATGTGCAATACTAAGGGCACATCTAGATATGCTTCAACAAAACCTATAGAAAATATCGATAGGAGCCTCTAATTAGCGTATGAATAAGATGCTTTGGAACCAAAAAAAATATGTAAAAACTACAAAAGTAATATAGCTATAAGTACAGAGACTTAAAAATGAACGAGCCTTTATTAGGATGTTCAATTGGGTTTCACCAGAGGCTTTCCACATCCGTTTGAACTCTCGTGTCGTATCCAGCAGGGTGTGTACAGAAATGACTCTCTTATGAACCGGTCGATCGACATAACTTCATAATAACTTGTCAGGTATATGTAGCCTAGATCTTGAACCTTTGAGTCTTTCAAATGATAAGCTAGTGCCCTTTACAATGATACTTTTAGAAAGACAATCTCCTTATAGGGATGAAAACTGAGGATACCCACACATCCGTGGTAACAATTGCCAACCACATCTTTCTTGTCAAGAATATCATCATTTTCGGAGTCCCATTCATACTCTTCTTCCAATAGCTCCTCCTTGCATGATGAGTTCAATATAGATTTCTTTTGCATTAGAAATTCCATGTAGCCAGCATGTTCATTATGCTCCTTATAATATTTGACACCCTCGTCAAAGTTAATATCTTGCAAGACCCATGAGCCAAGTACGGGTTCTTTATAATCTCGACGTTGTAGTATAGATTTAAGATAAATGTTATGTTTCAGTACCCAATTCGTGTGGCCATGAGCTACCTCAAGGACCCAAACCATAAGAAGACATGCAGTATGAAGAGATGCAAGGTACACCCCTTTTTTCGACCGTCCTAGATGAAGTCCCGAACTTTTGCATATTTCAGTATCCGTCAGCGATTTAATTAATTTATATGTACAATTTGACAAAGATATCCTACAAAAAATATATTAATAAATACGCAAACAACAAATTTATGAGCGACAATATTTTAATCATGAAGAAATCAATATTAAAATAGTATGATGCTTCAAGAATGACTACGGTGGCGTTTGCTTTAGAGGCTATCCATCATAGGGACAGGGATAGCCAATTTTTTAGGGATATCACTTGTTTGGTTTACCAGCCAGGAAGGATAGGGATAGCCAGATACCAGAGAATATTCCTTCAAAACATGGTTGACGAGTGTCGGGAGATTATGGCGGATGAGGGTGTAACGCCCCCGATGCGGCTATATCTCCCACGTGTCGAGGCACGACTTAGAGGCATAACCGCATTGAAAGCAATGTCGCAAGTGAGGTAACCTTCACACAACCCATGTAATACATAAGGGAAAGAGATACATAGTTGGCTTACAGTCGCCACTTCACACAGTACATAAATAAACATCCATCATTCAGAGTACACTCAAGGTCCGACTACGGAACCAAAATAAAAGAAGATACCCCAAATGCTACAGATCCCGAATCGTCCCAACTGGGCACCACTACTGATCATCTGGAAAAGACACATAGTAACGACCATGTTCTCGTCGAACTCCCACTTGAGCTCGGTGGAGTCACCTGCACCGCATCGTCGGAACCTGCAACTGTTTTGGAAGTATCATGAGTCACGGGGACTCAGCAATCTCACACCCGCGAGATCAAGACTATTTAAGCTTATAGGAAGGACAGGGTAGTAAAGTGGAGCTGCTGCAAGCGACTAGCATATATGGTGGCTACTTCGCAAAAGAGAGAGCGAGAAGAGGAGCAAAGCACGGTCGTGAAGCTAATAGCGACCAAGAAGTGATCCTGAACTACTTACGTCAGACATAACTCCAACACCGTGTTCACTTCCCGGACTCCGCCGAGAAGAGACCATCACAGTTACACACGCGGTTGATGTGTATTTTAATTGAGGTCAACTTTGGGTTTTCTACAACCGGACATTAACAAATTCCCATCTGCCTCATAACCGCGGGCACGGCTTTCGAAAGATATTACCCTGCAGGGGTGTCCCAACTTAGCCCATTATAAGCTCTCACGGTCAACGAAGGATATTCCTTCTACCGGGAAGACCCGATCAATCTCGGAATCCCGGACTACAAGACATTTCGACAGCAATAAAACAAGACCAGCAAAGCCACCCGATTGTGCCGACAAATCCCGATAGGAGCTGCACATATCTCGTTCTCAGGGCACATCCGGATGAGCAGTCCATACAACTAAAACCAGACCTCAAGTTGCCTTGAGGGGCGCCTGACAGGGCTCTAGTTCGGGCCAGCACTCGAAGGAGCACTGGTCCGGGGTTAAAATAAAGATGACCCTCGGGCTCGTGAAAACCGGGGAAAAGGCTTAGGTGGCAAATGGTAAAACCAATGTTGGGCCTTCTTTGGATGAGTCTTATTCAAAGCGAACTGTCAAGGGGTCCCATAAATCACCCAACCGTAAGGAACGCGAAAAATCAAGGAACATAACACCGGTATGGCGGAAACTAGGGTGGCAAGAGTGGAACAAAACACGGGCATAAGGCCGAGCCTTCCACCCTTTACCAAATATATAGATGTATTAAACATAGCAGATATATATTGTGATAACTAACAAGTAAACATGTTCCAACAAGGAACAACATCTTCATGTTCAACAAGGAACAAACTTCAGCTTCACGCAACTAGCAACGCTATAAGAGGGCTGAGCAAAGCGGTAACATAGCCAAACAACGGTTTGCTAGGAAAGGATGGTTAGGGGCTGACATGGCAATATGGGTGGCATGATATAGCAAGTGGTAGGCATCGCAGCATAGGCATAGCAAAAGAGCGAGCAACTAGCATAGCAAATATAGAAGTGATTTCGAGGGTATGGTCATCTTGCCTGCAATGTTCTCAGAGTTGTCGAAAGCTTGATCCTCGTAAGCGTTCTCAACAGGTTCCTCGTTCACGTACTCATCTCCCGGCTCTACCCAAAGCAACAACACAAACAAAGGAACCACAATAAATCACGGTGCAAAGCACATACAACATGATGCAAAACATGACATGATATGCGAGATGTGATATGCAATGCGTATGTGCGCTCCGGAAGGTAAATGAGGAACCAGGCATCAACTTGGCAAACCAAGTGTGCCACTGGAAAGATGAGATGATTTCGGTTGAAATCGATATAAAGATCACCGGGATCGGATGCACGGTTTGCAAAAGACAAGCAAAACAAGAATGACACAAAATCTCCCATTAACAGCATGATGTAAAATGACATGATCATGAACTTGCTCAAATGCAGAAACTAATGCCACCACTGAGTTGGTGGGATTTTTCTACCCCAAAAACATATATAATATGTTAGGGTTGCTGTAGAAAAATCATCACAAATGCACAAAGTCAAAACCTGCCTAAAATGGTAGGTAACAGAATTGGCATCTTCCATATTTGGAAACGTCCAGAAATGGACTTGCCTGAAATGGAAAGAGAGGGCTATACAGAAATGGAAAACGCGGGGATAAGGAAAAAAAATAGAAGGAGGAGGGCGCTGAGAGGCTGACTGGTGGGACCCTACTGTCATAGAGTCTACTGTTACAAATCCCCACAGAGGAAATAACAAAAGGGGCGCGCGTGGGATTCGAACCCGGGTCTCCCCGGTGTGGCTCTGCACCAACAACCACTGGGCTAGGCGGCTGCGACTGATAGGGAAGGGCTTCGGCCCCTTTTAGGTATTCAAACCAGGCGAGTAACTCTGTCGCCAAACAGAGTAGACGACGGCGCCGGCGAGGCAACGACGGCTACGGCGGGGCTCAGGAGGTGCCGGCGGGTGTGCGGAAAGGGAGAAGGCGCGTGCAGGAAGGGAAAAACAAGCAGCGTCAGAAGGGAAAAAGCAGGCGCTCGATCTCGGCGGTGGCTCGACTCGGGGCCCCAGCTTCCATGGCGCGGCGGCAGCAGCTCTGGCGACCTCGGGACAATTTGGGTGTGCGGGAGCGCACTCACGGGGAGCACGAAGGCGAACCAGGCGGGAACATGGCACCCACGCTGCGGGCTAACAACACCGAATCAAAACCTACAAGTTATGCCGAGACACGCCGAGCACGGAAAGACACGGATCGGGCAGCGCCCACGGTGTCCTAAATGCCATGGTAAGAGAAGGGGAGGTAGGTGCGTTACCCAGCTCACCCTAGGACACGACGGGAATTCGACGGAGGCGGGGCGACGGCGATGAAGCGGAGCTCGAACTTCGCCGTGTTCTGACCGAGAGGAGGAGGAATCCGGGGACGTCGATGGACTTGTCGATCCGGCACACCGTAGTCGGCGTCGTGGAAGGAGAAGGCGACGGGAAGAAGATGGACACGGTCTGCAGGGTTAGGGGTGGCGGAGACGCCTTGGCGACGACACGCGCTCTCGATTCGCTCGGGACGGAGTAGATGCGATGGATCTGGTGGTCCTTCTCACTGGCGGCGGCGGCGAGAAGAAGAGGGAAACCCTAGGGGCGTGAGGGCAGGAGAGAGATGATAAGTAGGGGCTAGGCGACGGGTCGAGCTCGTGCTCTCTCTTGCTCATGGTCCCCATGGCGACGGGCGAGAGGAGAGGGAAAAGGTGGGTGCGGGAGCAGGCGGGACGCTGCGAGCGGGGCAGTATGTCCACGTGGAGAGGATCTAGCGGGGGTGTGTGCGCACAGTGCCTGAGCAGGAGGAGAGGATCGAGCGCTGGCTGGCGCGCTCTACCCGGCTCTTGAGGGCTGGTTAGCTGGGCGGCTGCTAGGTGGAAAAAGGCCTCATTGGGCTGCTAGCTGTCTTTGCTTCATTTCCATTTAAAAAACGGAAATAGAAACAGAAAAGCTCAGGGAAAAGGAGAGGAGTTAGGCGTAAAGAAAATACTCTCCAACTCCTGGAATTATCCACTATTATAATAAATTGCATTGGGCATTTTAGAGGTAGAAAAATAAGACAAGTTTGAATTATATTCAAACTTGTGTCATTTTGAACTGACCAAAACAACTTCAAATAAGGAGATCTTTGGCAGAGAGGTTTAGTGCAAGGAGCAAGATTTACAGGAGAAGATGAACATTAATAGAGAAAGGAAAATTAGCACTTGATAAAAGAAGGAAGGAGGGAAGTGATGGTGCCATGGATGAAAAGGGAAACAAGGTCATCCCATGATGCTCATGGCAACAACATGAATGATGAATGCAACATGAGATGACATGAGATGAAAATGCACTAAATGATGATGACAAGAAGCACAAAAGCAAAATGGCAAAAGGAAAATGACAATGAAAAGAATAAAACCACTCATCCAAACAAGATGAGGCCAAACATGAATAAAACCCACAAGAATAGGATGAGGTCAAGTTGATATATTGCCAAAAAGGGACATGTTACAACTGGGGTGTTACAACACTCCACCACTACAAGAGGATCTCGTCGCGAGATCTAGGACTGAAAGAACTCCGGATATTCGGAACGGAGGTGATCCTCGCGCTCCCAGGTAGCTTCTCGGTCGGAATGGTGTGACCACTTCACTTTCAGGAATTTGATTGACTTGTTGCGAGTCTTGCGCTCGGTTTCTTCAAGAATAGCAACGGGGTGCTCTTGATAAGAGAGATCTTCTTGAAGGTCAATTTCTTCGAAGTTGATAGTGCGTTCAGGAGGTGCCGGCGGGTGTGCGGAAAGGGAGAAGGCGCGTGCAGGAAGGGAAAAACAGAGCGCGTACAGGAAGGGAAAAGCAGAGCGCTCGATCTCGAGCAGTGGCTCGACTCGGGGCCCTGGCTTCCGCGGCGAGGCGGCAGCAGCTACGGCGACCTCGGGACAATTTGGGTGTGTGGAGCGCACTCAGGGAGCACGAAGGGGCGAACCAGAGCGGGGAACACGGCACCCACGCACGGGCTAACAACACTGAATCAAAACCTACAAGTTATGCCGGAGCACGCCGAGCACGGGAAAGACACGGATCGGAACGCGCCCTACGGTGTCCTAAATGCCATGGTAAGAGAAGGGGGAGGTAGGTGCGTTACCCAGCTCACCCTAGGACACGACGGGGTCGACGGAGATGGGCTGACAGCGATGAAGCGGAGCTCTGAACTTCGCCGTGTTCCTGACCGAGAGGGAGGAGGAATCCGGGGACGTCGATGGACTTGTCGATCCGGCGCACCGTAGTCGACGTCGTGGAAGGAGAAGGCGACGGGGAAGAAGATGGACACGGTCTGCAGGGTTAGGGGTGGCCGGAGAGCACGCCGGCGACGACACGCGCTCTCAGTTGCGCTCGGGACGGAGTAGATGCGATGGATCTGGTGGTCCTTCTCACCTGGCGGCGGCGGCGAGAAGAAGAGGGGAAACCCTAGGGGCGTGAGGGCAGGGAGAGAGAGGATAAGTAGGGGCTAGGGCGACGGGTCGAGCTCGTGCTCTCTCTTGCTCGCGGTCCCCATGGCGGCGAGAGGAGAGGGAAAAGGTGGGTGCGGGGAACAGGCGGGCGCTGCGGCCGGGGCGGTATGTCCACGTGGAGAGGATCTAAGCGGGGTGTCTTGGTGCAGTGCCGAAGAGGGAGGAGAGGATCGAGCGGGCTGGCGCGCGCTCTACCGGGCTGCGGGGCTGGTTAGCTGGGCCGGCTGCTAGGTGGAAAAAGGCCTCGCTGGGCTGCTAGCTGCTGCTGCTTCATTTCCATTTAAAAAAAACGGAAATAGAAACAGAAAAGCTCAGGGAAAAAGGAGAGGAGTTAGAGCGTAAAGAAAATACTCTCCAACTCCTGGAATTATCCACTATTATAATAAATTGCATTGGGCATTTTTAGAGGTAGAAAAATAAGACAAGTTTGAATTATATTCAAACTTGTGTCATTTTTGAACCTGACCAAAACAACTTCAAATAAGGAGATCTTTGGCAGAGAGGTTTAGTGCAAGGAGCAAGATTTACAGGGAGAAGATGAACATTAATAGAGAAAGGAAAATTAGCACTTGATAAAAGAAGGAAGGAGGGGAAGTGATGGTGCCATGGATGAAAAGGGGAAACAAGGTCATCCCCATGATGCTCATGGCAACAACATGAATGACAGAATGCAACATGAGATGACATGAGATGAAAATGCACTAAATGATGATGACAAGAAGCACAAAAGCAAAATGGCAAAAGGAAAATGACAATGAAAAGAATAAAACCACTCATCCAAACAAGATGAGGCCAAACATGAATAAAACCCACAAGAATAGGATGAGGTCAAGTTGATATATTGCCAAAAAGGGACATGTTACAACTGGGGTGTTACAGAGGGCAGCCACCCGCGCTTGCGTGAAACGTTTTCCCATGGGCGCCCTCTGTCGCGTGGCCGTGGTAATCAGCCCGGCGGCGCCCTCGGGTGCCTCCGCCGCTGGCGCACCACCGCCCACGTTGGCGCCCTGCTTGGCCGTCGGCCATGGCCCTGCTCCTCGAGACGAGGCAAGCCATGGGTGCCCCATCCTTTCCAGGCAACTCCCCTCCCACAGGGTGGTGACTGACAGCGGCGGCGGTGCACACCCTCGGCCATGGCCCCTACCTCCAGCCATCCCTCTCTCTCTTGACGTGTTGTAACTATGGCTGGCGGGGAACGGGGAGCTACGGTGGCCGGGAACGAGGATCACTGGAGATCTTGCCTATCTATTCTCTGTATGTATGTGTTAGTCTTTCAACTGTCGTTTCGTCTACAGGTACCACATATGAACACTACTGGTAATATTGAGGCATTGATAAGAAGTAGCAGAATATTTGGTAAACAGCGGCCAGTTCATGGTAGTATTTAATTGTATGGACAGTCACGTGTATGATTGTACAAAGAAGAACATGTATACATGTATGAATAGCTGGTAAATAGTGACCAGTTCATGGTATTTGATTGCATGGACAGTCACGTGTATGATTGTACAAAGAAGAAATGTATATGCATTTTTTTGCATGGAAATATACATGTATTTGATTGTGCAAAGAAGAGCATGTATACATGTATTTGATTGTACAAAGAAGAGCATGTATTTTTTCTAAGGGAAGAAGAGCATGTATTAATATTGCATTGTAGATGAACATAAAAAATAGCTAATGACTATCCATATCCACCTTTTATCCTTGCAACCAAACAATAAAAAGTGGTTATCCATCTCATCTAATCCTTCGCAACCAAACAAGAAAAACTTGCCATCCTCAACCAGGTGGTTAAGGATATCCTCAGCCAAGCCAACCTCGCCCGTGAACCAAACGCCACCTACGTACCTCATTATAAATTCAGCTTCGCACAGCACGAAAAGGTCGCCCCGCCAGTATGCGCCACCTCGTTTTTTGTCCCAACTCCAATGTGGTCGTCGCATTTCGGCGACGGTGCCAACAGCCTTTTCTTCTCGAATAAAACCCCTCCCCTCCCAACAACCTGGCTTTGAGGAGAACACGTGCAAATCAAGCACGGACGTTGGCCATTCAGATTTCTCCATCGCCTCTGAATTGTTTTTTTTTTAGAAAAGAGGGATGACCCCCGGCCTCTGCATCCGGGAGATGCATACGGCCATTTTATTGATTATTCTCGAGGACCTTGCAAAGTATGACAACAATAAGTCTGAATCCACCATCTTGGCAACACATGCCACTACTCCTACCCAAAATGATGAAGGGGTGCTAGCTGGGCCACTACCCAAACCACTCACCTAAGCCTAACATCAAAAGCCGGAAGCGAAACATATTGGAATCCCAGCCGAGCCACATACCGGTGCAGGGCACAATCCGTCGACGCCTTTTCGTGTGTCGTCGCCACCATCTTCCGCAGGTCCATCTTCAAATCATATTGAGGTTTCTACCTTGTCTGGCCACTCAGCCATCGGCGTCACCATGACGCCAGACAGCAACCTCCTCCTGCGCGAGTCCATCTCCGCGCATCGGGCGGCGAACCTCCACAGCGCCATGCCGCCGATCATCGCCTCTGAATTGTTGTCATGAAAACCTCCCATCACTCTTTTGTAACGTAGACGTGGGATTACAAACACCTCGTAGTGGGGTGATAACGTTGGATCAAACATGAGGTAGTCTTCATAAGTGAAATCCGCATCTACGTCCATAAACATTGGACGCGGTGGCAGGGATTCCCATTGTCGAGTGGCAGGGTTAGCCACGTAGTCCTTGAATAAGAGGAGGCCATTGCAGTGATCTCGGATCAAACGGAGACCGGAGGATGGCAAGTAGTCGAATCTACCAGAGATTGAGGGCCCCGCCGGCGCCGAGGGACGGGAGAAAAAATCCGGCAAAGGGAGGTCGTTGAAATTGATGAAGATGCCGGCGACCGACAGCGGGAGGAGATCCGCACGTAGTAGGCAGTGGTCGTCAATGGTGCTCCGCAGGGCCTTGCAAACGCAGCGGCATGCGGCGAGGCTGCGCCGCGGAACAAACCGGAGGACGTCGGCGAGCACGTCCTGAGGTAGCAGCCATGGCAGGTCCATCTGCGCGATCCCGGCCGTCGTCCTCTGTTTGCGATTCTCTGTTCTGCAGGTCAATCAACTGATGCTCGTATCTACGGGGAAGCAGTTGATTGATCGGCGCGTGCTCGGCTCCGACATAGATATGCGGCAAGGCTCGGACGACGTGCTGAAGCTGTACTCGGAATCCAAGGGTGGGATAGATTGGGAACTCCTCCTATACGACGCTTATTGCGTCCAACTCCTATACGATGATGCTGCTCGTTCTATGGGCGGTCTGGTAACAGAGGAATGCTTGCACATTCAGGCCTTGTTTGATAGGAAGGGATTGTAGAGGTTTTGGAAGGGGGGGATTTAAGGGGATTTGGTGAATCCCCCTCTTCCACCCAATCCCCTCAAAACCTCTTGAATTCTCAAAACCCTTTCTTTCACAATCCTCTTCGTTTAAATTTTTTATTTATTTGAAAGGGTTTGTCATGTTGACATAACATGGTGTAGAACATTTAAAAATCCAATCTTTACATTGTAACTAACTCCCCTTATATCCTTGCTACTGAATTGTAAAGGTCACCTGATAAAAATGACTTGAAATCCATATCTCATAATTTGTAACAGTTTTCCCAACAGCAACATAATTTTGCATGACTTGAAATCAATATCTCATCACAGCAACAACATAATTTATCATAGCAGCATGACTTTGAATCCCAAATCCCAGCATTCATAATTTATCATAACAACATAATCTTTCGCAGCAAACAGTTCATCACAGCCACAACATCATTCTGCAACGAAGATAATGCAGAAAAATGTATCCATCTTTTGGTGTCATGGTCATCTAGCATTGAGAACCTGAAAGAAATTTATTCATCCAGCTTGTTTATTGTTGCTTCTTTTGGTGCATGAGAACCTGATTAAACAAAAAGAGATAAACATTAGAGTGCCTTTAGAAAAAACCATTACAGCAAATAGCTGAACAAAAGGGATACTATGGCAGGAATTGTAAAGCTTTTTTCAGGAACAACCTTTTGTCAGGACAAAGGATATTTATGTAGAATTGGCAGGGTAATGAAACAATGAACAGTGCAAGAGGATATCAACAAAGCACTAGTATGCTGAGGAGCAAAGATAAAACTTCATGTCACACTATGGCCATGGTCACTGAGACGAAAAGAAGGAACGTTCAAGAGATCTGATCTCAATGTACAAACTTTGTCCAAGGGGCGACACAGGGGTAACAGATTTAGTACCAAGATAGCGAGTTACTGGAAGATCATCCCCAGATATGGATCACAATGTAACTAAAAGACTTGCTCCGTGGAACAACTACATACTGATAGGAAAGTATGCTATGAACCTATATATCAACAATTTAGGACTAGAGGTTGGCCACACATTCATGCCTCCTGAGTCGTAATCCTACGAATAATTGGGCAACAATGCAAAATTGTAAAACTCAAAACATAATGATGAAACCTGTTATCGATGTCAACCTAATGGAACATGTACGATACTGACAAACAAATATCTACTGACAATTGATTGTTGTTTCCCAAAAGAAGAAAAAGAAAGAGCTAAAGCTAAGTAAAGAAGCTTTTCCGCTACAAATGGAGTTTATATGGAAAGCACAGATCATCAAACAGCACCAGAATTGAGTTCATTCTTGTTGTTGAACAACCCAGAATGTGAGGCCAACTTTTGAGAGCGATACCAAGAAATGTACTGGAAATCTGAAACCAAAAACCAGATTTACGAACACTATCATATCCAATTATGATAGACTACAAACAAACACAGCATACAACAGATATCTTAAGCCATGTTGGCATAGTAGGATTTTTTTCCTCCAGTTACTTTTCTTCTGTTGAAGAACAAAAGGGCCTGCTTGTAGTTTTCTATCACAATTGCTGAAAGAATCCATGGATACTTCAACAACATCCGACCAATATACTCTTGTTCTATGCCAGCCTAGGGAAAAAAGGATAATATTACACTACTACACTTGTTGTCTAGAGAAAAATAATAATATTGCAAGTTCCAGAATCGTTTCACAAACATAAGGGTTCAGTTTTGAATCATGTACTTTTAGCATACCTTCTCCCATGCATGAATCCTTGGCTTGATATCCTTTTCGACATCAGAAAGGATAATAGGAGGAAATGCCAGCAGAGTTGATGGAATCCTTGGCTTGGGAACTCCAATGTGTTCAAGGAAATCAATTAATGCCTTAAGATGTTTGTCCTCTGAGCAGAGAAGAAGCATTGGAAATGATTCGATGAGATAGAAACAGTGAAATTCTTTTACCAATGGGACACGGTAACTGGACTGTGAAACTTACTTTTCGAAAAATGACAGCGTACTCTGGAGTGCCTCATCTGCAGGTATTGACAAGTGCGCCATCATGCGCTTAGCATTCCGTCCGATTAGAGTTTCATAGTCGCTGCTTGAAAACAACATTTCCTTCAAGAACTTAACCTATGCACGAATAAAAACCTTAAGTAAAGAATGCTGCAACCTACTGAACATATATAAGATAATAAAAAACAGTACTCCCTCCTGTAAAAGTCGTACTAAAACAGCGACAAGTAATATGGATTGGAGGGAGTAGCACATTTGTCGAAAATAACTCATCTGACTCAGTCATAAACTCATAATCCATACAGTCACAATATCAGACAGAGATGCGATGCCACCATTTACTAGTGTCTAACAAAAAATTGCTGCACATTTTCTAATCTGATTAACAGTAAATGGTTAAAATAGTTTGGCATTTTACAAAACAGATGAAGCAATGGGTGGTGTAGTGTCGTCGCGTTTAAGCATTCCTTTTACTTCTGGATTTCACTTTCTGCTGGCCGCAGTAGAAAATGCAGCGCAAACTGTGAACTCTGTTCTAATACAGATGTGATGTCCTAGATTAGGCAGCTTCCTTCCAAGATGGAACTTTGACTACAGGAGCGTATGCCATGGCCACTCACCACGAGGATGAGCACGGGAGGCCCTCGGCGAGTAGGCGCGATGAGCTTGGCGGAGGAGAGGCGCACACCGAGGCTCTCGGCAAGCGGGACGACGGCGCCGTCACGCAGGCTCTGCCACATGAAGTACACCTTCTGCCGAACCAGCGCGCCCGCCCGGCGCTCCAGGACGCCAGAGCCCGAGCTCGTCGAGCCAGCGCCGTCGCCAGCATGGCTGGGTACCCAGCGGCGTCTGGCGATGGCGGACGCGTCCTCGGCGACGCGCCGTGGTCCCACAGAAGCTCCGCCACTGCCGCCTCGCGCGGGTCGCCGCGGGCGGAGGAGAGGGAGCTCGCGACGTGGGCGGTGGTGGTGACGGGGCGGCGGAGTGGGAGCCGGAGGCCGAGACGGAGAGGCGGGCGGGGCGTGTTCCCTGCGTGTGCCCTCGGGGCTTAGGAGACGCGTGGATAAAAGGGGATCGAAGGGGGATGGAAGGGATTGGACTGTGCAAACCACGTGAAACAAATGGGCCATCGGGGCTTTGAGAGGTTTTTGGGCCCCGCGGGGTTGATCCTCTGGAAACCCCCTCGAACCCCTTCTACCAAATGAGGCCTCAGAGATTCCCTTCCTGGTCAGGCCAACACACTTGCAGCCATCAGAAGAGATGTGGAACAACCTCCTCCTCCTCCGCGAAGACGCTAAGCTGACCGAGTTCTGCCTAACTTTAACTTTTTGTTTATTGTTGCGTGTACAGGATATGCTGGACAAGCCAGATACTGAAAGCATCTCTAGCAGACCCTGTATAATGCCCAAACCCGCAAAATAACCGCCTAAATACAAGTCGGCGCGAAAAATGATGCTCAATCAAGCCCCGCAAACTCGTCGGCCCTGTAAATTTTTTTGCGCGGCAAAAGTCCCACCCACGAAAATGCGAGTTCTCTCCCTCGCCCCGTCGGTGCCCTGTATATAGCGGAAGCGGTTGGCGGGGGATTTCAGCCCCGCGCTTTTCCCCACCCACCGCCGCCTACGATTCCGACCATACCAGCCGTCCGGATCACGCCGGCGGGCCGCCACACGCCTGAAATTGTCCTCCACCACTTCCTCCTATCTCGACCGGCGGATAGTTGCAGATCGGCGGCTGTTTCTCGCGGCCGCCGGATTTGGCGTTTCTGGAAACCGCTGGCTGCGCCAAGCCATGGATTGGTCGGGGAGCACCCCACACACCCCTGGCAAAGCCCCAACGCCGCATGCATGTACTGGTTCGTCCTCTAGCCACCATCGTCGGTTTTTTGGCAAGTACTCGGCCGACCATTGCCCGGGCTCGGCGCTCGCGCAGCGGCTCGCCGATAACGCTCATACAGTGCGACGACTGCACGCAGACAGTGCTGCGGCTGACATCTAGCACGCCGAAACACCCCGGATGGGTATACTTCAAATGCGAAAACGACGAGGTATGTTTTTGTTTTCATTCGGCTTTGTCAACCTATTTGGCTCAAGGAGATGGTCATGTGTGTAGGAAGATGGATATTCTTTTTGGTTTTGAAAAGAAGAATACATAGATTTATTGATAGGAAGAAACTTAATAGATGTTCGCACTCGTTGGTAGAATTGAGTCTAATGATGCGGCTACATGTGCAATTAGAGAAGAAACTAGAAGGAATCAAGTCTACTTCTTTAGAATCAAATAAGAAGAATGAAGAATGCAATATCAAGAATCCGCGAATCAACAATGAATTCATGGAGAAGATGTTGGTCCAACTAATGGGAGCAGTTATGGAAGTTCGATATCTTCTAAAATGCCTAATTGTGGTTCTTGTTTTTTTTGGCCTTACTATTCTAGCAAAAGTTTGGTGAATTATTATGTATCCAATGCCCTTGAAGAAAATAGAGAAGTAAAAAAATGTGTTTTCATGCTCGAAATTGAAATGCAAATTACTGATTTACGGGCCGCCGCGGATATTTTTACGGGTCCGCTTTGGCGAGTCTGCTCGGCCGTCGCCCGGCCTTTTTACGGGTCCATTTTACGGGCCTGCTCGGCCGCCGCCTGCGCCAGCCTGTAAAACCGTTTTTCCGCGAACTATAAACGCATTTTATAAGTCAGCATTATACGGGGTCTACTAAAGATGCTCTAATGGCCCAACCTTTATTAGCAAATTGAAGAACTTATATCTTGGAGAATGGTTTGTCTTCCGGCCATCTCCTTATTTCCTTGAGCGCGCTCCTAATTTGGCCGCTCTTACTTTGGATCAGTGCAGGGTAAGCCCTGACCTATATGCTATCTGTTGCCTATATTGATATAAGGACGCGTCTAGCGAGCGCCAGCTGCCTGCTAGCGCTCCGTGGCATCCTTTTTCTTTTAGTAAATTTTTGTCCCCATCCAATAAGTTAGGAAAGAACCTGTTTTATTTGCTACAAAAAAGCAGCATGCAACGAAACACCCATTCAAAAGGTGTGAAAGCATTTATTTTTGAGTTCAACTTCTTTTGAAAAGACATGACTTTTGAACGGAACATCGAAATTCATATCCGCTTTCACTGTTGGAACCCTCGCGCGGTGCTCTTCGAAACTAGATTTCGCATGAGTATTTTTCGGCGATTTTTTTTATGCAATTTTGTCTCTGTTTTGTGCAACTGACTAGCCGTCGATGTGCAACTATCTGACATGATGTGCAACTTTTCTTGTACACCGTAGACGTGCAGTTTTCCTCTATGCTACCTCCACCCCCAAACTGCCTCTTTCCAATGAGATGTGCAACTTCGTTTGTTGACCAGGTCATGTAGTTTTCACTAGTGGCACCATCCCATACTACTCTCTAACAGTGAAATATGCAATTTTGTCTGCTATCCCGGTGTCCTAACCAACTGTCTGGTAGTCAGTTGTGCAACTGTGTGGTCATGCATATGCGACTGTGCCGACGAGAGTGTCACTACAAAAAAATACACTTCCGTGATGATACGTGTTTGTCACAGTAGGTCGCGTTTTTTGTCATGCATGTACATCCATGACAAATTTATGACAGAATCAAGATAGTTATACCTGTGCTGTCGTAGAAGTGTTCCATGACATTATCAAAATTATCATCACGAAAGTGTCCACTTCCATGACGATAAATCCCGCGTCACAGAAGTGCTTTCGTCAAGGGTGACCGACACGTGGCATCCACCGTAACGGAACATCGTTAAGCTATCGGGTCGGATTTTGGATCCGATAACCCGTTAACAACCACGACCAATGCCGATTTTCCACGTGTAAAATTCTCATTGGCTGACGGATCCACGTGTCAGCTCCGCGTTGGCACAGGTGTCACTCATCCAACGGTCGAGATGGGCCTATGATATGTTGACACGTGGACCGGCCCAAAAGTGGCCCACAAAGTTTAAATGGGCCGGCCCAACCGAAGGCCCATAAGATTTAGCGGACCATAATGGGCCGGCCCAGCTAAAGGCCCACAAAATTTAGCGGACCATAATGGGCCGGCCCAGCTAAAGGCCCACAAGATTTTGCGGACCATAATGGGCCGGCCCAGCTAAAGGCCCACAAGATTCTGCAGACCATAATGGGCCGACCCAGCTAAAGGCCCAACATTCTCTGTCAAATCGGCCCGTCAACGGCCTGGTCTAAACTTGTCATCAATGCGCCCATGGTCGCCGCCCGTAACGATCCGCTAAGTAATTGGGCGAATTACGGCCGGTGTATTCCGGCTGTTAAAGGTCCGGCTTCATTTGGGCCCATTTACGAGCCATCAAAACTTTCGCCCATAAGCGACCGTGAAGGATTTGGGTCATATTCGCCATGTCATCATTCGGCCTGTTAGAGGCCCACTATAGATTTGGCCCACTTTCGGCCTGTTGTCATTTTCGGCCCGTTAACGTCGGACGTAAACCATGGGCCATATGTGGCCCAACGTCATATCGGGCCCATTAACAGCCCATATAAAATAGCGATAATCTAGCCCGACGAAGTTCCGGCTGTTAAAGGCCCATGTATTAGGTCGGCGCATTTACGCCCCGTCCAATTTCGACTGTCAAATATCCGCATGGTAAATGGGCCACCATTTGACTGCTAAGTCCGATGGATTATTTGGCACAATCAGGCCCAATCTCACTTTCGGTCTATTAAAGGCCCATGTTTTTATGGGCTCGACATATTTACACCTATAAGCGGCCTACTTTTACTGGGCCCAAATTATGTTTAGGCCTGTTAAAGGCCCACTATGGGCACAGGCCTACCAGAAAAATTTGAAAGCTTATGCTAATTTAAGCCCAGATATTTTTAGTGGGCTACATGCCAATTTCGGCCCGTAATCGTTTTTAGCCCAATTGGAATGGGCCCGACGAATGTTGGCATGTTGGGCTCCTATGAAGCTTTCGTCCGAATACATTACTAAGATAAACCTACACTATACAAAAATAGCGTCATAATTACTGCAGCCTGTGGCAGCATCATAAATGTTGTATCACAACAAAATAAATTCAATCATACAACAAAAGGCCTGTTGGCATAAAGTTTACTGATCCTTCGAAAAACGCACCATTAGATGTATAGAAGCACAGATCATTTGACACGAGTGCTAATGTTTCAGTGTAGAATCGATGGAGCAAGACGATCTCCACCTTTTTCCGCCATTGCTCTTCAACAACGGCGAATGTCGATAGTCCGGTTTCAAAACCATTCATATCTTGACGGCATTTCTCAACCACTATTCTTGTTTCGAAACAACGTCCATTAGGGATTGGACTTGTGTCGGAGCATGTATATCACTCATCTAGCAGGAAGATTTTGTTTAGTAGGCGATTTGGGCGAGGTTACCTTAACAACCAACCCTGAATTACGCAGAAGGTGCTTTTGCCTTTGTTAGTGGAGAGATCTTGGCGCCTTTGCAGCAAGAGGTGACATTGTGCTGTAGTAGCCTCGTCACCTTCAGGTGGTTGTGGCTGTTCAATCATTTGTTCCATACCTTCCTGAAAGTTTGAACTTGTAGATTAGTGTACAAGTGAGTTACTAATGAGACAAAAAACAAACAAAGTATGTTAAACGTTTATACATAACTTATTTTGGTGAACTACTGCAATACATTAGCATGTATTGTAGTGCCAACTACATAATAAAATCACTTTCGGAACATATGTCCATGTAGCATGCCTACTGTATTGTCTATTTCCTCACATTCGTTGACATCTAAGGATAAAGAGACATGGTTTAAAGTAGGATGAACATAGTATGACATCATTCATATCATGGGCAAACAGATATAAAACAAACATGCTATTTTATCATTGTGTGCGCACGTGAACATAACAACTAGATTACAGATCAAGACCAAAAGAATATCCTCCATCTCTTTTAAACCATGTAAGGTGAAATGATACGTTAAGACAACTGTGTATATAAGTGAACAGAGTAACTGACATTAGCTGCAAACCAAGTAGTTAAATGAACACATCACAGTACCAATCAGTTTAAGGCAGGAGGAGTAAGGACTTACAACAACGGCTTGAACTGGTGTGCTCATGCCCTTCATCTTCTTTGGTGTGGCAATCCTTGAAGATTTGCATTGCATTGGTTCAGGTTCTTTTTGGTACATACGGGCTTTCCTCTGTATTTGGAACAAGTCAATATAGATACGATAATATGGCACAAAAAAAGAAGGAAGTAGCAGCTATTTACAAGAGCCTCGCGATGTGCAATATAGCTACGAGATCCTGTTGTCTGTTGGAATTTCACTTTAGAGCGGTTGGTTTTGTTCTTCAAACAGTTAGCCTAGAAGAAGATACACTTGTAAGGCACATACATAAATACAAGTTCAATATGTGGTGCGATCAAATACATATAGCCTACGATACTTTGGATCGGACCGGTGTTTAACGAGGGCTGTCCGATCTTCATCTGTAATATATTCCACTAGAGATGTTTGGGCGATTTCATTGTTAGCCTTGCCTTCAAAGTGAGATTTTCTAAGGTTGTATCGACATCTTGTCATGAAAGCGATGAAAAACATGAGTGCATGCTTGTTTAGTTGCATCATCTTTCGGATCAACTTGAACCTCATCATTGAAAAAGAATGTGAGTCTTATTAGGAGGAAGCTAGAAAGTATGGGATAGAGCAAGACAATATTACTAATTGCGATGAATAACATTACTTACGGATAAATGGTCAAGGAAGGTGTTAAACTGGGTATTGTCTTTCTCATTCTGTCTTTGGATCCACGTTGGGAGGATACGCGCATGACACCTAACGGCAGCGGCTGCCTCGATACTAACTTGGCTGACTCTGTAGCATCACGTGGCCTTTTAAACCCGCCTCAAAATGGATCTCCATTCTTCCTCCTTTAGATTTTGGTAATCTGTCAAGCATTATCCACGATGTCATTTCGCTTGCGCCGTGGTGCTAGTTCAACAACGAATATGGAAAGTGTTAGTGTACATCAAGCTGTGAGAGTACATATAAAGGAGTATGCAAGCGCAACTTGACTCGGTCGGTACCATCTTGGTGTTGATGCTCATGAGATTCATCTGATCTTGCCAAGTCTGTTGTGTCAGCGATTGCTTCGGAAGTAGTGTTAGGTGTGAAGGCATCTTGGGAACTGGCGTTCGGAGCAAATGAGCGAGTAACGGTTGAGATCTTTGATACAGTTGAAGCGGATGCTGCACTGGTGGAGCAGTGATCTTGTGTTTGTAGATTTAGCGGTGGACTTGGACCTTCTCTTGCACTATAATTATCAGTGAGAATCTCGACGGCGAGAGCCTTTTCCGTTTCACCCGACGAGTAACAACACTCCCTACTATATTATTTTCCTTGCTCTTTTTTGACTTTGCCATGTCAAGCTGTACCCACAACACAAAAGAATAAAATCACTCTTCAGAACTCATTGATGCATGATACAGACAAGCAATACTTTGATGTAAGACAACCGTATGAGGATGGAATATGTAAGAAAAACAGGACGAAATGGCATATTCACAGCTACGATGTGCAAAGTAAGCAGAAGGATTTTCAAGAAAATAGAAGTAATGCAAGCTAGACACCATATGAAAGATGCAACCAATATTACTCTGCCAAGTTAAAAGTGTCTTGTCATAAGTGGCAATTCGAAAAATTAGAAGCAGTACAACGTAGAAATCAATGCAAGATGCAACCACTATCAAACTGCCATGTTAAAAGCGTCCAATCATGATGCGGGATACACAACAACAGTACTTTGATGTAAGAACATGGTATGACAGATAGATGCAGTGTATTCTAGACACAGAAAGCCATGTCATATGCACATGTATAACGTATAAACTCAGCAGGTGCAATTTAATCAAAATAGAAGAAATACAGGCTAGACAACATATGCAACATGAAACCAATTATCACACTGTCAACTTAGAGCAAGCACCTGCGATGGTGGAGTGACTCATGTAGACTTGGGACTTCAACTTCATTAGCAGTAGCAGTGGCAAATCTAGAGAGTCTCTGTTTGCGTCGGTGCGGAGTACCACCAACATCCCCTAACTTAATCTTTTCCTTCCTATTTTCTGATATTGCCTTATGAAGTCAAAACCACAAGAAGATGAATAAAATTAGCTCTGCATAACTGGTTGATGCATGATCTGAGACGGACACTACTTTGATGTAAGGCAAGCGCAGGAGGATGGAATATATACAAAAAAGACAGCGTTTCATATTCACACGTCGATAGGAGGATGGAATATGTATGAAAAACAAGAAGCGGAAGGCATTTCAACAAAATTAGAAGAAATGAAAGCTAGACACCATATGAACATGCAACCAATATCACTCTATCAGGCAAAAAGTGTCTCGTCGTAAGTGCCATTTCAAGAAATTAGAAGCAGTACAAGCTAGAAGACAATGCAAGATGCAACCTACATCACAGTCCCAAGTTAAATGTGTCTTATGGGTAAGTGATCGTTGCTGGTATAAGTTGTAAGCTACGCAGATGCAATACAAGCTAGACATCATACGCAACATGGAACCACATATAATAGTGTCAAGTTAGAGCAAGCACCTGTGATGGTGGAGTAGGGGAGATGTGCTCATCATCTACACAGCTACGTTGACTGTCTAGCCTTGCGTTGTCTTGCGAATCTTGTTGGGAGGATGGAGAGTAGAATCTGTAGAGAACCTCCGTTTCAGTTGCTCGGAAGGACCACCATCATCCAATGCCTTGCCAATTTCCTTCAGCTTTATTGATTTTGCATTGTGAGGTCATACCGACAAGAACAAGGAATATCATTCGCTCTTCAGAACTCATTCATGCATGATCTTGTGAACACTACTCGATGAAAGGCAAAGTCATGATATGAGGATGGAATATGTACGAAAAAATGGGCTGACTTGACATATTCACACCTATGATGTGGTAACTAAGCGAAGGCACTTCAACAAATGAGAAACAACGCAAGACACCATATGGAAGGTGCAATCAATATCACTCTGCTAAGTTAAAACTGTCTCGTCATAGGTGGCGTTCATCAAACTAGAAGCAATACATGCTAGAAATCATATTCAAGGCGCAAACCAATATCACCTGCCAACTTAAAGGTGTCCCATCATAAGTGGTGATGCGGGATACACAAGAAGAGTAGTTTCACGTAAGAACATGGTGTGATAGACAGATATAGTATGTACCAAAAACAGGAAAGAGTGTCATATTCACATGTATCATGTGTAAGCTAAGCAGACGCAGTTTACACTAATTAGGAGCAATACGAGCTAGACACCATATGCAACATGCAACCAGATATCACACTGCCAAGTTAGAGCAAGCACCTTGGATGGTGGAGTAGGGGAGCGGAGACTTGGACCATGTAATGCACTATCAGTACAAGGAGAATCGGTACAGATGCTCCGCTTACGTTGCTGCAGAGGACCACCATCATCGCCTTCCTTTTTCCTTCCTCTTTCTTGATTTTGCCTTGTCAAGTCAAACCCACAAGAAAAAGGAATAAAATTTGCTCTTCAGAACTTATTGATGCATGATACTGATGAACACTACTTTCATGTAAGGCAACCGCATGATAGGAGGATGGAATATGTATGAAAAACAGGACGGCGTGACATATTGACATGTATGATGTATAAAGTGTAAACTAAGCACAAGGTGCTTGAACTTGTTAGAAAATCGATGCAAGCTAGAAACCATATGAAAGATGAAACCAATATCACTCTGCCAAATTAAAGGGGTGCCCTAAAAAATGTATTTGACCAAATTAGAAGCAATACATGGCAACATGCTAGAAATAATATGCAATATGCAACGAATAAAGGTGACTCATCGTAATTAATTGATGCAGGATACAGAAGAGAGGTAGTTTCATGTAAGAACAAGGTTAACACATAGATGTAGTGTGTACCAAAAATAGGAAGGCATGTCATATTCATAGATATAGTGTGTAAACTAAGCAGATGCAATTTACCCTAATTAGAAGCATTACAAGCTAGACACCGTATGCAACATGCAACCACATATCACACTGTGAAGTTGGAGCAAGCACCTGTGATGGTGGTGTAGGGGAAGTGTTGTCTTCAGATACATAGCAACGTTCAATATCTTTATTTAGGCTTGCTGTTTCTTGAGAATCATGTGGAGAGGATGAAATTGCATTCTTTATAAGAGTATTGCATCTCATATTAACCCACGCTGTGTTGTCTCATCATAAGCGATATAGACGCAGGATACACAAGAACAGTAGTTTGATGTAAGAACATGGTGTGATAGGCAGATGTAGTATGTACCAAAAACAGGAAGACGTGTCATATTACATGTATAATGTGTAAGCTAAGGAGATGCAATTTAACAAATTAGGAGCATTGATGAGGGATACACAAGAGAAGTAGTTTGATGTAAGAACATGGTTAATAGAAAGACGTAGTATGTACCAAAAACAGGAAGGCATGTCATATTCACAGGTATAATGTGTTAACTAAGCAGATGCAATTTACCCTAATTAGAAGCATTACAAGGTAGACACCATATGCAACATGCAACCACATATCACACTTTGCCAAGTAAGAGCAAGCACTGCGATGGTGGTGTGGGGAATTATGTGATCAACTAGAGAACTACGTTGACTATCTTCATTTAGCCTTGCTGTTTCTTGAGAATCATGTGGGAGGATGACCTCCACTCTTTAAGCAGTAGGGCGTCTCACAAGTAATCCACCGGGTGTTGTCTCATCATAAGTGATTGACGAGGGATACAAAAGAGCATTAGTTTGATGTAAGAACATGGTTAATAGACATATGTAGTATGTATCAAAAACAGGAAGGCATGTCATTATCAAAGGTATAATGTGTAAAGTAAGCAGATGCAATTTAACCAAATTGGAAGCAATACAAGCTAGACACCATATGCAACATGCAACCACATTTGACAGTGCGAAGTTAAAGCAAGCACCTGGGATGGTTGTGTGTGGCAATTGAGATCATCAACTGCAGAGCTACTTTTACTGTCTCCAACTGCTAACACCGCACCCATTAGAGCGTTGAAACGCTTACTGCTTATCTTTGAATTACACTGGAGCGACTTATGTCTTTTCTTTTCTGCATTCATCAACACTGCGTCAGAGTCTGAAATACCCATGCATAAAAAAACAATAGCGTGAGTATGGGTGAAGTGTGTGCACAATTAGTACAGTGTAAAGGTAGTAGATAGCAGGTCGGTGAGAAATAAATGACGGGAGACATATGATAGCTCTACAACATGCATGGCACACTCAATTACTACATGATTCTATGAAAATAACAGTCGACTGAAAGCAAATAGGTCAGTCCATTTTTTCTGCACCGTCCGATGTACAAAGAACGGGGAGATCGCCTTCATCTACCTCCAGCCAGTCAGTGTTGACGATCTTCCTCGAAACGCCGGCGACCACCGGCCCAATATTCCTCCCCTGCGCCCTCCCTCGACCTCACCGCACCGCCATGCTTGCACCGCCCCGGCCATCCATTCAAGCCCTGCCGACCTCCGGATCGGGCGCAAGCAGCTCTGCGCCCACACCCCTATGATAGACACCGATCGCCGCTTCCCGGGAACATGCGGACTAGGTGATCCACGCGCCTAAGCGGGTGCTGCTTCTTTAATTGCGGTTCGTGACCTGAATTGAAATCCAGGCGACTCTTGACCTCTAGCAAAGATGAAATAGTAAAAGGAGGAAACCTTGTGCATTTAGTATCACGAAGAAGATGCACGAAGAAGCGCTCAACTAGTTTCTTTCGTGGGATGAATACGGTGTGGCGGAGACGTAAGATTTGCGAATAAGGGAAGAGGAGTACCTCTTTTGCTGGCGATCTTGTGTCCTCCTTCTGTTTTTCCGACGATCTTGTTGTTCGCCGGAAACCAGAAGTTGTGGAGGACGGTGCAGCCTTGGACGAACCCATGGCCAAGTTGTTGAGTGTGGTGCGGTGGCCGTCTGTCGGCGGCGGGGAAGCAGATCCGAGGCGGCAAACGACGGCGTAGCGGGAACAGCTCCGGTGCGGTGGGCGGTTGCGACAGTGGAGCCGCAGCAGTGAGGCGCAGGACGGCATGGTCGGAGTGGTTCTGGTACGGCGCACGTCGGCGTCGGTGTCGTGGAGGCAGCTCCGCCTCGGCTTCAGCTGCTAAGTCCTTGAGGGCATTGCGGTTGCGGTTGCGTTGGACGACGACGTCGGGGTACCGGATCCGGCGTGATGGAGGAGGGCGGCAGTGGATTGGCCGCTATGGGGTGGAGGACGGAGGAGGTTGCGGTCTCGCGGCTGGTGGAGAGGGCGTTTTCGCGCCCACGGAGTATGAATGGGGAAACGGAGGGAGGCGGGGAACTAAGGGGGAACAACGTTTCGGTTTGAGACGCGCTTGTTTGAAATTTGGGGAAAGTTACAAACTTTGCCCCCATCTAAAATTCGGACATATTGCGGGTTGGGGTAGGACAGTCATGTCGGTGTCCCAAATGTGGGCGGGATAGATTTTGGCCGGCGCATGGGTGTTTAGGCGCCCACGGCGTATGAATGCTTCTCGAGGCGGTTGAGGCTGGCGTCTTGGTGAAGTTACAAACCTACCCGGTTTAGACCTTTGGACATCGGGCCGATAGGCTACACGGGCCAGAGTCAGGACAATAATTTCCTACCACCAAAACATTAGTCTCATGGCGGTTTCGGGTGACCAGAGGCCTATTTGGCGCTTCGTTCAATATTTGGGAGCAGAAGTATTAACGTTTCCGGTTCTCTTGAATTGAACTTTTAGGATTTGTCAAACTTCACAAATCTTTACTCTTGAAAATCATAAAGCTACGATTATTTTGGAATGGAGGGGGTACATTTTAATATACATTGTACATGAGTATATATTAAAAAATATGCAACTTACCTCAGTTCATGCATGGTTCCAAGTATAATCTCCTTGGTTGCAAAAAAAAAGTTAGATATGTGTATGAATATATATACCATGTTCAAACTCACAACAAAGATTGATGCCCCCTTTTACATCTGATTTACAAATGCCATTATCTCGAGTTCAAATAGATGAATGCACTTCCTATGAATTCGAATCTTCGAAACCCCCTTTATGTTGAATTCGACATGTATTTTATTTCGTAGCTAGCAATTTGGAATGTATCCATGCAAGTGACAAATGTATAAAGTGCTTCACACTAACAACATGGAGTGCACTAATTAATGTTTATATATGAATTGCAAAAGCATCCATTGCCTGTATTTCAAACTGCTCTCACTCTATGGATCGATAATATGAAACATACACATGCACATGCTAGAATTCAATAGAATATGGGTGTCTGATAGACCGATTTTCGTCCATACGCAATTTTGCAGAATTCATGATCTCATCCAAAAATAATAATGCCATTTATATTTTAATTTAATGCGTAGAACCGCCTTTTACACGTAGATATCTCTCTATCTAACGCATAAGTGCACACACTTTATATGCATCGGCATTTCTCTTTCACACATGCTCACAATCTCTCTCAGGGTGTCGGGGTGTCTCACGCACATGCTCTCTCTGTTTCTCTATCTCTCTTTCTGACTACTATGTACCACTCTTTTCACTAATCTCAGTTGGAAAATACTATTTCTCTCACATGCATATATATATACACATGCACGGTCTCTACTAGCCCTCTATACGCACATATATGTGCCTACGTGTCTCCCAGACGCACATTATCTTTAGGCCTCTCTACACACATTGCCCCCGACACACCTCTCTAATAGTAGTTGGCAGATATGATTTCATCATATCATTGGTAGGATATCCCTGGCTGTTAGGCTAGATGGTATCTGAGGCAAAGTTTTACCCTAGTTCGGATCGGACCCTTGCAGTTGAAGAAAGAGCCTACTCCTGGTGCTGTATATTAGTGTTAGGGGTGTGTACAAAGTACACGTGAATACCAGGAATTGTGCGTGTGTGTATACTATCGATTTAACTAGCCCCAAGCTTGTATAACATACTAAGGGCCTAGGGTTACAAATCATATATAGTCGGCTTATCACTAGTGGGGATAGAGTCCTCCGCGACTCTGGTAGTTTCGTGTTGTACGCCGAGTCCTCCACATGGGTCTCTGTATAACACGTCTCGGTCCAACCTATATGTGGTGCAGGATGGAACCGACCCATGAGTCTTCATGTTGACCCACCACAACTAGAAATGATGTGCCCACCACACCACACACGCAATCGGCCACTAAGAAAATAAGCATATACAATAGTACAACGGTATCTAGCTCACGATACGTCTCCATATTTTGTTGATGACACTGACGGACTTTGCATTTGATGCGTGCTCCGTATTTTGTTGACGACACTTACGGTCATTGTATTTGAAGCGAAAGCACGATATGGTCACTGGACTTCAGAATAAGCTCATCATGGTCACCACATACATTTTGTCGTGCTAACCAACATGTGGTTGGATGGTTAGAGGACAGTGGTTTCTCGAGCCCACCAAGGTTAAAGTCCCGGTGCTCGCATTTATCTTGTGTTAATTTCAGTATTTTTCGGCGATGTCGTTCGCTTGGGAGGAGACGTTCCACTCGACTACGAGGCACCTATGGTGACTTCGTAAAATCTCAAGATCATATATGCTGGCCCACTCTCGAAGGTGCGGCGGTGGATCGGCGGTGGGGGGCGGGCGGCATGGCGGGCGGTGGGGCGGGCGGTTCGGCCGGTGGTGGTTGGCTGCTCGGGGGGGTGGAGTTTGATGATAAACTGGAGGTCCTTGATTTCGTATCCAACGGTTGGAAAATCTAATGACCAGAGATAAAAAAGTCAGTCGACTGACGTGTAGCCTCACCCCGCACGTACACATGCATGCACGCATGTAGGCGTGCAACACGACACGCATACACAACGCATACACGCACGCATCTTTGGCGTGCAACATCGACACGTACACATGCACTCACGAACACACGCACGCACGCACCCATGCATGCAACATCGAAACGCACCCTTGCACGCACGCACCCATGCATGCAACACTCAAACGCACCTTTGCACGCACGCAACACTCGCGCGCCTGCATGCACACATCACACGACGCAATACACACGCTTAACTACATGAAAAGATGACGCCACACTCAATGAACAATCATCGGTTTATGAAATGCCCGCTTCTGACCGCCCTGGCCCACCAAAGGTTCCTCTGCTGTGCGCTGCCTGCGTTGGGTCACTGACATGCAGGTCATGCACCCAAAGAGCCCACACGTCAGTGGAAGAACGGCGCGGTGTCCTAGGTCAGAGTCGAGGGCGCCACTCGCGGCACGCCCGGCTGAACACGCCTCCGTGCCGCATTCAAACACCTCCATGAAACCCGCCCGTGTGGAAGCCGAGAAACCCACTCTGGACACACGTCTGTTCATGACCGGGCCGGCGTTAAACGCAACGCCGGCCGAGCTCCTCCCATCCGCCGTCTACTTAATCTCCTATTTAAACGAGGCCAAACGCCGGCCAAGAATCGCACACCTCCGCCGCTCCCCTATCTCCTCCACCATTTTGTCCACTCTTACAATGGCTTACGAAGAGTAGTTATTCCGCATCCAAGCCGGCTGGGTAGCCCGCGGATACAAGCTATGCAGCTCGCTGATCCACCTCCTCCCTTGCCCGACGGAGCGCTTGTTGCCGCCCCAAGCCGGGCGCGGTTCAACAACTCGCCGCTCGAGCCAGCTCAACGAGGAGCGGCGACGGGCGTCGTTGCTGCCGTCACGCCGCCGCCTGCGTCTGCGTCTCCCGCTTTACGTGGCCGAGACTCCCATGCCGATGGCGCGCCATGCAAGCAGCGCATGCGAAGCGGGTGCGCGGAGAGCGACGAAGTCGGTGGCCAGCGCCTCGCGTCCACCGCCATCATCGAGGAGAAGTAGAACACGGAGGCCGCCGCCGCTTGGGTCCCATGAAGGCCACCGCGAGGCGACACCGCGCATACAGCAGGTGTCTTGCTGGATCCTTTTGTTGCGAGGACCTTCGTCGACCCGCATGGGCTCCACGGAAGAGGTCAATGTTAGGATGAACTTGAGCGGTGCGGCCATGGCGAAGTAGTGGCGGTGATGAACTCGAACCGTGCCGCCACCATCATCTTCGGCACCAGCCAATGATATCAGTTGGGCAGTGGGGAAGCGAGCCGTCCTTTGCGCTGAAGCATATACCTCCGGGGCTCCCGGCAGTCCGGTGATCGTGCTGCCGGACATGAGGAACACAAATCGATCGGCGGCGACCATTTAGGCCATGTATTATATACCTGTGCTGTCCAGAACTAGCACCGCGTAGTTCATTTGAATGTAATGAAATCCGTCATGTTTGTGTGAAAATTCGGTATTTTATATGATTTCCGTCGTTGTTTATATGAAATACTCCGGTGGTTGCGTGAATGAGTATCAGTTTGTCTACGTGTTTGCGTGAATTTCGTCCGGTTGGTTGAGTTGCTGTCATAATGTGTGCGGCTATGGTTGGATGGCGTAATTTGCGGGTCGCCGGTCGGTCTGCGGGCGGCTCGGGCGGCGTTGTGGGACAAAAAACACAGCTCGTGCGAGCTCGTCTCCAACATGCGCGCTGGAGGATGCATGACAGCATGAGCACCCGAGCCGTTCCTCGTTCATCGGTGGCAAAGGCACCGGTGGACAAAAGGGTCGCCAATATTTTGGCTACCCCGGGCAAGATCCAAACAGCCCCTCCCAACAGATTCAAATCCCTCGTTCGCCGTGGAATTTTGCCATGTGTTGTTTTCATGGACTAGCAAGATGCCCGTGCATTGCACGGAACATCAAGATGCATTTTTTACAAACTCCCGCATGCATGCAAGGGATAATTAATGTCCTCCTTTGCTAGTACCACGAGGCAAACACCATTAATATTGCATCGATTAGTGTTAGTGGCCTTGTATATCTGCAAATTGTAATTTTGATAGTGGCCCCTTGTATATAAAAATGGAGGGAGAAATATGAGAGATAAGGTGAGGAGGAGTGGGGTGTGGTGCCGTGGTGGTGACTGGTGGTCGGACTGGGCGGAGGCATGGGGATGGACGGCGCATTATGTCTAGGTTTGTATCTCTTCACACACACCCACGTAGGTGGGGGACTTGCACGAAGAGAAGAGGTGCACGCACGGCGCACGTACTCCCGTCTCTTTCCCGACCACACCCGCGCGGGTACACGGTGGAGCTCATTTCTGTACGAAAAAGGCAGCCCACGTGGTAATTTGGCACGTGTACTGGTTGTCCACTTGGTGGAGGGAGGATCGTCTACCATAGGTGAACAAACAAATTGCGACTTGACGCGTTATGTTAAATTAAAAAAAGAGGCAAACCATTTGGGGCCTACCTTAGAGGCAAGGCTCTATACACTGGAGTACTTTTGATGTGTCCCGTCAACTCATGAGCGAGGAGAAACTTGCTTAGCACGCCGTCTCCCCCCACGGGCCCGGTGGCTCGCAGAATGAGGTGAAGCTGGAGTACTACTGACGCCTTACGCCCGCTCCCTCCATGCACGCTGTGGCTCACAAGACGAGGAGAAAATTTTACTACACCCTCTGCTTACTCCTCGTCCCTACTACATACTTTGGTTAGTACTCCTCTATTTACTTATAAAAGGCCACTATAAAAAAAATACATTTTGCATCTATACAAGGCCACAAATAGTAATCGAGACAAAAGTTACTACTCCCTCCTTTCCAGTTTATGGCTCAATTTCAAAATCTCTCCAACCAAGGTAGACGGTGAGTGGTCGAATTAATTTCGTAGTTTGCACAAGACGCTCGCTTTTTCTCAAGAAGTTATGTTTACCGAGGCATTAATTAGAACGAATGCATGAATGACCACTAAATTTCCATGAACTTGTACATGCATTGGTTAGTTTCCTCTTGACATCGCTTGCGTCGGGTGATCTAACGCACCGAAATCCAACATGTAATGGTACTACTACTAGTATAGTACTAGAATTGAGACTTATCAAACGGAAAAACGAATGTTTTTTAGATGAGCCCTATAAACCCTAGTGGGTACGTACTCCGTAAAAACAGATTTTTCCAAAACTAAGTCGCTCCCTTTCATGAATTATGTAGTATACTCCTCCGTCGACGCTCCCTTTCATGAATTCTGTACTTCCTGTCACCGACATGTGGGACATATAGCAACCGGGTCGACGTGTCAAGCACCAAATAATAGTGCAGAACAACAGGGGGGACGCACCCCACTCGTACCGGCCCAGTGTTAGTAATGAGCAATGAGACGTCAAATCACAATGCCACACCTTCCCAGACGGACGAAGAAACCATTATTTCACACTTCGGTTCGACATCATCTCAAACCACGTACTAGTATTTCTTACGCCTCAAGAGGGACACACGCGACGCCTTGGTACATCATGACATGTGGGACCGCATGACAGCCATGCTCCCCGCCGATCGCTGGGTAAAATCACCTCATTTTACTATACTTCCTCCGGATCGGTTTACTACATGGCATGCACGTCGTTCTAGGTTGAGAATTTAACTGGCTATATATATATGTGATGAACAATACGCTAGCCTTTTAAAAAATGTATACTTTTGTACAGTAGTACTCCACTACCGATGGATTGCGCCATGGAGCAAAAATTGAATTTTTTTAAAAAGGTAGTACATATAGAGAGCGCTCGTCGCCAAATTATGCATATAGTACTATTAAAAAAGCTAGTACGTGCTTAATTGGGGTGCTAAATTCTATTAAAGAAATACTAGTACTAGTATGTACATCTTCAAGAGTTAAAGTAACGAGAAGAAACATAACATAGTTCTCGCTGGGGCTCAAGACAACACACCCTCAAATTAAACTAAGCACACTTGAAATTAAACTATGCAACTAATCCGTAGACACCTGCATTAGAAGTTTAGAACCGCCATGAGCAACGACACTGCCACCTTACTCGGAGTCCTCGTCCACGTCCTCGACTTCGTCCTTGTCCCTCTTCCTCTTGGCCGATACTTCTTTGCTTGAACCGCCAACTTGGCTGTTGCTCTTCATCCAACCCTTGTAGATATTGAAACAAAGGTAGCCATCCATTGCAGCGTAGTGGATGTGGTCTATATCTAGTACATTCCGCTGCCATGCATGACGATGAAACGTGTAATGAGGTTTCTCCAGTTTGCGGTACGAAGGATGAACCATGGCTCCTGCCAGGGTCAGCATTGAGGGCTGACGAGAGGGCACCAGCCGATTCTTCTGGAGGTCGAAGGGGTTGCCTACAACGAGGCCTATCCGACGCATGACTTCTTTGTCGTTCTTAAAGTCTACAGTAACGAATTTGACTGTTTTGTCCTCGAGGAAGTTCTTAAAATCCTGGCACTCAACGTCGGCATGGCATATGTGGTAGACCAAGCAAACGTTATGTACGCAAACCTGGATCACGGCGGGCTTCTTCCTCTCTTCGTCCTTTAGATCCTTCTCTTGTCCCACGACTGTGGTGTACTCAACATCTAGCCCAGCGACCCACTCATCATGTGAGTTTTCGAACATGCGTCCAAGCGAGAAAGGCATCCTTTCACCGTCATGAAGTACGGGTGTAGATGACGTCGAACTCATCGCCGGTGATGGTTCTAACCTTGTACTCACCGCCGATCGGGGAGATTTGGGACGCCATGGATTTGGGAGGAGGGTTAGGATTAGTGGAACTGCCGTAATGTGAATGGACGGACGACTAGGAGCGAACCGCCGTAGTATTAAAGGACGTGCGGGAAAGAGTAGGAGCGAACTGCCGCGCGGCGAATGGCAGGGTAGTGGCTTTCCATTCTCCCATGATACGGGCTTCGAGAGCCCTTGGATCTGAGATCGAAAGGTTGCATGGCGTGATTCTAGACCTATGGGTGAATATCCTATTCCTGGAGGGTTATTCTTAAAATTTTCAGCAACTTAGCATGCGACCGTTTGATCTCAGATCCAAGGGCTGCCAGCAACCCGTATCAAGGTCGCGCCTACCACGACCGTCGCGTCGCTCATGTGGTCGCGCCCTTGGAGATTTAACACGGTGCGTTAGGCTATCTGATGTTGGCATGTCATACATAGTCATCACTTAGTCACTCATACTACAACAAGGTTGGCTATAAGTGTATTTTTTACTCCTCTCTATCTCTTTCTTCAGATTCCTCCATCCCATAATATAAGAACGTTTTGACACTAGCTAGTGTAGTGTCAAAACGTTCTTATATAATGGGACACAGGAATACTAGTATTTATTGCATTTGCCAAGGAGTGACCTCTTCCAATGAAATGGTGTTGCTAAGTTTGCTTCATTTAATTAGCTATAGACTCAAAATTGTCTCTTCACCTAGGTACACGCGCTTAGCACCGTTTCTTCCTTGGGTCACCAAACTAGTCTCTCTCTTCTTGATTAACTTGCCACATCAGACTTTATGCCTATGTGGCAAGCTTAAGCACCTGTAGGAGGAAGTAAGTACAATAGTGCGCTTTACATGGCATTTTTGCATATGTGGAGGAAAGAGAGGCAAGGAAAAAGTGGAGAAGTGGGCTCTCATGCAAGAGCCAGCCTCTACTACTACATGGTGGAGCATTGGGAGAGGCACCTGTATGGAGGTGGTCAGAATCGGAGACTCACGCCGGTCGTGGCCCAGATTAAAATGATAATGGCAAGTCAAATCACGGGGCCCCACCTGTTCAGCAGTACCTCGCTGTCAAATCACACATCCCTACGTTTGCAGCAGCCTACTCCCTCGTCTTCTTGCGTCTCTGTCGAACCGACTAGGCGGAACTGCCCGCCACCCAAGCAGAAAAGCCCCGCCCTCGACTTTTAAATACAACTACTCCCTCCATCGGATGCGTTTGGTTGAAGGTATCATATGAATGGATTGGTACCATTCAATTTTTTTGGGATTGAACCATTCAATTCATGTGTTTGGCTGAATATAAGAGATGAGCTAATTATTTAAGACGGGACCACCAGTCATGCTCACATAGTCATGCATGCAAAGGGTGGCCATTTGATTCGACCAATTTGGTTGGGTGGAATGGTTCAGCATCTTCAAGGCATATTCTCTTTTTTTGACTCGAACCATTCATGTGCTTTATAACCAAACATGTCTATTTTCTGAACGATCCCAACCCATTCATGACCACCCTTGCAACCAAACGCACGTCATCTTACGAAAACCAAATAATCCCACAATACTAAGGCGTGGTGCATTAACTTCTACCTTGTTTCTTGTTTCTTCACATATCAACCAATAAGAATCCAATGATATACTTTTTGTGACATAGTAACTCATATTTAGTTAGTCAAATGGATGACCTAGAACTACGTGCAGGCCCTATAAACCGAGACGCCTACAAATAAAAAACCGAGACGGAGAGGGTAGTTCAGCACGTATCTTTTTAGATCAATATAGTCGGGATTCACCAAGGAGCAAAACCAAGTGGTAGGCTGCTCCTGTCGTGTTGGCGTAGCAACTCAAGCGAGGTCATCCCACACCTAAATGGCGACACACTTAACAGACCCCTTGGCAGACATGTGGCTCATCCACCGTCTTGTTCCACGTGCGATGCACCAAATTACAGTTCGAGCAGCGGTTGGAATTGGAGGCACCCGGTCGAAGCGCCGCGATAGTAGAAAATGAGCGATGAGGGGTCAAATCACAAAGCCCCACCTTTCCCACATTAAGCTGGACGGACGAAGCAACCATCATTTCACTCTAGCACGCAAGAGCATAAAGAAAAGAGAAAACAATGATGCGTGCGGCTACCTAGGGCACCCTAGGGTAGGGATCTCCACTACAGATCCTTTTTTTTGAAAGCGCCTCCACTACAAATCGGCTTCTCCCTCGTCCTCTTGAAGAAAACCGATGATGAGTGCGGCGGTAGGGTTTGTAGGAGTACTACGGCGTGCGGGGCCACGTCGTAGTAAACGGGTTCGAGTCAACGCCTTAAATATGTGTGGGCCGCTTGGTTTTACGGGAACGAGGCAACATTTTGGGTTCGGGGACCAGTGGAGATATAGCACGTACAAAAATTGTGGACGAGGTTCGACGAAAGACAATGATGCATGGGCCCTGCATTTTGATATACCGGGCCGCGTGAAATTTGCTACTCTACTCAAAACTAGTAAGGTACACATGTATTGAACGCATGAGATTTCGAAACCAAATTATGAATAAATACACACTATAGCATGTAAAGCTTTGAGTCATATATGCATGATGTAGATGTTCGTTTAGTTCTTATAGTTCATCTCATTCAAAATCAATTAGTTTTATAAAAATGTTAAGATTCATGGGGTTGTGCATTGTAAATCATAAAGTAAAAAACAAATAATGGCAATTCATTTATAAAAAAATAATCAATTATGATACAGAAGATTCTAGAACAAAGGAGAAGTGCTTGTGTTTTGAGGTTTGTGCATTATGCTTAAGTTCAACCATGGAGTCTTCTAAATTGTACATGTGGCAGATCTGGTGGAATGTTGATGATATCCAACGGCCAATAGTGCTCGGATTTGCCCATCTCTGCACTGTCGGGTTAGCTTCATCCAGCGACCATCTTTCAAAGTTATTGGCACACTATATAGTTCTTGTGCCATAGTTGCATGTTTTGGAAAAAAGCTACTAGTGGGTTGTACTATCTATTTAGGAATAGAAGATGCATACTTGGAAGTTGTAGGGAAAGAGATGACATGGAGCATCTCAATTCCTATGAGTAGGGATTGGAAAAGAGATGTCATTTGGTTCACATCATAGGAACTTTTCTATTGAATCTAGAGATGACATGTATCTCAATTCCTATGAGGAGGGATTAGTAAAGAGATGTAATTTGGTTCATATCATAGGAACTTTTCTATTGAATATACGCTAATGTTTATTTTCCTTTGAAATTAAAGGAGTATAGGAATCCATTCAAATGAACCAAGTGGCTCTAAAGCTATAGAAATGATATCATGTTTATTTCCTTTGAAATGTAGAGTATATGAATCTATTCCTATGAACTAATTGGCTCTAAAGGAAAAAATCCTATAAAAATCATATCATATAGAGTTCCTATGATATTCCTCGACACTAAAGGATGGTTGAAATTGCTGCGGGTGATACGATGGTCTTTCTTTGTTGACTCCTCACCCATCTTATAGTTACCTATCGAAGATGAATGAAATGATATATACAGGATATTCTACATGTGCAATTTGGTACACGAAAACTCGGTAAAAGTTTGCGAGGTTCTAATTTTCAGTAAAGCTATATGCACTGCATTTCAGAACGGAGGGAGCATACGGCAGTTGCTAACACTCACGTGGAAGATTTGTGTGTAGGAGGAGTGGCTGTTCTGTTAAATGACATGGCAAAACCGACATCGCCGGATGCCGATCTAACGGTTCTTACGACATTAAATCGGGAAAAGGCTTGTGGCGAACGTTTGTCGGATAATGATTTACGGACACATGCATTGCATTGATACGTGTCCCCTCTCTCTCACGCACATGCACCCTCACGAGTCACGACTCTCCCGAGTCCTCTCGCAGACTCGCACGTCGCACCCATCCTCTATCTGCAGGTAGACGTCACGCACATATGTGCTCTTCACACCCTACCCTCGTAACTTCTAAAAACAAAAGACGGCGCACATTTTATTTTAGCTCACACGTCACACACTTATACTATTACTCTTGCGGCGTAACGCTCTTTGGGCATAGTATATATTGTACTCTCACGAAGAGAAGCGGTGCACGACGCACTAGTTCTCTCACACCCACTCATGGTACACGTGGAGCGCATTTTTTTGAAGCCGGTACAACAAAATCACTCCACTATATATAAAAGCAGGAGCCTTAGCGCTTGCTTACTAGGGTTCCTCTCATGCACTCTCTCATGCTCTCTAGATCTAAGCAAGACATAGGTGGCCACACTCTCTCTCTCTCAGCTCACGGCTGGTCACAAATCCGGCCGGACAACCTCGACCGGGCAGGGGTGTAGGTGCATCGCTCACGCTTATCGTCGAGCGAGGAGGAGACCAACGGCTGCCCGCGCGTCCCGATCGGCGGTCGTGTCATTCTCTCCGAGAGAGCGCTGCTCGGGAGGGCCTCCGATCCCTTCTTCCTCCCTGCGGTATTGTGGCCAAGATGCGGCCTCCCGACGCCGTCTTTGCCACATGCCGACGACCCTCAGGTATATATTCCTTCGAAACCTGCCTTGCTCTATTGCCCAGCTCTTCCCCTTCGTGTGGATCCTTTTCTACTTCCGTCCGCTGTTACAAAGCCACCTAGACTTCTACTATTATTAGAAGTAAAGCTAGTTCATACTGGTGAACTCAAAGCGTTGGTTCAAATAGGGAAGAAAGTGGGAAAGCTGTAGCATGAATCTAGGACTTGGTTCTAAGAGGAAATCGGGGAAAGTAGTAATATGTGTCACTGTTTAAATAACCGTATTTCAGATTTGCGCAAACAGGATGTCTGTCTCCATATCGCTTGGGATGTCTGTCTCCGTATCGCTTCTATCCGCGCAATCAAAAGCACACACCTCAGTTTTAGTACAACTGCAAAATGAGATGGCTATCCTCGTTGCCGCCTTCTAACCTCCCGCCTTCAAGGTATCCCTACATTGGTAGTAACTAAGGTAGAATGACCAACGCAATCTAAAAGAAGCTGATTCAGACGTTTTACTTCCCGATTGCAAAGGTGAGGACGCGAAAACAACTGCATCCTAGTCCGAATGCACTTTCTACCAGTTCATCCATGGACCGAGGACTAGCTGGCAGGGCTGCATGGCGGTTTTTGGACAGGTCTTGCGGACAAGAGGCATTGTGGTCTGCTTATTTCTGCAAATAGCGGTGCTTAAATTTAGTGGAATGCACAAGCATTTCAGCTGGTCAAGACATCGCATGGTTCAGTTCAGATTCCAAATTGAGACCACAATTATAACTGGTTATTCGGAATGAGAGAACCTAACCCTGAATGGTGGCAATAAGAAAAACCAGAGTGAACTCCAGGAAATTTAAGCCTGCCGAGAGGCCCTTTGCTCAGAGAAGCCTTGCTTGTTTTTTCCTGATTTGTAAACCTTCTCACAACTTTGTCTTTTGCTGTGAACTAGTATATGTTTGTTATGTTCTATGAATCATTGAGATGTATAAAATTGCTTAACTTATGCTTTTCAAGATTTTTATGAAGACGAGTTTAATTGTGAGTGTTCCACATGAGCGCTGGAGTAGCGTGTGAACGTTTGGAATTTATTACATTGTGGCCTCAATTAACTGCATGAACCACTGTAACAAGATACATAGTAGTTGCTTATATGTCAGACAGCAGATTGTTGATTGTTAGCTGGTCGATAGCCTTGTGTTCAAGCGAGCTGAGCCAATGTGCCGTGTTTTGCACAACTGCTTACAAGTGGGGTAGCACCAACAGTGTTTACAAGTACTTATGTATACATCAGCGCACGGTTCTCGAACGAGTGCTCTATTTCATCAAAACACACACTGCTCGTATGATAAACCGTGACAACTTATGCCTTACCATGCCATATTCATGAAAAAACTAGTGAGGACGCATCTGTTTTGGCAACAATTACGATGGTTCTCACATGATTCACGGGCACACAAAAGTAGCAGCAGTTCCCATAGACGGATTCAAACAGAGCACTAGCCCCAGAGGGGTCGATAACAGGCAAGGTTCGGATAATTAGACACAATCCAAACTACTATTAAACACTAGCTGGGGCAACTATTTCATGCCTCGATCTAATTTGGGCTGGACACAAGACTGACCTTGCCATGAACATCATCGAGGACGTCCCGCAGCAGCTCAATCCTGTGAACCTTCATGAAGACAACCTTGTGGCCTTGCCACTGATAAACTTGTTTATGGAGGCATGCCATGTCATATTCCTGCGTAAGCTTGACAAGAACAGTATGCCTAGCAAATGAAGGAGCAGCTTTGAACTTCTTGTGCTTCAGTACACCCTGGACAACACGCCTGACAACAGTGAGGCTGGAATACAACTCTTCATTGGTATAACCGCAAATGGCTTCGTGATCCAACAACCTAAGAACTCTGTTTTCCCAGTCAGATATTCAGGTCATCCCCTCATAGCAAGTGACATGCACAACCACACAATCCTTGTCCGCATCGTGGCTCTAATTGAAAGCAGTAAACAAATTCTGAATTACTTTTCAAAGATAAGAACCACAAGTTATTTAAACCACTATGTATAGCATGGCATCAAGCTAATAAAATTTTGCATTATTAATCACCACATACTTCCTTTTCTAAAAAATCACCACATACTTAGATGAAAAACCACAATCGAAATCGGCAAAGAAGGAAATCACCTTGGGCAGCTCAATGGGGGACACATCCTCAAAGGGGAAACTGCTCTGCAAAGTGCCATGGGGTCTGTAACCTCAAACGGGCGCTGACCATCTCAAGAGTGGCCGTGGAGCGATCTCGGGGTCAGCTCGGTGGTTGCCTCCATCTTCTTGGAGCTCTCGTCTCGTGGGGACCAGCCTCCCGCGTCTGCTCCAATATCGACAGATCTTTGCCTGGTTCTCCTTGGTCCATCATGAAACTGACGAATACTAGGAGACCATCAAAGGAAAACACAATCGCAATGACAATGAAACAAAAAAGAGAGTGATGATCGTTATCGCTTTGCAAAAGTTTTTTTTTCTCGAACGAAAATATACCAACATCACGGATCCGCTTACCTTCCCTTCGCTGGGAGAGAAGAACAGTGGCAGATGCGAGTGTTGCCTTTCTTGAAGACGGTGAGGGAGAAGGGGATTCAGCGAGGAGTGAAATGGTGGTTGCTTCGTCCGTCAAACTTAGACTGCAGGGAGGTGGGGTTTTGTGATACGACGACTTGTTACTGCCGCGCTACGACCGGGGTGACTCTCCGCCTGCATACTGCCTGCTAATTTGGTGGATGGCATTTGGGCCCCCGCGCTGCATGGCCCGCATGTCGGTGAACAAAAGTATAACGGCATTCAGTAGAGGGAGGCATTTCAATGACCTAGGAGGAGCCGTTGTAGAGTGTCTCCACTGCACTAGTAGTAATTGTTTTTCCGGTAGTCAGAGAGTGTCTCCACTTTGTAGTAGTAGTAATTGTTTCTCTGGGCCCAAGACAAAACAGCCAATCCACACTAGTAAATAGTACAATCAATTCAAAAGGCGCTACCCACACCCAAAGACACCGCCCCCTCCCCACAAAAAACCTGGTGCTCTTCTTCCTCCTCGCCCCACCCACTCACGCCAGCTCGCTCCACTGCACCCCAAATTCTTCACCTCACTCCTACAGTAAAACCCCAGCCCCTTCTTCCTCACTCCTACAGAAAACCCCCAGCTCCCCTTCTTCTTCGTCAAGACTACAACTAGGCTCGTCATTCACACTCTGCTCAAACTGAGCGACGCGACGCCTCGAGGAAAATGGAGTCGGCTGACCCCAGCGCTAAGAAGATGAGGCTCGCCAACGGGCGACGCCTGTTGTGGATCCCGCACCCGCAGCTGGGAGAAGCGGCGACTGCCCCCACCGGATCCTGTGAACTCAGAGAATCTCGGTGGACCGAATCAGCGATCTCCCAGACGCCATCCTTGGGGAGATCATCTCGCTTCTCCCACCAAGGATTGCTGCCGCACCCAAGTTCTCTCAATTCGGTGGCGCCTCTATGGCGCGCTGCGTGCCCTTAATCTCGATCGTCGTCAGCCTATCTCTTCAATGATTTTGAAATCCCAGAGCCATCATCTCCTCCCACCAGGCTCCTTTCAAAGCCTCTCAGATCCCGCCATGCTACCCGAGCAGGCATACCATGCCCTGCACGGTGGACGCTATTGAAATCCCTGAATTCACGTAACTACAGCTGCTTGAGTTCTACTATTCCCCGGAAATCACATACCACATACGTAACGCCATGAACTTGTGTCCTCAAAGACCGATGTCCATCTCATGGTTTTTCTCCTCTCTCCACACCGCCACCTTTGCGCTTGTGCTACCTTCCGAGCAATCTGGTACTAAACCTTCGACTCCCATTTCTCAAGAAACTTTCACTTGTGCGGGTTCAGATATCGGAGGCCTCATTGCACAAGATCATCCACTCCAGCTTGCCCTCGCTACTGGAGTGCTTGGTGCTTGTTTTCACAGATTAGAATCGGTTGTCTCCAAATAAAGTCGCCTAACCTTGTAAGAATTGGAATTTCTTTTGACGGAAGGCAACTCATTATCCAAGATGCCCTTCACTTCAAAGGTTGATCCTTGATTCTAGTTATTCACCGTTGCAAATAATCGTCTTCTCTCGCCTAAACTGGATACCTTGGGTGTAATACATGATCTCTGTGCTCATTTCAAATATGGTGTTTGGCTCCACAGTTCTTCAGGTACTTTATATTATCATCTACACTTGTAACCTTATGTTGCATTTTAAATTTTTGCGCATAATTTATATATCATCTTGGAGTACACATTTTGTACTAATATTATGTTCTATGCTCAATGAAGAGTTTCTCCATGGATGGCCTATCAATGGTGCTGGATTCTGTCAAGATCTTATATATCCAAATGAATAGTTTTGATCTGAACAAGATTATTGGCTTGCTGCAATGCTTTCCATGTCTGGAGAAGTTGTATATAAAGGTGATAATTTCACGCACATTTGAAGCCCGCATATAGTGTACTAGAATTAACCGCTCAGTTGTTGCTCTTCGACACTCTTCTTTAGACCTTAACTGCTTTCAATTTTCATGTCTATTTAGGCAACAGGACGGGTAAGAAAGTTATAACCAATTGGTGGATTCATAAGCATCGGGATTTTCTCACTTCTCATGAGATTCGATTGAAGACAATAACGCTTAGAACGATATGTAGCCAACCGTGCAAACACAAGATTTGTCACATTCTTCCCGCTGAATGTGAGGTTACTATTGTCCATCGTGCTTAAGTTTATCAGCAGCATGGTTTTGACGGATGGGTATGTCAAGAGCAAAAAGAGGAGTTTCAGTGGGCAAAAGAGCTTCGAACGTGTCGGGCTTCTATTTACAACATATTATGGTCATAATCCAGATAAATTTTACGATCCAGATGTTCATTCTATGGACCTGACCGATCCATTTGATCGTGATCCGAAAACAAAGGCTTTGGAGTTAGATGTTGTTGCCCATTTCAATCTGGGTTTTTTTGTAAACCTGATGAACAATCAACCCTCGTGCTTTTGTACAGTTTGTAAGCTGGAGTTAGATGTTCCTGCCCTTTTCAACTTGGTTGTGACTGTCATATTTTCTTTGAAACAAGGCAAATGGCTTGCCATTTGTTTAATTTAGGGTGAAATATTGTAACAAATCACAACCAAGGGAAATAACATCACCACGCCCGCTGCTTGAGCTCACTGCATTACTGTGGCCAAGTGACTAGCTCCCCACCACCCCACCACCAACCTCAGATTCTCCGCCGAATGGACCGGCGCATCTTAACAGCTCCTGCTCGTCTCGTCCGAGGCCTCGCCATCGCCCCCCGCCTTGCGGCCCTGGTTCGCCTCGCCGTGCGCGGTGCGCCGCCCTCTTGCGTTGTCAACATCACAACAACCGAGAGGAACAAGGAGATGATTTGACGTGGAGAGGATGACAACAGGGACCCACCAGCGTCATGATAGTACGCAAGCAAGTGCCTCTATAGTACAAGCCCAAAATATGGTTCCTCCTAATGGTTGGACATCCGGGGCTCACGCCATCGCCAACATAGTCAATAAACGAGAGAATTACACTACGAGCGGCCGACACTGTGGACCCAAAGAAGTCGCGCAGTTTTTTTTGAGGAACAAGCAGTTTTTTTGAGACAATGAGGAACAAGCAGTTGTTATTTATACTAGTTTTAGCGACGGATCAGGGTAACAACGGGGTTGTGGCCCGTCTAGCCAGGGTTTTATTTATGTTTACCACATCATGAGCCCAGTTGTGTTTTTTTCTTGCTGAAAATGGCTAGCCCAGTTCTATTTTTTAAAGAAATACCCAAACAAGGCCTACTTGCTTTATCGGCCCTGCTAGGCTGCAAATGTTTCAAGACGAGGAGAGTTTCATTCGATTTGCCCAGAAATGGCATGTACATTTTTAAAATACATCAAACCGGGAATTAGTTTCATTTTTTTTCATTACAAGATTTAAATTCCATAGATTTTTATGCGTGGACAATTATTTTGATTTTATATTTATATAAATTATTTTTCAAAATAGTTTGAATGTGAATCGATATTTCTGGATTAAAAACAGTTGACCGCACCGAAATATGCAAAATTTTGTATACTTTTTAACCGTGGCCACAATATGGGGTGTAATGCTAACAAAAAGAAGATGGGCTCCAAAAAAATCTTAAGAATTAGCAAATGGGTTGTACACTATTAGAAATAATAGCAGATGGGATGTATGCTGTTTTCCACAGATTTGAGGCTGACTTGTGCGCCTACTACAGATTGACGTGTATGCTTTCATAAAAAAAGGTTGACGCACACGCAACGCCCTGTCAACTTAGTCAACACGCGAGAGCAAAGGATCGTTGGATATCCATCCAACGGCCGTCGTGCTTCTTCAATCTCGCTCTTCATGCTCCGGCCGCCAAACAAGCGCCGCGGGCTGCTCGCTCCCTCCTACCTCGCCGGCTATGTTGCCGCACAGCCTCACGGCCCCACCGCATTCCCATCGCTGGCCTAGCCATCCCTCTACTCACCCACACATGCTGTTATTCTCCGGGACGGCAGACGAACCAAGAACCTCAGATTCCTCGCGCGGGAAACAAGCGCCGAGTATTCCCCGGCTCGTGTTGTTCCTTCCTAGGCCTCGCCGTCGTCAACCGCCCTGGTGCTCTCGGCGCGACCTAGTCAACGTGGTCAATGAACGACATCCATCGGAAGTAGATTGTACGTGGAGAGGCTGACAGTTGGGTCCACGGCCGCACGCAAGGAAATGCCTCCTTATTACGCGCAAAATAATTATTCCTCCACCTGACAGCTAAGACCCACAGAAGGGCCTCAGATTTCGCGAAAAAAGTTCCTCACGATGTGTCGGACCCACCAGCTATATCTTCGCACGCAAGGAAGTGCCTCCTTATTACGCCCAAAAAATGAGTACCCTCGCTAGCTGGGACCCACCATATTGTTGGGCTGACTTAGGGCCTACTAAGTTGACGGGACGGAGGGCTTTGTCAACTTAGTCAATACTCCAAAGGACCGTATGATGTCCATCCAACGGCTATACGGCTTCTTCAACCTCTCGGTCTTCTTGCTCCACCACCCAAAGCAGCGCAGTCGTGTCGCCGCTTCCCGCCTCCCGTGGCCGGCTGTGCTACCGCCGCCTCGCCTCCCGTGGCCCTGCCCGCCGCCCCTTCCTAGGCCTCGCCGTCGTCCATCGCCGTGGTGCTCTCGCCGGGCGTGGTCAATGTGGTCAACGACCGACTTCCATCGGAAGAGTATCAGACGTGGAGAGGCCGATACTGGGTCCACGGCAGCCGCAAGGAAGTGCCTCCTTATTACGCGGAAAATAATTATTCCTCCACCTGACAGGGGGGACCCACCGGACGGGCCACCAGTATTTTGTGAAATAAATCGTTTCCCCCTGACTGCTGGGACCCACCGGACGGGCCACCGTATTTCGTGAAAAAACATTCCCCCCGCTGTCAGCTCGGACCCACTGGAAGTGCCTCCTTATTACGCACAAAAAAAATGAATAGTCCCCCGGCTAGCTGGAACCCACCTTGGTGGGAGGCTGTCTTGTGGGCCTACTAAGTTGACGGGGCCGAAGGGCTTTGTTAACTTAGTCAATATGAACGATTCTAGCTCCAGTGACCGTACGATGTCCATCCAAACGCCGTAGTGCTTCTTCAACCTCTGGTCTTCTTGCTCCAGCCGCCCAAAGCAGCGCCGGTCGTGCCGCATGCTCCTGCCTCCCATGGCCGGGTCAGGTTGCCGCAGAGGCCTCACCGCCCCTACTATTCCCACGGCTGGCCCAGCCTCAAGCGGCGACGGCAGCCTCACACCGCAATGAACCAGTGAACCTCGATTCTCTCCGCTGGCTTCCACCGCTGTCTTCCCGGCTCGCGCCGCCCCTTCCTAGGCCTCCTCGCCGCCCACCACTGTGGTGCTCTCTCCAAGGCGTGGTCAACGTGGTCAAGGAACGACTTCCATCGGAAGAGTATCAGACGTGGAGAGGCCGATACCGGGTCCATGGCCACAGCCCAGTTTTTTGTGATTTGCCAATTAAGTCACTTTGTCAGGCCTATTGGGCTGCAAATCTTTTAAGACGAGGAGAGCTTTTCATTCGGCTGGCTGAGAAAATGGCCCATCAGTAATGAGAAATGGGATGTACATTTTTAAAACACATCAAACCGGTAATTAGTTTCAAATATATTTTTTTTCATTTCAAGATTTTAAATTACATTAATTTTTATGCATGGAGAATTTGTTGGATTTTATATTGACATACATTTATTTTTAAAATCAGTTTGAATGTGAGTCGAAATTTTGGGATTAAAAACAGTTCGGACCGCACCAAATATGCAAAATTTCAGATAATTTTTAACCGTGGCCACAATATGGGCTGTAATGCTAACAAAAAGAATATGGGCTCCAAAAAACTTAAGAATTAGCAAATGGGCTGTAAATTATTAGAAATAATGGCAGATGGGATGTATGCTGTTTTCCATAGATTTGAGGCTTTCCTAAAAGTTTGACGCGACAGCAGTGACTGTTGATGTCCATCCAACGGCCGCACAGTGCTTCTTCAATCTCTGCTCTTCCTGCTCCAGCCGCTCAAACAAGCGCCGCAGACTGCTCGCTCCCTCCTCCCCACGGCCGGCCGTGTCTTTGCCAGCAGCCTCACCGCCCCACCGCACTCCATCACCGCCTAGCCATCCTCTACTCACCCACACCTGCTGTTATTCTCCGCGACGCAGACAAACCAAGAAACCTCGCTCAGTCAGACTCCCCTCCGCGTGGGAAACAATCGCCGAGTCTTCCCTGCCTCCGTGTCGTTCCTTCCTAGGCCTTGCCGCCGCCCACCACCACGGTGCTTCGGCGCTGCTCGACAACGTGGTCAACGACCAACATGCATCTGAAGTGGATCAGACGGAGAGGCCGACAGCTGGGTCCACGGCCACACGCAAGGAAATGCCTCCTTATTACGCCGCAAAATAATGATTCGCCCACCGACATCGGGACCCACCGAAAGGGCCTCAGATTTCGCGAAAAACGTTATCATTACCGACAGCTCGGACCCACCAGCTATATCTTCGCACGCAAGGAAGTGCCTCCTTATTACGCACAAAAAATGAATACTCCCCGTTAGCTGGGACCCAGATAGTGGCAGGCTGACTTGTGGGCCTACCGAGTTGACGGGACGGAGGGCTTTGTCAACTTAGTCAATATGCACGATTCTAGCTCCAAAGGATCGACGATGTCCATCCAACGGCCGTAGTGCTTCTTCAACCTCTGGTCTTCTTGCTCCGGCCGCCCAAACCAGCGCCGGTCGTGCCTCGTGCTCCGCCTCCCGTGGCGGCTGCGATGCGGCGGAGGCCTCACCGCCTCTACTACTCCCACCGCTGGCCGTGCCATCCTCTACTCACCCACACCCTCGTTATTCTGCGGCGACGGCAGCCTCACACCGCAGCGAGCGACAGTGAACCTCAGACTCCTCACGCTGCGGCATCCACCGCCGCGTCTTCCTCGGCTCCGCGTCGCCCCTTCCTAGGCCTCGCCGTCGTCCACGTCCTGGTGCTCTCGCGGCGTGGTCAACGTGGTCAAGGAACGGCTTCCATCGGACGTGGATATGACGTGGAGAGGCCGACACTGGGTCCACGGCCGCAGCAAGGAAGTGCCTCCTTATTACGCGCAAAATAATTATTCCTCCACCTGACAGTGGGACCCACCGGACGGGCCACCATATTTCACGAAAAAAACGTTTCCCCCTGACTGTTGGGACCCACTAGCTACACCTTCGCACGCAAGGAAGTGCATCCGGGCAAAAAAAAAACGATTCGCCCCCTGACTCCTGGGACCCACCAGCTACATCTTCGCACGCAAGGAAGTGCGTCCGGGCAAAAAAAACCAAAACGATTCGCCCCCCGACTGCTGGGACCCACCAGCTACATCTTCGCACGCAAGGAAGTGCCTGACAGTCAGGACCCACCTGGTCGAAGCGTACGTAGCGTTGTCATTCTTGTCGCGAACGTGTACGTACATATATACTGGTGGATGTAGAGGCGCGCACGTGTCGTAGTAGAGGCGCTCATGTAGCATGTACACGTACGTACAGCGGCGAGGGTGCAAGAAAGAAAATACGACCACGTACGTACATACGGGCATGGTCTCTAATGCCTATCGCGCATACGTACATGGCTGGGTCGGAACAAAGAAACAACATTGTCGTCGTGTTCATGGGGAGCCAACCGGCTGGGTCGGAACGGAATGCGTGGTCGTGTTCATCGAGAGGGCTTGGACGGAACAGGCGATGGAAACGAGGCCTGACGTACCGCACAACGGAGGAAACGGCCTTGTGTTCGACCGACCACGTTTGAAACGGGGTCCTATTGATCGGGAGGGTGCGGCGCATCGCAAAACGGAGGAAACGGACCTCCACGGTCGAAACAGGGTCCTGTTGATCGGGAGGGTGTGGCGATCGCAAAACGGATTTAAACAGACTTGTATTGGAGCGCCACGGTCAAACGGGGTCCTGTTCATCGGGAGGGTGTGGCGACCGCAAAACGGATTTAAACGGACTTGTGTTGGAGCGCCATACGGTCGAAATGGGGGGTGTGGCATCGCAAAACGGACTCCACGGATACCGTTCATCTCCACCGTCGACCTCCTCCAGCCTCCACGGGCTACCGTCGACCTCCTCCGGCCTCCATGGGCTACCGTCGACCTCCTCCGGCCTCCACGGGCTCCTCGCTCATCCAGCCTCCACCGCCGCTTACTCCACCGCCATCGCTCAACCACCCTCCACGGGCACCCCTCCACCGCTCATCGCTCATCCAGCCCTCCACACCACGGGTCCTGTTCAACCACCCTCCACCGCTCACTGCTCATCCAGCCTCCACACCACGGGTTCCTGTTCATCCGAGGCAACGCCACCGCCATCGCTCATCCAACCCCCCGCAACGCCACTGCTCATCCCATAGGCAGCATCGATCGGCTTGATTAGCAGCAGAGCGGCGAATCGCCCATCGAGTTAAGTTAACACCATCGATCGATCGCCGGGTTCAAGAACACGTAGCTCGCAAAGGCAATCGCCGGGTTCGATTAGAGCCCAACGCCGCCGCTTGATTAGAGCCAACGCCGCACACACGCGCAGACGTATGAGAGAAACGCGCATCGCCGCCCCCGACCTCCCACCGTAACCGCAACTCCTCAAATTTTCCTCCCCTCGCTTCTACCACGGTTTTTCCGTCATGGACGGCCCAAAGACTGTCATGCAGCTGCGTCTCCGCCCGCCAGACGAAAAGCCTATTTTCTGTCATGATTTTTTGTCGAGAAGTAGGAGCCCACTACATCTATGATGATACCGGTTTTGTCACAATTATCGCCATAGAAGTGTCATATGTATGATAGAAAAAAAATTGTTCGGCCCAAAATGTCACGGATGTGTCTTTTTTTTGTAGTGTGTGCAACTCTGCTGCCATGCATGAGCACCTCCCACCACAATTCATGTGCGACTATGCGGACGAGATTGTGCAGCTCTGTGTCCATGCATGTGCGACTGTGCCGACGAGAGTGTGCAACCCCGCGGCCATGCGTGAGGACCTCCCACGATAATTTATGTTCGACTATGCGCACGAGATTGTGCAACTCTGTGGCCATACATGTGGGACTATACCGACACGAGTGTGCAACTCCGCGGTCGGGCGTGAGCACCTCCCACGATAATTCATGTGCGATTATGCGGACGAGATCGTGCAACTCTGTGACCATGCATGTGCGAGTGTGCCGACAAAAGTGTGCAGCTCCGCGGCCATCCGTGAGCACCTCCCACGACAATTCATGTGCGACCATGCGCATGAGATTATATTGTGCAACGCTGTGTCCTGCGTGTGCGACTATGCCGGCGAGAGTGTGCAACTCCGCGGCTGGGCGTGAGAATCTCCCACGATAATTCATGTGCAACTCTGTTGCCATGCATGTGCGACTGCGTCGATGAAAGTGTGCAACTTCGCGGCGGGGCGTGAGAACCTCCACGACAATTCATATGCGACTATGTGTACTAGTTGTGCAACTCTGTAGCCATGTATGTGCCAACTAGGACTACTATGTGTGCAACTACAACTACTGTGGATGCCAACAAAAAATAGTAAACAATAGATCAACTTAGAAAGAGGCGTTTAATCAACTTAGCATCATCATGTTGTCCAACTATGAATTTGTATCCAACTGGGGTTAATAATCCGTGAGAATGAAAATGTTGTTAGTATTTCAGTACTAGTAGTACTATTAAGGTAAGGTAGTAGACTAGATTAGATGACTGAATGAAAACTAAAGTTGAACTAGGTGTGTAGTACCTCGTGTGATGCGGGGCCCGAGACTATGTATCTTGGGTTAATAGTCTCCAACTGAGAACTACTATACTTGCAATTACAATTACTATGGCTCACAAATATGACTTGCAAAAATAGGTTAACTTAAACAAAAATACATCTAGCCAACTTAGTATCACCGTGTTATGCAACTTTTTAATTGTCGTGTTCAACTTGGACTACTACCATGGCCAACTTAGTCCATGTGCAACTTTTCCCACTATTTGGTCGTGTGTGTGGGGTTTTCACCATCTCAACTTCGTCTACTTCCCTAGCCAACTGCAAAAACGTGAGTGTGCAACATCGCCTGCTTGCCCTAAACTACGTATTGTGCAAACCATCGCCGTAAGCATGTCAATTTTAGCATTGCATCTATCATTTAAAAGAAAAAAAAGATGTACCAAACAGAATGGAGCTTCATAGAGGGTAGCTATTCCAACTAGAATCAATTTTGTATATATTTGATTTGATCTCCATACATACACACAGCAAGGGACATGAATTCAACACTATGTGACTAGCATTCAGATCCATATGCACACCATACACTAAGCTAGCACTCAAATCCATCCACCTGACATGAGCCAACTAGTAAACGTCAATCCACACAAACTATGAGAGAAAGAAACACACACACACACGAGAGGAAAAAGAGTCTGCCATGAACGGGATGGCAGCAACGGCCACTACTCAAGGTCGATGCATCCATGCGCTGGGAGGTTGCCATAGCTTGCAGGCTCCGATGCCTAGCCAACGAGCAGGAGATCGATGGCGACCAGGACGCCGACACCCACGTCAGATCGAAGATGGCTGCCTTGCGTAGATGTAGATTGATGCAACCACGGTGAGCCACGCGAGGGAGGTAGACGCCGGCCCCCGGGACGCCATGCGCCGAAGGGAGATGCCGGCATGGGCGATGCCACACACGCAGGGAGATGACGGCCTAAGCGCGCTGAAGGCCGCAGGGTGCTCGCGAACGGTGAGTCAGGGAGGCAGCAGGGAATACGACGGCCCCGGCGAGATGATGGAGCAATGCGTCGACGCGGGTGCTCCTCTGCTCCTCCATGCTTCATCTCCAGCTCCAACATCGAACGTTGACCAGTCAAAGGGGATCGAGCTGGGAAACATATGTGATGGATGCGATCTTTTTTTCTGGAGAGAGGGGGGTAGCGATGGGGTGCCAGAGGTGGGTTACTGCGGCCAGTTAAAGTTGGGGCAAAGGCGGAGGTGTCCGGCGAGGCGTGGTGGCGGCGGCGGACGCGAGGGGGCGGACTCGAGTGGATAGGGATAAACGTCAGTCATTGAGAGCGTCCGACCAAGTAGCACCTGGCCCACGGGCGCGACGTATCGGAGGGATCGAGCGGCTAGGAGCCGGCCGCTCGTTGTGTCTGCATATTGCGTATGCACTTTTTAGATTTTTGGTTGATACTAACAGGACGCCCGTGCGTTTTTATGGGTTGCAATGCATATAAATAAATAAAAATGATTAAGGTCGTTTGTAAGTTGAAGCTCATTTTTCCTCATACGCCCGGGCATGTATGGGCACCTAGTGGGCTCCCCGAAATTAAACCGCCTGGACAGTCCGGACTCCATCGAATACAGACCATATGTGTGAAAGAAAAATGGTTGTTTGGACTACCCGCCATGTTATCTCCAACACATGGGCCCAACACCTAAAACCAACCCTAAGATGCACCCTTCCCTGTTTCTACAGGACCCTTCCCTTCCCACTCAGTTTACCAGAGTACCTGGACATTTCTCAAGTCCTTCTCACCTTCGCCATCGCAGCCTCTCTCCTTCAAACCGTACTTCCCCACAAACCGCCAAGGAGTCCCCAGCAACCACCCCGCTCTCGCTTCTAACCCCTCCCCTGTGTCCCGTGCCGATTCGACACCACCAACAAGGGGGTGGGGGTGGAGGAAGCGTGAGCCGGTTCTACAACCACAAGTGCAGAGCCTCATGCAATGTAAGATTCGGGCCCAAACAATGTCGACACCATCTCGCTTCTCTCTTGCAACCACCACATCCCTCCATTTTTTTCTCCCCATTCCAAGTGCCTCCTTCTCAAATGCACAACCTTGCAAGGCATTGTATTTGTCCTCCCAAATTCTCAATCTTCTTACATCTCAAATTGTCTCGGGCTCCAAGTAAATGTGCATCCTCAGATGCGCAACCCTGAACAAAACAAGGCATTGTATTTGTCCTCCCATGTTCTCATTCTTCATACCTCTCAAATTATCTCCACTACACACAATGTGTTGCCTCTTCTTAACGTCCACTAAATGTCCATGATTCCTTTTCCTGCCTTTATCACAATCAAAAACAAGAATTCCCATGCATAGAAAAGATATTCTAATAACACTAAAAATATTAAAAATTAACCAAACTTTAATAAATGAATCATCGAATGAATAGAGAACTCACGCCTATTATCTAAGTATTTTTTAATATGCTTAATCAATTGTGGATGGACAAAAAACGACTTCCCTTAGCTTGCAACCATTCCATCCGCTTTGAACTGAGCTACAGAGCGAAAATCTCGAGCATAAAACCTATTTACTTCCTCCTGGGTGCTCATATTATCAATCTACCGAAGCACAACATTTGAAGTCAGTCCAAGGATATTAGTTGGATTTGTCTAGAAACTTTATTAAAGTATTGTTTTTTTGTGAGAATGACTAAGGCCAAATATTAAGTAACACATGTCCTTACCCATACAAAGAAAATTACATTTTTTTGAGTTGTAAAAAGAGGAATCCTTGTAACCAAGAAGAAGAAACAATCATGAGAATGTTCATGTCACTGAATTTGCATTGCCTTTGCCTAGTACCCAGGCGAAGGAAAACATGCTCACTTTTTCCAATGCAGTTAAAATGTTGAACTGTGTAAGCCCATGACCAATGTCAAAAACTCTCAATAAAAAGGAACATTAGTTCAACAGCCTGCAACTTAGATACACTCAAATTATGATTTTTCGGTTCTGAAGTTAGCATTAAGTTTCGAATAATGCTAAAATATAAAAGATAACAAAATTGCAACACATTACTGGACACCAAAAATTTATGTATTTTTAGACAATAGTATTGAACAAGCACAAAGTTGCATATGTACTGCATAAAAAACGAATAAACAAACCATGAGGAAGCAAGCACCCACTGCTGGCCTGAGTCACACAGGCGCACCTCCTCCACCCTTGGACGGCTTCCAGCGTCACCGGAGGGACAATGTCCACATCGTTGACATCCTTCTCCACCACCTTACATGCAGCTTTTCCCACACTTCGGTGTGGCCAACACAGACCAGATCCTCTCCGGCCTTTCACCTAAAGCCTGTTGGTGCATACCTTATATGCCTGAGTACTTGTCCGACTTATTTTGCAATGCAATTTATTTGTCAGCTGGCGCATTTGGCTGAGAGAAACCAGCACGTACAAGCTAGCCAAGCTAAGCTAATCATTCTCCCAGTCATCTTCACAATTTTGCTTCATTCATAGTGGTAACCTCAAGGCTTTGGCATATGCTAATGAGGTGATTGAAGAATCCTGCAATTCTGATAGAATATTTTTCCTGTCAGAGCTAATTATGCGCCAAAACATATTGTCAGCACTTTTCTTGAACCAAGATCTGTAATCCTTGGTAATTTTTCCTCCTTTTCTTGCATATTCAGAACCCAACCGGCCTAAGTGCAACATTGACCTTCAGTACACCCTATAGTATTTAGTATATAACTTCAATACAATATCTAAGAAGAAATGTCAGTTTTTCTCTGTATCTTTAGTGCAATCACTCACGTGACTGTCCCTCGACAAAAATCATTAGGTTTTGGATCCTGCAAGTACAATCTTCTCCTTAAAAAATAGAGCATGTATGTCTGTCACAAATACGTACTCCCTCGGTAAAGAAATATAAGAGTGTTTAGAGCACTAAAGTAGTTATCTAAATGCTCTTATATTTCTTTACAGAGGGAGTACATAAGGAAGAGAAATATATCCGAGAGAGGATTCCTACTTGGTACATGCCATTATATATGGACACTTCATATGAAGAGTACGCCTAAAAATTAGTAGTTTGTATCTGCAAGGCCAACTCCTTGTTAAATAATTTATAACCCATTTAGCACAAGTCAAAACGATCTTATACCGAGAATATTTCCAGGCAATAATAAGGAAATCTGACCCATATCTGTAGCAGAAGAATATTGATTAATGCTTGCACCCATTTGGTGGTGCCCTGTAGCAGAAGAATAAGGAACTGGTAATGTCGGAACCCTCTATCCAAAACTCATCATGTATGCCAAAGAAGTCTGCATAGGAACAAGCGGTTGCTTTCCTTGTCCCATCGAGCACAAGAACAAGATTATGGAGCAGTACGTAAGTAAACTGTTGGGTTAAGGAAATGTGCACAAGCTAGTAAGGCTAGCTTTTTGCAGGAAGCTCGTGAAAACATCAGTCTAAGTACACAAATTCCTTTATAGATCGAAGAACTAACATGCACTACATACCTCATATCTAAATTGTGTTGCTCGTCAACTATATTCATTTGAAAAATACTCTAGCAATTTCAGATTTAATGTATGTCATTCGATTGAATTTTCTCCTGAAGTCTTCCACAATACATAACAATTATAGTAAAAATTTACATAAAGACCAATTTCAGAGAAAAAGAACATTACTTATGATAGTACATGAATTAATATAACACACAATTACCTCTTCAAAAACATGTATTCTACAAGTTGGAACGTCGTACAGGGAAACTGAGACAATTCTAGAACATAAACGACCATGAGAAAGTATCTAGCTAGAGATAATAGATGGGAAATATATCAGGTTATTCTTACCTAATTGGTGGAGTAGTATAACTGTCGAGCGGTGGCTGCCGACCATCACCTAGGGAAATACGAGGACATGAGTCTCAGCTCTCACCTGGAACAACAATTAAAGGAAGAAGTTAGGCAGACACTCATATATGTCATGAACACACACATTTTTCCCATAAAAATATTTTTTCACTATCTAGGATCGGATCAAGCACAAAGATCAAAAAAAAAGAAAGTGCACAAAAATAGGATCTGAAGCGAAAGAAATCGAAGGCATGGCGCTGAGGGCCCCTGTTGTCTTCTTCAAAAGGAAGACCAATCTGCTGGACGCCGTCGATGCTCTCTGCTCATGGCAGCGCACAACGGCACGACCTCGAAACAAAGGACATAGAAGAAGGGACGTGAAACCAATCATTTCCTTTCGGTCCACATATAAGCTCTGCCAGATGAGACGAGGAGGCGTTATGGTCATCAAGGCTTTTTCCCCTACGCCTGGCGGATAGGGTTTCTCTCCTCTTAGGCGATTCCCCTCGTCTCTGAGTCCTACCCGGAAACTCCAGCATTGATCGATCCTGGTACTCGTCCGCCCTCGCCCCCTGCTCTCGTTGCCTCTGCACCGCGACAGCAACGGTGATGGTGTCCCCCTCCGACGCCCACTCCGCCACGGGCGGCAGTGGCGCCGCCGCGGCTGCACGATCGGATCTAGGTGATTTTCTGGAACAGTTGGATCTGAACGACGATGATTTTGCCGATGTGGAGATCGATGAGGATGATCCCGAGATTCAAGAAAGCGTCCGCTGGCTTGCCCTGGCTAGGGTTCAGACTAGCAGGAACTTTAGCCCATCAGCCTTCTACAAGGATATGAGGGCGGCATGGAACCCCGCTTCGGCCAGTTGGCCCTAATCATTTCATCGTCCAAGCATCATGTTTGGGGGACTGGGAGCGCATGATGAAGCAAGGCCCTTGGCTCTTCCGCAACATGGCGGTGCTCTTATGCCCGTATGATGGCTTCAGCAAGGCGGAGGAGGTGGAATTATTTCACATCCCCATCTGGTTGCAGATTCACAAGCTACCAGACCCTTATTGCAAACAAAACATCGTGGAGAAGCTGCTGAAAGATGCTGGAGAAATTATGGAGATGCGTTTGAACGGAAACACCCGTGGTGACTATGTTAGGGTTCGGGTGCGGCATGATATCCGTAAGCCCCTCACAAAGTACGTCAGTATTGTTCGCGCAAAGGAGCGCCAGGTTTACCTGGTTCGATATGAGAAGCTTGCTAGGTTTTGTAAGTTTTGCGGACTGATTGGTCATGATCACAAAGAGTGTGGCCTGGGCATCCATGAGGAGAAGGATCTCAAGTTTGGAGACTGGATCTATGCAGATGCTCCCAATAAGCCTAGACCAGAAGATCGGACTACTAAAGCAACAGGATACGAGCCTATGAAGGCTGATGATAAGGTGGCAGGTAGATCAGAACCGCAATATGCTCCATATGATGCCGAAGTGATGGACACAGCAACGAGCCCGGTCAAGAAAACTAGTGACAGAACTGATGGCGTTCTTGTTCCAAATAGGAGGCTGAATTTGGAGGAGGCCGGGAAGCTACTGGGAGATGTTAAGGAGCTTGATCTGGTGGGGGTGGCCTCACCTACCGGTAGTAACTCAAGCAGCAAGAGGTTGAAAGTGAATACGGACAGTGATAACAATGAGATATCGGCGGCCTCCCTCGAGGAGGACCGCCGGACGCAATGAATATTCTATCATGGAACTGCCGGGGGGGGGGGGGGGACCGCCGGACAGTTCGTGAGGTTTTGGCCCTCTCAAAAGCCAACAACCCCAAGCTAGTCTTTCTTTGTGAGACTAGGCAAGAAGCAGCTAAAGTGGAGAAATTGAAGTGGAGATTGGGCCTAAAAGGCTTTCATGGTGTTAGCAGTGATGGACGAAGTGGTGGTCTTGCTTTGTTCTGGGAGGAGACACTGTCAGTGACAGGGCTCGAATCGTGTAACAGATTTATTGATATTAGAGTTCATGATGCGGGTTCCGATACTACTTGGAGAGGAACCTTTGTGTATGGTGAACCGCGAGTGGAAAATCGTCAGCGTATGTGGGATCATCTTTGTCGTCTGAGAGCAATTTCACAAGATCCTTGGGTGGTGTGTGGCGACTTCAATGAAGCCTTATGGCAGCATGAACATCTCTCAAGAACGACTAGATCAGAGTCTCAAATGGAAGTGTTCAGAGATTGCTTGGTAACTTGTGAGCTACAGGACCTAGGGTTTTTGGGGCTTCCCTATACATACAATAATGGCTAGGAAGGCCATCGCAATGTCCAGGTGCGTCTTGACAGGGCTTGTGCGGATGAGGCACTGCGGGATCTTTTTCCGGCGGCTCGAGTTGTGCACTTAGTCACCTCGTGCTCGGATCATAGCCCGCTCTTGATAAATCTTGAGGGGGTGCAGGAGCAGAGGCATAGGCCGACAATATCAAGGTATGAGATCATGTGGGAGCGCGATGTCAAGCTCCCTTCAATCATCTCTGAAGCATGGGCTAGTCATCGGCCAGCTGGTGATTTGGGATCAATTTCCATCTCATTAAAACAGGTCATGGGAGATTTGAAGCAACGGAGCAAAGCTACTTTCGGGAATGTGCTGAAAGAGATCGAACGGTTGTGGGGCCAACTTTCTGACCTGCAGCTGTCAGGAGCGGACCAAGCTCAACTTCGGTCTAAAATGAATGAACTAGATGAGTTGCTGTACCGTGAGGAGATGATGTGGCTTCAACGGTCTCGTATCACTTGGTTGAAGGAGGGGGAACGTAACACTAAATATCTTCATCGTCGGGCACTATGGCGGGCGAGGCGAAACCTTATATAGAGACTTATGAAAGCTGATGGCTCGTGGTGCGTGGCGCCGTCGGAGATGGAAAGAATGGCAAGCTCATACTTCAAAGAGGTTTTTACTAAGGATCCGACATTGGATCCGAACGAGGTACTGGATACTATCACCCTTAAAGTCTCGATGGAGATGAATGAGGCTTTATGCAGAGCGTATACGGAGGAGGAGATATCCAATGCGTTGTTTCAGATTGGCCCGTTGAAAGCTCCGGGATGTGATGGGTTTTCGGCCAGGTTTTACCAACGGAACTGGGATACTCTCAAGGAGGAAATTGTGGCAGCCGTGCAGGAGTTCTTTACCAGTGGTGTCATGCCGGATGGTGTTAATGACATGACCATTGTGCTAATTCCCAAAGTGCCACACCCAAGAGAGCTCAAGGATTTCAGACCCATTAGCCTATGCAATGTGGTGTATAAAATTGTCTCTAAGTGCATGGTAAATAGGCTTCGGCCGCTTCTAAATGAGCTCATTTCAGAAAATCAGAGTGCCTTCATCCCCGGGAGGCTTATTTCTGATAACTCTATCATCGCATTTGAATGTATTCATCACGTCCAAAACGTCAGATCTAATTCTCCACCGTTGTGTGCTTACAAACTGGACCTGTTAAAGGCTTATGATCTTGTTGACTGGAACTTCCTGGAGAGGGCTCTGTCCAAGTGGGGTTTCAGTGATGTTTGGATATCCCGTGTGATGGCGTGCGTTACATCTGTGAAGTACTCTGTGAAATTTAATGGTAAGTTATTGGAGCCTTTCTCCCCCTCAAGAGGGCTCTGCCAAGGTGACCCCTTATCACCCTTTCTCTTTCTCTTTGTGGCTGATGCTCTATCTGCCCTGTTACATAAATCAATGAGAGAAGATGGCCTACAAGGGGTTAAGATATGCAGGACTGCTCCGGTTATTTCACATTTGTTGTTTGCAGACGACTCAATTCTGTTTTTTCAAGCTTCGGAACAGCAAGCTAACTTGGTTAAGAGTGTGTTGAACATGTATTCGGCGGCAACTGGACAATTAATTAACCCGTTGAAGTGCTCCATCCTCTTTTCTGAAAACTGCTTGCCAACTGTGGTACATGAGGTTAAGTCGGTCTTGGAGATAACCCAGGAAGTTTTTGAGCCTAAGTACTTGGGCCTCCCGGTCCCGGAGGGAAGATTACATAAAGGAAACTTTGAAACCATCCAGGATCGGTTACGCAAGAAACTTATTGATTGGAGCGAGCAATACGTGTCCTCTGGAAATAAGGAGATTTTGATCAAGGCTGTCGCACAGGCTATACCTACTTATGTTATGAGTGTCTTTAAGTTACCTGCATCAGTATGTGATGAGCTGACTCGTATGATTCGCCAGTATTGGTGGGGCGTCGAGAACGGGATGAAGAAGATGGCATGGATGAGTTGGGACAAGTTGTGATTACCGAAGCCTATGGGTGGCATGGGGTTTAAGGATATGAGGGCTTTCAATCAAGCTTTACTGGCCAAACAAGCTTGGTGTTTAATAGATACGCCGGATAGCCTGCGTGCATGGCTCATGAAAGCTCGATACTACCCGTCTGGACAGTTGTTGGATACTTCGTTCTCTGGCAATGGTTCTTCAGTTTGGAAGGGTATCCTACATGGTCTTGATCTGTTGAAGCAAGGTGTTATTTGGAGGGTCAGCAATGGAGCTAACATACGCACATGGAGGGACCCCTGGATCCCCCGGCCGTCAACGTTCCGCCCTATTACCCCTAAGGGAAACTGTTGACTGAACCGGGTGGCGGATTTCATTGATGAGAACGGTGCTTGGCGTGTTGATCGTCTTCGGGAATTTTTCTGGCCGATGGACGTGGACTATATACTAAAGATCAGGACTTCATCGCGTAACCGCGATGATTTTGTTTCCTGGTACCCGGAGAAGACTGGACTATTCTCCGTAAGGAGTGCATATAAGCTGGCAACATGCGATCACAACATCGCTTTTGCCAATGGATCGTCGAGCACAAACCCAGCTGGGGATCGCGTGATATGGAACTGTATCTGGGCGGCTAATGTACCCCAGAAGATGAAGATTAATGCTTGGAGAGTGGCTACCGGCACGCTAGCAACACAACAATGCAAAAACCGGAGGCACTTGGCGACCAGATCCCTATGTCCTCTTTGTGGGGTTGAGGAGGAATCTACATTCCATGCTTTGGTTGCTTGCACGCACGCAAGAACATTGTGGATCAAGATGCGTCGGAGGTGGCCTTTGCCGGAGGATGGAGTTCTGGTTGATAACGGGAAGGAATGGCTCATGTCACTTCTCAGCGTATGCTTGGAGGCAGTCGCAGACATGGTAATCTTGTTGATTTGGAGGATTTGGCAGATCCGTAATGATATATATCATGGCAAGGAAGCACCCCCAGTGCTGGCCTCCGTTGAATTCTTGGACAGCTACTACAAATCTATCAACTTGGCAGGCAAATTTACTGTGGAGGAGATTGTCAAAGGTAAGATGCCCTCGGCAGCCCCGGTGGCACCGCGCCAAAAAGTTGTGGCAATTGCCCTGCCATGGCCGGCACCACCGCGAGGATCTGTGGCCCTGTCCGTCGATGGCTCCTTCTAGGCCGATGACGGCTCTGCGGCGGTTGGGATGACACTTAGGAACCATGAGGGGGTCATCCTCTTTGCAGCTTACAGATATGTTTTTCACTGCAATGATCCTTTGGAGGCGGAACTACATGCGATGATGCAAGGTATGGCGTTGGCCATTGAGCACTCCGAGGCCCCGGTGGTTCTTCAATCGGATTCATCCGAAGCTTTATCATGTCTGGCTATGGATGCTCTCCAACGGTCAGCTTACGACCATTTAGTGATGGAGATCAAGCACTTATCTGGTATTAGGGAGTTTGTTCCTCAGAAACTTAGTCGTGTTCAAAATAGAGTTGCCGATCGTCTGGCAAACTATAGTCGTACGGAGCGTGCTACTGCTGTGTGGCTAGGCTCGATTCCTCCTTGCATTGAGGATGTATGGCCTCTCGACTGTAACTCTATGAATTTGCAATAAAAACTCCCTTTACCCTCGCAAAAAAAAGAGATGAGACGAGGAGGCAAGCAGGCATGGACATCATGTACCTTGGTGAATCCCTCGGTTGCCACTGGCGCCGGTCTGCCTCTCGAAAAAGAGGACCACCCGCTAGTGGCCGTCATCCAAATCGCGTTCCTGTTCACCTTAGGTGGCCTGCTATGCGCCTATGCCAGGGTCGTGGAGAAGGTAGCGAGGCACCGACGGAACAAGATCAGGGCCCCATCCTAGGCAGGCGGCGCCATCCACGTCGGGCATGAAGAGAGCCGATGGGAAGGAGGGGAGGTGGGGTAGAAGGGGAGAACAGCGGCGTTTCAGGATTGCAGGCAGGGGGACGTGCGAGGTGAGTGTTTTTTTCACCGGTTTCTGTTGTGTTGCCTACACAGATATATAGGAAAACAAATAGGTGGAAGCGAGGGGAAAAAATCAATCGAGGGGCCTTTAAGAGTAGAGATTAGTTAATTGGATTTTTCTTTAAAGTTTGTTATTTGTTTCCTTAAAATTTATTATATGTTTCCTAAATCAAATTGCATTGATGGGATGGATCGGTAGATTTGGGTAGTATGTTATTTGTTTCCTTCACATCCATTATATGTTTCCTAAAGCAAATTGCATTGATGAGATGGATCGTTTGATTTGGGTAATTTAGTAAAGTTAGATTTGTGCCTCTTGTACGGTAGGAAAGTGTTTGTTTAGAAGGAAATAGTGAAAAAAAACCCGGTGGGGTGGTGGGAGGGGGACGAAAAAAACACGAAAGTGGTGGGAGGATGACGAAAATAAAATGAAGGTGGGAGGATGACGAAAAAAACCAGCGAAAAAAAACCGCACAGACTATTCACCAAGTCGTCCGTTAGGAGTAGAAATAATTGTTTTTCTTGGCGCCGTGACGAAAGAGCTTACAAAGAATTTATCTTTACTTCCATAGTTGTATCAAGAGAACATATCTGGTCAGGTGTCCACCTGGGAGAAACCTAATGACAAGATGAATTTATCTTTCCTTCCATAGTTGTATCAAGAGAACATATCCCGTTACCTTCCTAAGAACAGCAGGTGCTGGCATCGATCGAGGTACCGGATCGGGTGCAGCCCCATGCACGTATTCTTCCTGTTCTTTCTGTCGGTGCGAGAGCCAGGGTTCGGCGGCAGGGCACGGCGGGATTTCCTCGTCTCTCCACCGGACGGGCAGCCAAGATCCGAGCGCCAATGGCTGGCCGGGGGAACGGGCCGCCGCCGGGGAGTGTGAAGCAGTCGTCGGGCTGAAACCGGTGCCTAAGCAGGTCGCGCCCGGGACGGCTGCGGCGTCAAGGCCGCCGGTTCAGCACCCGCCGGCCGCCGGGGCCTCGGCCCTGCAGCCCCGTGCAGCGACGGCTGCCGCGGGACGAGGTACGGGCCTGCCAGGGCATAGGCCGCAGGCGCAGGGGCCGGCCGCGGTCGCTGCTGCAGGCCGGGGCGGTGCTGCTCTGGTTGTGGCGGTGGCTGCGGGGCGTGGCGGCGCTGCGCAAGGGCCAAGGCCGCCGCCGCACGGGCCTACCGTCGTGCCTCCCCGCAATCAGGTTCAGACGCACGGGCAGCAGCATCGGGGTGCGCCGCCGCCCCACTACGTCGCGAGGCTGACGCAAAAACGGCCTGGGCCGATGCAGACGCAAGCATCGCCACCTCAGTCTGACAACGTGGGTGCTCGTGGTGCGGGGTTGTCTAGTCGCCCGGCCAACCGTGCTGCTAATGGTCCGCTCCGGGGTCAATGGGGTGACGATGGATACAATGCATATGGTGATGGCCAACACCGCGGATCATCGTCATCTCGTGGCGGCCGTGGATATGCTTGGCAGAGTGATGACATTGTTGAGAGACCGTTTCTCAGCCCTCCGGAAGGCTTTGTCGAGGGGGCATCTGGCCCAGACTATCGGCATCGAGGTAGATACCGCGGTCATCGTGGCAGTCGAGGGGGTCGGTACAGGCACCGCCAGCCTCCTCTTCCTGTCGTTGTTGAGCAGACGGCCTCCGCGGAGACGGCCGATCCTGGTCACACGTTGGAGCTTTCCGGTCAGGCTATGGAGGTGGTGACTGTGTTGGCTACTGCTCAGCTACGAGGGACTGAGGCCACGGTCGAGGCTGTTGACAGGGCGGATTCTGATAGAGCATCCAAGTGGGCCCGCAAGAAGGAGAAGATGTTGTGCTATCGTTGTGGTGAGAAGGGCCACTTTATCGCGGAATGCGTGACTGAGCTTTGTGATACTTGCCTCAAGCCAGCACATGACTCGGGGGAATGCCCTATTCTGCGTGATCAGGTGCCTTCCATTACCATCTATGGAGTGTATTGTGCCGAGTTGATGTTCTTTGAGTCTCCTAGTGAGAGGGAGATCCCCGAGGAGACCGAGAGCATGACCACTGGGATTGTGAAAGTGACCAAAAGTGATGTTTCTGAGAATCAGATTGTGCAGAGGCTTAAGTAGTTAGTTCCAGGTGACTACCAGTGGGAACTTGTCAGTCTCGAGGCCAACATGTATAAGGTTGACTTCCCTTCTGTTGAGGATTTGCAGAGACTTCTGAGTTTCGGACTGTGCAGAGTGCCTGACACAGAATGTATCCTGGAGTTCCATGAGTGGAAGAAGGTTGAGCCACAGGGCAAGCCTCTTACTCAGGTATGGCTACGTTTCTCTGGGGCTCCCTCGAAGCCAATGCAGGATGCTCGGGTTGTTGCGAGTCTGGGTATCTTGGGGGGAAAACTGAGAGAGCGGATATGGCCTTTACCTGAGCTCACGGGGTGGCCCATTTGTTGGTGAGTGTTCTGGAAATTGAGTTTGTGCCTGATGTGGTTAAGTGGACATATAGGGGCGAAATATTCAAACTCGAGATTGAGTTCGAGGATACCGATCTTTTCATTGAGGCCATCGCTGGAACTGATGTAGACATGCACGAGGGAGATGATACCTCTGGTGCTAAGGAGGCGCCATCGGATGAGCTTGGACGAGAGGTGTACAACGGTTCGGGGTCCGTCTCTCAGATGCCCGGGGCGGAACGACGCCATCCTCTTCGGTGCCGATGAACGCCCTAAGATTCAGGTCGTTTGAGCCAGCTTCTGCTCCTCCCAGACTCTGGAGTGACCGGGTGGAGTCCGATGACGCGCTTGAGCTTCCTCCTTTGGATTTTGATGCTGCTGATGGTCCAGTGCTCGGGGGCTCGGAGGTGATTGCCTCTGTGATGACATCGGTAGATGGAGGGGGAGGAGCTTGGGCAGGAGGCCCCTCTTTCTCCCGCTCTGACCGTTGTCTCATCCAGGGTGACGGGGGCCCTCCCTAGGCGGGGAGTTTCACTAGGTAGTAATGATAGTGAAATCTCTAAATCTGTAAATGATATCCTCGATTTGGAAGCGGAACGCACTTTAGAAATGATTAAAAACTTAGCAGCTGTCAAGCTCATGAATGATTCCGATATCGATGCATTGGGAGTTAGGGTGCTCGATAATTTTTGTGCGGATCTTGCACCATCTTCCATTCCTGAGTCGGAGGAAGAGGATGATACTTTCGAGGCTGAAGTAGTTAGATCCACGGAACCCGGTTCTGAGGACCGGGTGGAGGATCAACACAACCTAAACGCAAGTGGAAGCGGAAGATTTACCCTGCTTCGGCGGTGCGCAGGAGTGCTAGGATCCGTACTTCTAAAAAAATCATGACGAAATATGAGAGGCATCTTTTGGAATAGCAGAGGTCTAAAAGACTTGGCTAAAAGAAGGTTCCTTGCAGATGCTTCCATTGAGTTGAAGTTAGATTTTATTGCACTATCGGAAACTGGTAGAGATAATTTTTTCCCCACAGTTTCTTAGTACTTTATCAGGTGGTGTTGATTTTGATTGGCCATGCCTTCCTCTGGGAGGAAGATCGGGTGGGATCTTACTTGGAGTTAGATGTGAATCGCTGGAAGTGTGAAGCGTAGTGATGGGAGATTTCGTAGTTAAATTTCGGGTTAGATCAAAGGCCGATGTGTTTAATTGGGCACTGGTGGCGGTATATGGTGCCGCACAGCCCGAACTCAAACCGGAGTTTTTGGCAGATCTAGTTCGAATTTGCGGTTCTGAGCAGCTTCTGATCTTGGTTGGTGGTGATTTCAACATAATTAGAAGGAGGGAGGAAAAGAAAAATGATAACTTCGATGGTCGATGGTCGTTTATGTTAAATACCATTATTGAAAGCTTGGATCTGAGAGAGATAGAGCTTTCGGGTAGAAAATTTACCTCGGCTAATACCTTGCCAAAACCCGACGTTTGAGAAGTTGGATCGAGTCCTTACAAGCATCGACCGGGAACAGAAATTTCCCTTGGTAACGGTCCAGGCGCTTTCGCACGGAATTTCTGACCACACACCTTTACTGGTGGATTCCGGTGAGGCAACCCACGCGGGGAAAAAAAACTCTTTTTCCTTTGAACTGGCGTGGTTTGAAAGAGAAGGCTTGTCCGATCTGGTAGCCAGGGAATGGGCTAAGGATGCAAGAGGCCGGACTTCGGTTGAGCGCTGGCAGAATGAGATAAGGCACTTGAGGAGCTTTTTGCGTGGGTGGGCTAAGCATCTTAGTGGGATTTATAAGGTTGAAAAGGAAAGGCTCCTTACACTTATTCAGTCCCTAGATTTAAAAGCCGAGTCCACAATCCTTCCGACCATGGAGCTTAATGCTAAACTTGAGGCGGAGATGTGATTGAAAGAGCTTCTCCGTGAAGAGGAATTGAAGTGGGCGCTGCGGGCTAAGGTTCGCAAAGTTGTCCAGGGGGACGCGAACACTCAATTCTTTCACATGATCGCTAATGGCAAGCATAGAAAAAAAGGATCTTTCAGCTTGAACAAGAAGAAGGAACGATTTTAGGACATGAAAACCTAAAATTATACATAACCGAATACTACAAGCAGCTGTTTGGGCCTCCGGAGGATAATTGTCTATCCCTGGATGAGTCTAGGATTGAGGATGTTCCTCAACTAGCTGCAGATGAAAATGCGATCTTGACTGCTCCTTTTTCGGAGAAAGAGGTGTTTGAAGCCATTTCACAGATGAAAAATAATAAGGCTCCAGGACCGGATGGATTTCCGGCGGAGTTCTATAAAAAGTGCTGGCATATTATTAAGGGGGATTTGTTACCGATGTTCCATGATTTATTCTCTGGACAACTTCAGTTATTTCACCTGAATTTTGGAACGATAACTCTGCTTCATAAGAAAATAGAGGTTGTGAGAGTAGAGCAATTTAGGCCGATCTGTCTTCTTAACGTTAGTTTCAAAATTGTCACCAAGGTTGTGACTAGTAGGCTCACACAGATTGCGCATTCTGTGGTGCAGCACTCCCAAACTGCTTTCATGCCGGACAGAAGCATCCTTGAAGGGGTTGTGGTCCTTCATGAAACGCTCCGCGAAATTCACATGAAAAAACTAGATGGAGTTGTTTTTAAGGTGTATTTCGAGAAAGCGTACGATAAAGTAAAATGGCTTTTCCTTCAACAAGCCTTGCGTATGAAAGGTTTCGATGAAGCCTGGTGATGACAGGTAGAGTCCTTCACGCAAAAGGGGAGTGTTCGAATTAAAGTGAATGACGACATAGGTCATTATTTCCAGACACATAAGGGCCTGAGACAAGGGGATCCGATGTCTCCTATTTTGTACAACATTGTAGTTGATCTGTTGGCAATTCTAATAGGAAGGCTAAGGGCGCTGGTCAGGTGGGTGGCTTGGTGCCTCATCTAGTAGATGGAGGTGTGTCCATCCTACAGTACGTCGATGATACGATCATCTTTATGGAGCATGACTTGGAAAAAGCGAGAAATATGAAGCTGGTGTTATGCTTATTCGAACAATTGACCGGGTTAAAGATTAACTTCCATAAAAGCGAATTATTCTGCTTTGGAAGAGCCAATGAGGAACAAGAGGCTTATAGGGAATTGTTTGGGTGCGAATTGGGGGTTTTACCTTTTACATATGTGACGCCCCCAATTCAATCGTACACTAATCATGCATGCAAACATGTACGATCAAAATCAGGGACTCACGGGAAGATATCACAACACAACTCTAAAAATATAAATAAGTCATACAAGCATCATAATACAAGCCAGGGGCCTCGAGGGCTCGAATACAAGTGCTCGATCATAGACGAGTCAGCGGAAGCAACAATATCTGAGTACGACATAAGTTAAACAAGTTTGCCTTAAGAAGGCTAGCACAAACCGGGATCAGATCGAAGAGGCGCAGGCCTCCTGCCTCGATCCTCCTAAACTACTCCTTGTCGAAGTCGGCGCCCGCACGTAGTAGTAGGCACCTCCGTGTAGTAGGAGAAATCGCCGATGGTGGTGTCTCGCCTGGGCTCCAAAGATCTGGTTGCGACAACCGGGAAGAAAGGAAAAGGGGGGAAAGAGGGAGAAAAGTAACCGTGAGTACTCATCCAAAGTACTCGCAAGCAAGGATCTACACTATATGCAGGGGTATCTGTGTAAAGGGGCAATATCGGTGGACTGAACTGCAGAATGCCAAAATAAGAGGGGGATAGCTAGTCCTGTCGAAGACTACGCTTCTGGCTGCCTCCATCTTGCATCATGTAGAAGAGAGTAGATGGTAAGTTCACCAAGTAGCATCGCATAGCATAATCCTACCCGGCGATCCTCCCCTCGTCGCCCTGTGTGAGAGCGATCACCGGGTTATATCTGGCACTTGGAAGGGTGTGTTTTATTAAGTATCTGGTTCTAGTTGTCATAAGGTCAAGGTACAACTCCGGGTCATCCTTTTACCGAGGGACACGACTATTCGAATAGATAAACTTCCCTGCAGGGGTGCACCACATTACCCAACACGCTCGATCCCCTTTAGCCGGACACACTTTCCTGGGTCATGCCCGGCCTTGGAAGATCAACACATCACAACCCCACCTAGGCACAACAGAGAGGTCAGCACGCCGGTCTAAATCCTATGCGCGCAGGGGTCTGGGCCCATCGCCCATTGCACACATGCATGTTGCGTACGCGGCCGGAGAGCAGACCTAGCAACCTCCATTACAAAGGAAGTTGCGTTACGCGGTCCAACCAGCGCGCCGCCGATCGCCGACGCCAAGAAGGCTTCGGCCGATACCACGACGCCAGTGCCCATAAGCTGTTCCCGCGTAGTTGGTTAGTGCGTATAGGCGGTGGCCGACTCGAGATCAAATACCAAGATCTCGTTAAGCGTGTTAATTGAAGTATCCGTGAACGCCGACCAGGCCTGGCCCACCTCTCTCCTAGGTGGTCTCAACCTGCCTGTCGCCCGCCAGAAGTAACAATCGGGGCCGTCGGGAACCCGGGCCCACCTCATGGGATGGAGCCACCTGCCCTTCACCCCCATCTCCTAACAGTATCATAAGTAATGTAACAGTATAAAGTATATAGCATATGCCCGTGATCACCTCCCAATGTGATCACGGCCCAGTAGTATAGCATGGCAGACGGACAAGAGTGTAGGGCCATTGATGGAATACTAGCATCCTATACAAACATTTAGTATTGCAGGTAAGGGTAACAACTTTAGCAACAATGACAGGCTATGCAGTAGAATAGGATTAACCGAAAGCAATAACATGCTACACTACTCTAATGCAAGCAATAGAGAGAAGGAATAGGCGATATCTGGTGATCAAAGGGGGGGCTTGCCTGGTTGCTCTCGCAAGGAGGGGTCATCTTCGATGTAGTCGAACACACGAACATCGGCAGCGGTCTCGGAGTCTACCAGAAAGAAGTAACGAAGGGGGAACACAATAAATAACAGAGCAATCAAATGTAACACAAAGCAAGACGCGGCAATACATTGTGCTAGGGGTGACCTATCACAGGGATAGGTGATACCGGCTAAAGGGGAAACATCCGGGAAAGTATTCCCAGCGTATGGCATAATCGGACAAACGAATCGGAGGGGGAATGTTGCATGTTTGCTATGTTATGGATGCGCGGCGGACGAACGGGCTGCGTAACCGGATTCGTCTTGTCGTTTTGAGCAACTTTCATGTACAAAGTATTTTCATTCGAGCTACGAATTATTTTATATTAATTTTCAAAGTTTTAAACCATTTTCTAGAATTAACAGATTAATTTAATTCAAAAATATTTATTATGTCATCATGACATCAGCGGTCAACTTTGACCGTTGACCAGTCAAACTAACAAGGGGGGTCCCGTGTGTCATAGGTTGCTCACTAATTAACATCTAACACTTTAATTAGCAAGTTAATTAGATTTAAATAGTTAACTAAACATAGTTAACTAAGTTAATTAATTTTTAATTAATTAATTAATCATATATATTTTTCCTTTTTTTTCTTTTTGTTTTCTAACTGGGGCGTGGGGCCTGGTGGTCAGTGACCCATCTGGCCACCTCCCGCCTGCGCAACAACGCACGCAAGTAAGGGGTAGGGGGCTCGACGGCAGTGACCTGGGGTCCGGCCGAAACGGTCGGCAACGCGCGACACCGGCGTGGTCGGGGCCATAGCGGCACAGACGCGACGGGGCCAGAGCAGCAAGGGAGGCGGGCGTGGTCATGGGCGGTGGTTGCGGCGCGCAATGCGGAGCGGGAAGGGCGGTGGCAGGCGCGGGCAGAGTGGTGACGGCCATAGGCGGGCGCGGTCGGGACGAGCTACCAGCGGTTGCAGGCGCAGCATAGCAGCAGGGGGAAGGCGCGGCTGGGCGTGTGGTGGATGCGCGAGGGGCGCGCGGTGACCGCTTTGCAGGGCTGTGGCTGGGCGTGGATGTTGCCGTGACGTGCGAGGAGGAGGAGAGGTCGGGGGGAGGCCTCACCGCGGGGCCGTGGGGTCAAGGGCAATGGGGCATGGGGAGGAGGTCGGGGATGCGACGGCGAGGCAGCAGGGCGACGGTGGTGGTGCTCCAGTGAGGGGTATCGAGGACGGCGACGTGCGTCGAGGTGATGGGGTCGGGAGCGGCTCCGGGCTCAGGGCGGTCCGGAGGGAAGGAGGGTTGAGGAGGCGGGCGCCGGCGCCGACGGGGCAGAACTAGGCGGCGTCGGGGTTCGGCGACGGAGGTCGGCGGTGGGCGGCGGGGCTGTGCCTGATCTGGATCGGGGGCGCCAAGGAAGGAGACGAGGGGGAAAGGGGAATCGTGGGGGAGTGTGGGTTACGGGTTAGTGTTTCAGGGGTGGGGAGGGCCATATAGGCCAGGGCAACTGGGCCGGCCAGCTGGGCCGAATGGCCCAGTGGAGGGGGGGGGGCTTCTCAAACTTTGATTTGTTTTGGTTTAGTTCTGTTGATTCATTTCTTTTTATTTATTTCTCCCTGTTTTATTTTAGTTACATTTTATTTTAGTTTTAATAAAATATACACTTAGCATCTAAATTAATATCTCAACTAAGTCCATAGTCACAAAAAGTCTAGTCCCCAAATAACTTAGTTTGACAATTCATTAATTATAAAAGTTATTTAAATAATCATTTTTGCTACTATTTTAATTAATATAGTGCACTTAAATACTTTACAGAAGTGTGGTTTCTTCACCAATATTTAGTATGGACTATCTGCCACAATCCAAACATTTTTGTTTTATTGTTTGAAAACTTTTGTTGTTTGTTTTTATTTTTAAAATTTGAACTGGGTTTCGAACTGACGCGAGTTTATCAACAGTAAACCGAGGTGATGTGGCATCATTAGCAGAGGTTCACTGTAGCTTAACTATCCGGGCGTCACAATTCTCCTCCACTACAAGAAATATCGTCCCGAGATTTAGGAGCGGGAGTAAGGGGGAAATTTGTGGTAGTGAAATTCTAACGGTTCTTCTCGGTCTTGGTTGCTTTCCTCGAAGAGGTCGATTCATTACATTGATGTCTTCATTCCTCTGCTTCAGGTCATCGAGATGAAGTCATCATCTTTTCTTCGGAAATTTCATCGTACTTAAGGGAGGACAAGGGGTAACTTCGGAGTAACGGACCTTCAAGGTTGACTATCTGGCAGATTACTCAGGGAATGTGGTAGAAAGTAACCCTCGAATAGATACTTAAGAAAATATCGAAAGTAAAGTAAGAAGGTACCATGAGAAGTTTCCAATGGGCAAGCAATCGTTCGATGGCCTAATCAGAAGGTGAAAGGGGTTCAGAGCAATGAGAATAAGTATTGCGTCTGATACCAGATTAGATCACTAGGCAGGTGGCTCATGATCTTTCATACGAAGCCAAGCGTGAGGAATAACTTTAGAAACATGGGTGTATAGGAGAGTCGGGTTTCGATCCTGTGGAACTGTGGGTTATGGGCCCACCATGTGGGTTAAAAGTAGGAGGAGCGGTGACATCTTGCATGGTCATGATAGTAAGGCAGGTCAGAGGGCAGCCCGTCGATTATGTCAGCAACAATGTCGGTACCAAGGGCGAGGGACGAAGAGAACCATTTTCCTGCTCATTGAATGAGGCAGACCAATAGGCAAAGTTCTCGTCCATCGGTGGCTACCGGAGTGTCATCAACAATTGTAACAGGGTCTTGCTGACAGGATTGTACACTGAGGTGTTTACATAAGCAGGAGAATATTACTGCTTAGATCATATAGATCATAAGAAACGTTAAACCAACAAATGGAAAGGAAAAAAATATGATTATCAGATTAAACAGAACAATGGAAAGGAAAATGTGTTTAAACACATTTTTCAAGGGTATATCCTTCCCAAGGACAAGCAGTGCATGATATCCAGGACAAGATATTATGTAGAAAACTCCTTAGGTAGGGGAGAGAAATTTCATGACATTACCCATACAGTGGTGTTTGGATAACTGAGCAGGAAACATTTAGCATTGGGCTTCAAATGTTCTTGTTGAAAATCGGAGTACCATAGACATGCTTCGAGATAGCATTGACATGGTCATCAGTTGAAGATCAGACTTTGGAAACACCAATGATCCATCAGGAATAACTTGTAGAATAAGTCTTACAATTTCCTCATGGAAGAATGGATAACCTTGCTGAAAAGGAATCTATAACAATAGGGCCTCCGGCCAGGTGTGCTAGGCATGACACCACCTTACCAGGTGATACGTCTCCAACGTATCTATAATTTTTTATTGCTCCATGCTATATTATCTATTGTTTTGGACAATATTGGGCTTTATTTTCCACTTTTATATTATTTTTGGGACTAACCTATTAACCGGAGGCCCAGCCCAGAATTGCTGTTTTTTTGCCTATTTCAGTGTTTCGAAGAAAAGGAATATCAAACGGAGTCGAAACGGAATGAAATCAACTGGATAAGTTATTTTTGGAAGGAAAGCTACCGGAAAAACTTGGAGTGCACGCCAGGGGAGTCCCGTGCTGCCCACGAGGGTGGGGGGGGGGCGCCCACCCCCCTAGGGCGCGCCCCCTACCTCGTGGACAGCCCGGAGGTCCACCAACGTACTTCTTTCACCCATATATACCCACGTACCCTAAAACTTTCGGGAATAGAATAGATCGGGAGTTCCACCGCCGCAAACTCTGTAGCCACCAAAAACCTCTCGGGATCCTGTTTCGGCACCCTGCCGGAGAGGAGGAACCCTCACCGGTGGCCATCTTCATCATCTCGGCGCTCTCCATGACGAAGAGGGAGTAGTTCACCCTCGGGGCTGAGGGTATGTACCAGTAGCTATGTGTTTGATCTCTCTCTCTCTCTCTCGTGTTCTTGATTTGGCACGATCTTGATGTATCGCGAGCTTTTCTATTATAGTTGGATCTTATATTGCTTCTCCCCCTCTACTCTCTTGTAATGGATTGAGTTTTCCCTTCGAAGTAATCTTATCGGATTGAGTCTTTAATGACTTGAGAACACTTGATGTATGTCTTGCCGTGCGTATCTGTGGTGACAATGGGATATCACGTGATTCACTTGATGTATGTTTTGGTGATCAACTTGCGGGTTCCGCCCATGAACTTATGCATAGGGGTTGGCACACGTTTTCGTCTTGACTCTCTGGTAGAAACTTTGGGGCACTCTTTGAAGTACTTTGTGTTGGATTGAATAGATGAATCTGAGATGTGTGATGCATATCGTATAATCATACCCATGGATACTTGAGGTGACATAGGAGTATCTAGGTGACATTAGGGTTTTGGTGGATTTGTGTCTTAAGGTGTTATTCTAGTACGAACTCTAGGGCTGTTCGTGACACTTATTGGAATAGCCCAACGGATTGATTGGAAAGAATAACTTTGAGGTGGTTTCGTACCCTACCATAATCTCTTCGTTTGTTCTCCGCTATTAGTGACTTTGGAGTGACTCTTTGTTGCATGTTGAGGGATAGTTATTGTTGGGTTCTACGGTAGGGTGCGTCGACTGCAAATTAAAAATTCCTACGCGCAGAACATCCAGGAACATGCTACGGGAGATGGATCACAGTTCGTTACCACTAGACGCGCAGTGCCGTGCAGCGGAAGAAGAGTTGGGGCAGCGCGTCCGCATGGATCGTCTCCTCCTCGTCCGATCTCCCTCGAACAACTGGTCGTCCGATCCCACGTACGAGTTCGCCGGAGCGACGCAAGTGCACCGCCTCTAACAGTATCCGCGTGTGCAGGAGGAACACCGTGCGGCGGACTGCTAGGTCCGATCACATAGTCGGCGGCGAGTGGAGGTGGCTATTCGCAACACATCCAAACCCTAGTCGCAGCGCCGAAGCGATCAACTTCATGAGTGTGCCGCACCTCCACTTTATATAGGCGTCCATCGCAGGCTCAACACTTGGGCCTCGCACGGACTCTAAAGCCCAAAGTCTACTCGGTCACGTTCCTAGTCCAGTTCGGATCACATCCGACCAGTGTCCTACGAACCGACCTCGTAGGTTCCTTCCCTTAAGCGCGGACCCTTAGGTTCAAGTCGGCTTGGTCACGATTCGGATCACCTCGACCTGACGGTTGGTAGCGGCCTCTAGCAAGGCGTGCCGACCACCAAGCAGACTATGAAGCTGGTTAGGCGAACACTGCCTAACGTGTCACACTTTTGTTCCCTTTGCCACACGATATATGTTGTCGGGCTCAAAGCGAGACTGTCATCCTTGTGCTAGCCCGACCTCTTTCTCGTTCGGTGATACTGACCACAAACCGGATTATCTCATAATCCTTGTCGCATGGCCATGCTTATCCTGGTCGGATCACGAGGGGCCCAGTATATCTCTCTGATCGGAGGGCAAATCCCATCTTGCTCGACCATGTCTCGCAGCATGGGACTGGACAAACCGAAACCTACCTTTGTAACTACCCGATCACGGAGTAGCGTTTGGTCGGCCCAAAGCAAGTCTTTCACCATCCAGTACATGCGTCGGCTCAGGTCTCGAGGACATAGAACATATGTTGTACTAGAGACTGACATATGACATATCGCTGCGTCTCATAGTTGGGTCTGTCCGACTCGGACCTTATCTCGACTCGGACCCGACTACGTCGAATCCGACTAGACCTTTCCAAGTCCATATTATCCGGTTAGCATCCAATGCTCCATGGCTAGTGAGACCAAGCCATCGACCGTGTCATATGCCAGTCTAGTCAGCTGCGCGTCCACACAACCCTTTCAACTAGGGACCTTTTAGGACAGTCATCATACAATGCATAGTCCCACAAACAAGTCACATACTTGTTGATACACATCATTGATAATGTCCAAGGACTATCTTTATTCATAAACACATAGGAAATATCATCATACATGATTGCCTCTAGGGCATATCTCCAACAATCTCCCACTTGCACTAGAGTCAATCAAATAGACATCGAATGCCCATAGCTCTAACGTGCCCCTCATGCCTGGGTTGTGGAAGCGGCTTAGTCAACGGATCTGCAACATTTGCATCAGTGTGAATCTTGCATAACTCTACATCACCATTCTTTACGATCTTTCGTATCAGGTGATATTTCCGATCTATGTGTTTGACCTTGTGGTGATTCCTCGGTTCCTTGGCTTGTGCGATGGCACCAGAATTATCACAATAAAGGTCCAACGGTTTCATCGAGGCTGGGAAAATACCAAGATCATCCGAAAATGCGGATCCAAACACCTTCCTTTGCAGCTTCACAAGCCGCAATGTATTCGCTTCGTGGTAGAATCGGCCACCGTATCCTGCTTGGAACTCATCCGAAGGCCTGCTCCTCCGTTCGGGGCGCACCACGAATCCGGATTGTGATCGACAATCATCTCGTCGGTTTGGAAACTAGCATCGACATAACCCCTCACGACGAGCTCTTCCTCACCTCCATAAACTAGGAACATCTCTTTAGTCCTTTTGGTACTTCAAGATAGTCTTTACCGCTGCCCGATGACTCTCACCGGGTTGGCTCGGTATCTGCTTGTTAGGCTTATTGCAAAAGCAACATCGGGCCTTGTACATATCATGGCATACATGATGGATCCGATTGCCGAGGCATATGGAATCCTACTCATCTGCTTCGCTCGTCCGGATGTCGAAGGACTCGAGTCTCGCTTAGCCTTATACCATGTGAGAGTGGCAAGAACCCTTTCTTTCGCCTCACTCATGTTGAACCGCTTCAACACTTTATCTATGTCGTGCTCGGCTTAAGGCGAGCGGTGAGGAGTTCGGACTAGGGGTGTCCGGATAGCGAACTATCATTATCGGCCGGACTCCAAGACTATGAAGATACAAGATTGAAGACTTCGTCCCGTGTCCGGATGGGACTTTCCTTGGCGTGGAAGGCAAGCTTGGCGATACGTATACGTAGATCTCCTACCTTTGTAACCGACTTTGTGTAACCCTAGCCCTCTCCGGTGCCTATATAAACCGGATGGCTTTAGTCCATAGGACGAACAACAATCATACCATAGGCTAGCTTCTAGGGTTTAGCCTCTTTGATCTCGTGGTAGATCCACTCTTGTAACACACATCATCAATATTAATCAAGCAGGACGTAGGGTTTTACCTCCATCAAGAGGGCCCGAACCTGGGTAAAACATCGTGTCCCTTGTCTCCTGTTACCATCTGTCAGGACCCCGATTCCAAGTCACATCGATCTAGCCGGTAACACCTCATATCACTTTGCGGCCTCACGCACGGTATTCCCACGGGTGTCGCCTTACCATGGCCCGGGACCGTTTGCGTCTTTTGGCTCACGTATATGATAGTGTCGCTAGCATCCATATGACGAGAGAACCGGGCCGACATGGCTAATCGTGAACCCAAAGCGGCACTAACCCATGGGGACAGGCATACATGAATCACATCGAGCATGTCGATCGCCAGCGTGTGAATCCGGGTTGTAGCACTGGGCTAACAGGACTCGGGAACCCGGGCTGTAGCGAGCTAGGCAGGACTCCGGATGTCACCGCGTGACATTTCCCGAAGGGATGAACAGAACGAAATGAAACACATGCGGCCGATCAAGTGTCCAAAGCAGTAGTCTTTGGGCTAGCAGGACTCGGTGAACCGGGCAGAAGCGGACTACTATCGCTCGGGAAGCACTAGACTACATTTCCCCATATGAGAGGCTGCCAAGGATAAACAACTAGATTGTCGGATCCCACACATACCAAGCATTTCAAACATACACACAATATGCTCAATATGTGTAAATACAACATGGCATCACAACATAACTCTCTACGACTCAAATATTTATTCATTAGGCTCCGAGGAGCGAGATATTACAAACATGGGTCTCATGAGCATACAAAACAAAGCACACGCGGAAGCTTAACATGTCGAGTCTGAGACATCTACAAATGAAAAAGGCTGAGAAGCGACTATCTACCGAGATCTGCCGAGGGCACAAGATCGTAGCTGAGGTAACAAGCTAAGCGTCAAGTCCACACGAACTACTAGCGAGACCAGCGTCTCTCGCAAAACATAAAATAAGCAAGCGTGAGTACAAATGTACTCAGCAAGACTTATCGAACTAACTACATATGCATCATTATCAAAAGGGGTGGTGGAGTTTGTTGCAGCAAGCCAGCTTTGACTCGGTGGCTATCTGAACTACATTTGCAAGTAACTCTTTTGAGGTGGCGCTACGAGTCCGCATATTCACCATATCAATACACCACTATGGATCTGCTCCCGTCTCCCTACGAGAACGCCATCCATAGCACTCATGCTTATCTTGCGCATTTTACAGTATCCACTTTCACTTGTCTATGAACTATACAGGCAACCCAGAAGTCCTTTTCCGCGGACACGGCTATTCGAATAGATAATATTAACCATGCAGGGGTGTACTTCTTCACACACGCTCTCGCCACTTACCACCATGTACACGTCGTGTATCTCGGCAACCTTCAAGCGGAAGCTGGCGAGGAGTCGGCCACGACGACTAACCACACAAGTCTCTAGTCCGGTTTATCGCCTATTCGGGTTCCATCCGCAAGGAGATCCGGCCGGGTGTCGCTCACGGCCCCAAATGATGTGTGCAGGGTTCCCAAGCCCACCTCGACGGGTGGATCTACGCTTGGTACACCGTGCCACGGTGCCTAGTCATCCCAAGCCCACCTGCACGGGTGCCACTTGGTAGACTACTAACACTACCTACAAACACGAAACTAGTTGCAACTCACGGGACAGAGATCAAGTTGATTAATAAGTCGAGAGGGTCGAGTTACGGAACCCAATGTGTGGTAGTAACTGTTCATGTATCACAAACACAGAACTCAGTTCGAGGGCGGCTACAATGAGACAACCCACCATGTACTCCTACATGGCCTCTCACCGCTACCTTTACCAAATCGTGTTCACACACTTAGCTCACACACAGTGGGACATGTTCACCACTTTCCAATTCATTCCCGATGAATCGGACTGACACAACTCTAAGCAATAGCAGGCATGACAAACAAGCATGAATGAGTAGGCACATCAGGGCTTAAACAACTCCTACTCATGCTAGTGGGTTTCATCTAATTACTGTGGAATGACAGGTCATGCAGAGGATAAAGGGGTTCAGCTACGGCAGCAAGTAACACATGAGTCGTTGTTGTCCTAATGCAGTAAAATAGAGCAGGAGCGAGAGAGTGGGATTATATCGGAATGAACAAGGGGGTTTTGCTTGCCTGGCACTTCTGAAGATAGCATTGAGTCTTCATCAGTGTCAACGATCACAACGTCGGAACATCGTCTACCGAGAGGGGACAATTACCGGCAACAGAGAGGAAACACAATCAATGCAATGCAACATTATGATGCATGATCATGACATGGCAACATGCTGGTGTTTTGAGCTAATGCAGCTAGAAACAAAGTTAAATGAAGTTGGTTTGAACCCTAAGTTCAAAAACCAAACTCCATATGTGAAATTCAAATGTCATTTATATGATTTGTGCTAAACAGCAGCTATAAGTTGTTCTAACATGCATGAAAATGGTACAGATGGATAGATTGGATTTTTCTGATCATTTTTCATATATAATTTATCTAATTTGGAGTTACGGTTGAATTTCTATGATTTTTACAAGTTTTAAACATTTTCGGAATTTCGAGGATTATATTTAATCGAGAAAATCATTAATAGCGTCAACCTTGTGTCACTAATGTGTCAGCAGGTCAACCGAGTTGACTAGGGTCGAACGACCAGTGGGTCCCCCGGTCGATGCCACAATCTTGGCTTTGGTTCAGCGACGGGTGGGGCGGTCAAGGCCACGTCGGCGGGTCAACGCCGACGCGTGGGACCACGATGTTCAACTAAAGTAAACAGTGAATTAAAGCTGCGGTTATTTAGGCCATGGGGCCCGAGTAGTCGATGTGAGAGGAGGTGATTAGCCCGTCATTAGAGCTAATAGCGGTGCCACGTCGGCTACGTTGGCGGTTAGACAATGGCGGACGTCCTGCGGCGGTGGTGGCTCGCGGAGTGGTGCTAGGGCGTGGCCGGGTGCTGCCGAGGGCACCGAGGAGGGAGCCGTGCTCTCGCGCATCCGGCGAGGCGGTAGCAGGTCGCGAGGCGGTTCAGTAGCAGCAGCAGCGGCGAGTTGGGCGGCTGCCGGAGTTCGCCCCGAGCGGCGCGGGTGCTGAGGTGCGGCGAGGCCAGCTAAGGGATCTGCGGCCTCTGGTACATCTAGGAGCTCGCTAGGCTCGTCGGCTTGAGCGGAGCGGGCAGCAGCGCCAGCCCGCGTCCATGGCGGACGGCGGCCTCGGGAGCTTCGTGGGGCGGTGGCTAGAGGAAGCTAGCGAGAGGGGAGGTGAGGAAAAGCTCGAGGGCTCACGGTGATGTCGAGGGAGGCTCGGGCCGGGACGGCCTCGGGGGCGGCGGAAGGCGGCAGGCAGCGATGACGATCTTCGGTGTCTGAGGTTGAAGGCGGGTCGATGGCGGCAAGCGAGCCCTCCGGCTCATTTCCTTGGCGTGGGGATGGGGTGCTCGATTTGAACTGCTGGACATGGTCATGGGACGAGGCGACGGCGGTGGTCGCGCCAACGATTTAGCGGCGGCGGTGGTCGCTCTCGGATGCGTCGCGAAAGAGAACGAGAGGAGGGGAAGGGTCCAGGAGAGTGAGAGAGAGTCCAGGGGTCCAGCGGCGCCGAGGAGGGCTTGGCGCCTCGGTGAGGCAAAGGCGGCGAGGAGGCGTGGTGCCTCGTGCGTGCATCGTTGTCTCCCTCCTCGCCTCTTGCAGAGGTAGGCGATATCGGCACAGCCAGTGGGCTGCCCACCCGAGGTTTGACCGGTAAGTGGGCTGCCGGTAAACTCCTCTCCTTTTATTTCCATTTTCTATTTTCTGTAATTGTGTTTGGCTTTAATAAAAATGCCAGGGCATTTCCAAAAATCATGAAACTGGTCAATGTCACTGTTTGGAATATTTCCCACAACAAACATTTCAATTTGTGATTATTTGAGCATTTAAAATATTATTTAGCAATTAAATGCCCAAATACAATTACCATATGATTTAATTCAAAAATCCAGGATGGCCTAGAAATATGTGCACCATTTTTGGCAGAGGTTTTAAACCAGTCCAAAAATGATAAAATTTTCTGAAGGGCATTTTGGGTTCATTGAGAATATTTTTATTTGAACCTAGTTGATTTGGTTTGGTGCTAGGGTTTGAGCAATCCCCATTTCAATTTTCAATAAATTTGACATGATGCAAGCAAAGTCAAACAAGGACTGATCTGGGGCTGTGACACCATCCGCCTAGACGCACAGTTCGGGACCCCCTACCCGAGATCCGCCGGTTTGACACCGACAAGCAGCCTCCTCGATCTATCTCTATAGATCTTAATGCCTAAAGTATAGACTGCCTCACCAAGGTCTTTCATTGAAAACTTACCATTCAATGACTCCTTGACCGAGTTTAGCATCGAAACATCATTTTTGATCAGTAGTATGTCGTCCACATACAAGATCAAGAACACTATCGAGCTCCCACTTAACTTCTTGTATAAACAAGAGTCCTCTTCGCTTTTGCTGAAACCGAGACCAGTGACGACCTCATCAAAACGAATGTTCCAACTCCGAGATGCTTGCTTCAACCCATAAATGGATCTCTTGAGCTTGCATACCTTACTAGTGCTAGTCAGATCGACAAAACCCTCGGGATGTATCATATACACGTCCTCGGTTAAATTTCCGTGAAGGAAAGCCGTTTTGACATCCATCTGCCATATCTCGCAAACGAAATATGCAGCTATAGCTAGTATGATCCTCACCGATTTCAGCATCGCTACCGGCGAGTAAGTCTCGTCGTAGTTAATTCCTTGAACTTGTCCATAACCTTTAGCGACAAGCCGAGCTTTGTGGATCTGAACATTTCCATCCACATCGGTTTTCTTCTTAAAGACCCATTTGCAACCAATGGCGATTCGCCGGTGGCGGATCAACCAAGTCCCAGACTTGATTCTCATCCATGGACTTTAACTCGGATCTCATGGCCTCCAGCCATGCCTCGGATTCTGGGCTCACCATCTCTTCCGCATACGTGGCCGGCTCGTCGCTTTCTAGCAACAATACATCACGCACTCTGCGCAATCTTTCCGACCTCCGTGGTTCCGGTGCCGCTTCCACTACAGGTTCCCTGACTGACTCCTGTATGATCTCATCGCCAGTCGAGCCGTCCACGAGTGGTCCTCGAATTTATTCGAGTCGAACCGTCCTCCCACTGGCCTCCCGACTGAGAAACTCTTTCTCGAGGAAAACCCCGTTCCGAGCAACAAACACTTTGTTCTCTTCCCGGTTGTAGAAGCTATATCCCAAGGTTTCCCTCGGATATCCCACGAATATGCATTTATCCGACTTAGGTGTAAGCTTGTCTGACATAAGTCGCTGACAAATGCTTCACAACCCCAAATCTTTAGAAAAGACAAGCTGGGACTCTTCCCGGTCCACATCTCATGTGGTGTCTTGTCTCTGATTTGATGGTACCGTATTAAGTGTGAAAGCTGCAGTTTCTAGGCGTATCCCCAAAATGACAAGGGTAAATCCGATTTGCTCATCATAGACTGGACCATGTCCAACAAGGTCCTATACCTCCGTTCCGACACGCCGTTTCTCCGTGGCGTGCAGGAGGTGTGAGCTGAGTACTATACCTCGACTTTTCAGATGATCATCAAACTCTGGCTCATGTACTCACCTCCACGATCGGATCGCGAAGCTTTATAGTCTTGCCGAGCTGATTTTCAACTTTGTTCGAAACTCTTTGAACTTTTCAAAGTCTCCGACTTGTGCCTCATCAAATAGATATATCCATATCTACTCAAGTCGTCGGTAAAAGTCACGAAATCTTGATAGCCACCTCTGGCGGTTGTGCTCATTGGACCACACACATCACTGTATAAGCTCCAACAGCTCGGGACGCCTCTCGCAACTCTTTGCGAAAGGAGACTTAGTCATCTTGCCAAGCAAGCATGATTCACATGTCTCGAATGACCCGAAGTCGGACGAAGTTATGAGCCCATCATCATGGAGCTTCTTCATGCGTTTCAGACTAATGTGTCCAAGCCGGCAATGCCAGAAGTATGTCGGATTTATCTCATTAGGCTTATGCCTCTTGACATTCATGTTATAGACCGGTTCCTGTTCTAAATTCAATATAAATAACCCATCAACAATCTGTGCATAGCCGAAAAATATCGAACAACCATTGTCCTTTAAATTGAATTCATAACCTTGACTCATCAAACATGAGGCAGAAATAATGTTCCGACTAAGTTCAGGAATGTAATAACAATTATTCAATTACATTATGAATCCGGAAGGAAGCTGGAGCTGCATCGTGCCGACCTCCAACGCAGCAACTCTTGCTTTGTTGCCGACCTTGATGTCAATCTCCCCTCGTGCCACACGCCTAGTTCTTACTAGCCCCTGCATCGAGTTGCAAATATGAACAACCGATCCGGTATCAAATACCCAAGAGCTACTAGGTATGTCAGCAAGTGTACCTTTGCCTGAAGCAGCATTTCTGGTCTTCTTGCCATGCTCTGCAAGCCACTTGCTACAGTTCCTCTTCTAGTGACTGGTCTCCTTGCAGTGATAGCAAACGGTCTTAGAGTCCGGTCCAGACTTTGGCGCAACGGCGGAGGTTACCGTCTCCATGTCCTTTGCCTTAGCCTTTTTCTTGGACCAACTCTTCTTGAACATAGCCAATTTCTGCACCATCAACACTTGATGCGTGCCTTTCTTAATATCCTGCTTTGCCACCTTGAGCATCCCATGCAATTCAGTGAGCTTCTTATCCATGCCATGCATATGATAGTTCGAGATGAACGTCCCATAGCTGGGCGGAACAGAACCCAGAACTGCATCTGTAGCCAGCTCATACAAGAGCGGGAAGCCCAAACGATCCAAAGCTTGCACATATCCGATCATCTTGATCACATGTGGGCTCAGTGGATCACCTTCCTTCAGCTTGCAATCCATCAAGGATTTCAGACGTTGAACCTTTCGGTCCTAGCACGTGTTCGAAACATGCTCTTGAGACTCTCGATCATATCGTAAGCCTCAACATTTTCGAAATGCTGTTGCAAATCGGGCTCCATACAAGCCAGCATCAGACAGCTGATCTCCGTTGATTCATCAATGAGTTTCTGGTAGGCATTCTTAGCTGTGGCACTAGCATTATCAACAGGTTCCTCTAGAAGTGGATCCTCTAGAACATGTTCCTTTTTATCATGCTTGAGAACAATTCTCAGATTTCTATACCAGGTAGTAAAGTTTGGTCCATTCAGTTTATCCTTTTCCAGAATTGATTTCAATGCAAAGTTGGGTTGAGCAGGTGGTGCCATTGATCTACAACAGAAAATATGCAATCACTAAGCAATGTGTTTATGTAGAGTAATTCTAGCCTAAATAGAAATACTCCCCTTGAAGTCAACATCCTCCGCAAACTCTCAGTGATTCAGGATCCAACTAGCGCATGCGACTAGTGAGCTTTAGCATCATTGCTAGCCAACATACCTATCCGGTAAGCAACTCCTTGCTAATCGTATCTCTATACGACTCCTGTCGGTCGGGAAGGTATCTCATACCCCGGCTCCCAACCTTCTTTGCCACAAAGCCCAAAACCGTTTTGATAGCCTTGTCAAGTTAACCTGACACAGTGCATGTCTGTGTCCGACACGAACCCTTCAGTTCAAGGACACCTAGCAGCACCCCAATTTTATGAGCCCACTACTAGACGTAGTTGACGTGCGAAGATGCAACATCGGGGATGGCAATTCGCTTGATATTCATGAGGGATCATTCTATCATTCTAACATGCATAGAAACAAAGAAGCATAACAATCAAAAATAAACATATATTGTGAAATAGTATGGCTCCTTCATGGACGTTCTTCCAGGTCGGTTCCAACTCCGATGACCATCTACGAACTCCATCTTGTTTGTCACACCGGGACGCCAAGCCGCCAACCTGATCTCTATCATCCAACTACTACAACTAGTAATGAATTTACATAGAGTCACAAGTTGACACGCAGGTCGTTATACAATATAATGACAACACTTTGGCTCATGCCGGCTGACAAACATGACACACATGCCACGTATAAATTACACACATGCATCACATACACATGAGCCATACTTATTCACATCAAACCTGCAAAACAAAGTTATGCATAGAATCGCATTCTACCGGTTTGTGTGTCGGGTATGAAATACACGGCGCTACGCACACGGTGGTCCCGATTCGGATTTACATTTCACTCTTAACCCCGATGGCGGATGACCGACCGGTAGGGGTAGATCGTGTCACGACCTCATCGATCCCGATTGACAGAAAACATAGCCTCAACGATCCCCATGTGCAGTTGATCACATCAACCGTGCACATAGCTGATATTATCAACGACAACAGATCTCATCTGCTGCCTCCACATATCTAATATGCATACGATCTGAATCCAAATCCTATAGCAGAGGCTCTGATACCACTGTTGGGTCTACGGTAGGGTGCGTCGACTGCAAATTAAAAATTCCTACGCGCAGAACATCCAGGAACATGCTACGGGAGATGGATCACAGTTTGTTACCACTAGACGTGCAGTGCCGTGTAGCGGAAGAAGAGTTGGGGCAGCGTGTCCACGTGGATCGTCTCCTCCTCGTCCGATCTCCCTCGAACAGCCGGTCGTCCGATCCCACGTACGAGTTCACCGGAGCGGTGCAAGTGCACCGCCTCTAACGGTATCCGCGCGTGCAGGAGGAACACCGTGCGGCGGACTGCTAGGTCCGATCACACAGTCGGCGGTGAGTGGAGGTGGCTATTCGCAACACATGCAAACCCTAGTCGCAGCGCCGAAGCGATCAACATCATGAGTGTGCCGCACCTCCACTTTATATAGGCGTCCGTCGCAGGCTCAACACTTGGACCTCGCACGGACCCTAAAGCCCAAAGTCTACTCGGTCACGTTCCTAGTCCAGTTCGGATCACATCCGACCAATGTCCTACGAACCGACCTCATAGGTTCCTTCCCTTAAGCGCGCGACCCCTTAGGTTCAAGTCGGCTTGGTCATAGTTTGGATCACCTCCGACCTGCATGGTTGGTAGCGGCCTCTAGCAAGGCGTGCCGACCACCAAGCAAACTATGAAGCTGGTTAGGCGAACCTGTACAACGTGTCACACTTCTATTCCCTTTGCCACACGATATATGTTGTCGGGCTCAAGGGGAGACTGTCATCCTTGTGCTAGCCCGACCTCTTTCTCGTTCCAGTGATACCGACCACAAACCGGATTATCTCATAATCCTTGTCGCATGGCCATGCTTATCCTGGTCGGATCACACGTGGGGCCCAGTATATCTCTCCGATCGGAGGGGCAATCCCATCTTGCTCGACCATGTCTCGCAGCATGGGACTGGACAAACCCGAAACCTACCTTTGTTACTACCCAGTCACGGAGTAGCGTTTGGTCGGCCCAAAGCAAGTCTGTCACCATCCCGAGTACATGCGTCAGCTCAGGTCTTAGGACAGAGAACGTATGTTGTACTAGAGACTCACATATGACATATCACTGCGTCTCATAGTTGGGTCTGTCTGACTCGGACCTTATCTCGACTCGGATCCGACTACGTCGAATCCGACCAGACCTTTCCAAGTCCATATTATCCGGTTAGCATCCAATGCTCCATGGCTAGTGAGACCAAGCCATCGATTGTGTCATATGCCAGTCTAGTCGGCTGCACGTCCACACAGGCCTTTCGACTAGGGACCTTTTAGGACAGTCATCATACAATGCATAGTCCCACGAACAAGTCACATACTTGCTGATACACATCATTGATAATGTCCAAGGACTATCTTTATTCATAAACACATAGGAAATATCATCATACATGATTGCCTCCAGGGCATATCTCCAACAGTTATATGATCCAATTATGTTATTATTGTTGAGAGAACTTGCAATAGTGAAAGTATGAACCCTAGGCCTTGTTTCCTAGCATTGGAATACCGTTTACGCTCACTTTTACCACTTGTTACCTTGCTGTTTTATATTTTCATATTACAAAAGCCTATATCTACTATCCATATTGCACTTGTGTCACCATCTCTTCGCCGAACTAGTGCACCTATACAATTTACCATTGTATTGGGTGTGTTGGGACACAAGAGACTCTTTTTTATTTGGTTGCAGGGTTGCTTGAGAGAGACCATCTTCATCCTACGCCTCCCACGGATTCATAAACCTTAGGTCATCCACTTGAGGGAAATTAGCTACTGTCCTACAAACCTCTGCACTTGGAGTCCCAACAACGTCTACAAGAAGAAGGTTGTGTAGTAGACATCAAGCTCTTTTCTGGCGCCGTTGCCGAGGAGGTGAGTGCTTGAAGGTATATCTTTAGATCTTGCAATCGAATCTTTTTGTTTCTTGTTTTAGCAATAGTTTAGTTTATAAAATAAAACTACAAAAAAATGGAATTGAGTTTGTCTCATATGCTTCATCTTTTTAATGACTTTTGTGAAAATGATGGGAAGGAAAATTGTGCTCAAGTACTAGAAGAAGAATTACATAGAATGCTTGGCATAAAATATGTGAATGATGAGCATGATTGCAATGTTGTTAGTATGAATTCCTTGAATATCCATGATGCTAATGATATGCAAAGCCACAAGCTTGGGGAAGCTATGTTTGAGGAAGATGATATTTTTTGTCCCCCAAGCTTTGATGTGCAAATTTACTATGATGAAAGCATGCCCTCTATCTATGATGATTATTGTGATGACACGTATGCTTTAAAGAATAATGATAACCATGAGACTTGTCATCTTGATCTTAATTTTCAATCACATGATAGTTATTTTGTTGAGTTTGCTCCCAGTACTATTCATGAGAACAAATTTGCTTATGTGGAGAGTAGTAAATTTTCTATGCTTGTAGATCATGAAAAGAATGCTTTAGGTGTTGGTTATATTGTTGAATTCATTCATGATGCTACTGAAAATTATTATGAGAGAGGATCATATGCTTCTACATGTTGCAATAATATCAAGTTTCCTCTCTATGTGCTTAAATTTTTAAAGTTATGCTTGTTTTGCCTTCCTATGCTAGTTGATTATTGTTCCCATAAGTTGTTTGCTCACAAAATCCCTATGCATAGGAAGTTGGTTAGAGTTAAATATGCTAGTCATAGTCTTCATGATGCTCTCTTTATGTTTCAATTCTTATCCTTTATGTGAGCATCACTGAAATCATCATGCCTAGCTAGGGGCGTTAAACGATAACGTTTGTTGGGAGGCAACCCAATTTTATTTTAGTTTCTTGCTTTTTGGTTTTGTTTATTAATAAATAATCTATCTAGCTTCTGTTTAGATGTGGTTTTGTGTTTTAATTAGTGCTTGTGCCAAGTAGAACCTTTGGGAAGACTTGAGTGAAGTCTTTATGATCATGCTGTAAAAAAAACAGAAACTTTAGCGCTCACGAGATTAGCTAAAACTTTTTACTGGAGAGTGGTATTTAGTTGATTCTTTTTGCAGATGATTACTGACAAATTCCTCAGGGCCACCAATTTATTTTAGAATTTTTGAAGTTCCAGAAGTTTGCGTTAGTTACAGATTACTACAGACTGTTCTGTTTTTGACAGATTCTGTTTTTCGTGTGTTGTTTGCTTATTTTGATGACTCTATGGCTAGTAAAATAGTTTATAAACCATAGATAAGTTGGAATACAGTAGGTTTAACACCGATATAAATAAATTATGAGTTCATTACAGTACCTTGAAGTGGTGTTTTGTTTTCTTTCGCTAACGGAGCTCACGAGATTTTCTGTTAAGTTTTGTGTTGTGAAGTTTTCAAGTTTTGGGTAAAGATTCGATGGACTATGGAATAAGGAGTGGCAAGAGCCTAAGCTTGGGGATTCCCATGGCACCCCAAGGTAATATTCAAGGGTAACCAAGAGCCTAAGTTTGGGGATGCCCCGGAAGGCATCCCCTCTTTCGTCTACTTCCATCGGTAACTTTACTTGGAGCTATATTTTTATTCACCACATGATATGTGTTTTGCTTGGAGTGTCATTTTATTTTCTTTAGCTTTGCTTGCTGTTTGAATAAAATACCAAGATATGAAATTCTTAAATGTTAGAGAGTATTCACATAGTTGCATAATTATTTCACTACTCATTGATCTTCAATTATATCTTTCGGAGTAGTTTGTCGTTTGCTCTAGTGCTTCACTTATATTTTATAGAGTATGGTGGTGGATTTGTTTTATAGAAACTATTGATCTCTCATGCTTCACTTAGATTATTTTGAGAGTCTTAAATAGCATGGTAATTTGCTTAAATAATCCTAATATGCTAAGCATACAAGATTTGTAAGAATTCTTATGAGTGCGTTGAATACTAAGAAAAGTTTGATGCTTGATAATTGTTTTGAGATATGGAGGTGATAATATCAAAGTCGTGCTAGCTGAGTAGTTGTGAATTTGAGAAATTCTTGTGTTAAAGTTTTCAAGTCCCATAGCATGCACGTATGGTAAACGTTATGTAACAAATTTGAAACATGAGGTGTTATTTGATTGTCCTCCTTATGAGTGGCGGTCGGGGACGAGCGATGGTCTTTTCCTACCAATCTATCCCCCTAGGAGCATGCGCGTAGTGCTTTGGTTTTTGATGGCTTGTAGATTTTTGCAATAAGTATATGAGTTCTTTATGACTAATGTTGAGTCCATGGATTATACGCACTCTCACCCTTCCATCATTGCTAGCCTCTTCGGTACCGTGCATTGCCCTTTCTCACATTGAGAGTTGGTGCAAACTTCGCCGGTGCATCCAAACCCCGTGATACGATACGCTCTTTCACACATAAACCTCCTTATATATTCCTCAAAAAAGCCACCACACCTACCTATTATGGCATTTCCATAGCCATTCCGAGATATATTGCTATGCAACTTTCCACCATTCCGTTCATCATGACACCTTCATCATTGTCATATTGCTAGCATGATCATGTAGTTGACATAGTATTCGTGGCAAAGCCACCGTTCATAATTCTTTCATACATGTAACTTTTGATTCATTGCATATCCCGGTACACTGCCGGAGGCATTCATATAGAGTCATACTTTGTTCTAGTATCGAGTTGTAATCATTGAGTTGTAAATAAATAGAAGTGTGATGATCATCATTTTCTAGAGCATTGTCCCAAGTGAGGTAAAATAAAAAAACGGAAGGCCATAAAAAAAGAGAATGCCCAAAAAAAAGAGAAGGCCCAAAAAAATGAGAGAATAAGAGAGAAGGGACAATGCTACTATCCTTTGCCACACTTGTGCTTCAAAGTAGCACCATAATCTTCATGATAGAGAGTCTCTTGTTTTGTCATTTTCATATACTAGTGGGAACTTTTCATTATAGAACTTGGCTTGTATATTCCAACAATGGGCCTCCTCAAGTTCCCTAGGTCTTCGTGAGCAAGCAAGTTGGATGCACACTGACTTAGTTTCTTTTGTTGAGATTTCATACATTTATAACTCTAGTGCATCCGTTGCATGGCAATCCCTACTGCTTGCATTAACATCAATCGATGGGCATCTCCATAGCTCATTGATTAGCCTCGTTGATGTGAGACTTTCTCCTTTTTTGTCTTCTCCACATAACGCCCATCATCATATCCTATTCCACCCATAGTGCTATATCCATGGCCCGCGCTCATATATTGCGTGAAGATTTATAAGTTTGAGATTACTAAATTATGAAACAATTGCTTGGCTTGTCATCGGGGTTGTGCATGATGAGAGCATTCTTGTGTGATGAAAATGGAGCATGACTAAACTATATGATTTTGTAGGGATGAACTTCTTTGGCCATGTTATTTTGAGAAGACATAATTGCTTAGTTGGTATGCTTGAAGTATTATCAATTTTATGTCAATATGAACTTTTGTCTTGAATCTTTCGGATCAGAATATTCATTCCACAATTAAGATGAATTACATTGAAATTATGCCAAGTAGCACTCCGCATCAAAAATTCTTTTTTATCATTTACCTACTCGAGGACGAGCAGGAATTAAGCTTGGGGATGCCTGATACGTCTCCAACGTATATACAATTTTTGATTGCTCCATGTTATATTATCTATAGTTTTGGACAATATTGGGCTTTATTTTTCACTTTTATATTATTTTTGGGACTAACCTATTAACCGGAGGCCCAGCCAAGAATTGCTGTTTTTTTGCCTATTTCAGTGTTTCGAAAAAAAGGAATATCAAACGGAGTCGAAACGGAATGAAATCAACTGGAGAAGTTATTTTTGGAAGGAAAGCTACCGGAAAAACTTGGAGTGCATGCCAGGGGAGTCCCGGGCTGCCCACGATGGTGGGGGGCGCGCCCCCCCTAGGGCGCGCCCCCTACCTTGTGGACAGCCCGGAGGTCCACCGACGTTCTTCTTTCACCCATATATACCCACGCACCCTAAAACTTTCAGGGAATAGAATAGATCGGGAGTGTTGGGGAACGTAGTAATTTGAAAATTTTCCTACGCACACGTAAGATCATGGTGATGCATAGCAACGAGAGGGGAGAGTGTTGTCCACGTACCCTCGTAGACCGAAAGTGGAAGCTTTAGCATAACGCGGTTGATGTAGTCGTACGTCTTCACGATCTGACCGATCAAGTACCGAAACGTATGGCACCTCCGAGTTCAGCACACGTTCAGCCCGATGACGTCCCTCGAACTCCGATCCAGCCGAGTGTTGAGGGATAGTTTCATCAGCATGACAGCGTGGTGACGATGTTGATGTTCTACCGACGCAGGGCTTCGCCTAAGCACCGCTACAGTATTATCGAGGTGGACTATGGTGGAGGGGGGCACCGCACACGTCTAAGAGATCAATGATCAATTGTTGTGTCTCTAGGGTGCCCACCTGCCCCCGTATATAAAGGAGAAAGGCGGGGTGCGGCCGGCCAGGGGAGAGGGCACGCCGGAGGAGTCCTACTCCCACCGGGAGTAGGACTCCCCTCCTTTTTCCTAGTTGGATTAGGACTTGGGGGGAAGGAGGAGAGAGGGGAAAGGAAAGGGGGGGGGGCGCCGCCCCCTCTCCTTGTCCAATTCGGACTTGGGGGGGGGGGAGGGGCGCGCAGCTGCCCCTTGGCCGCCTCTCCTCTTCCTCCACTTGGGCCCATAAGGCCCAATAGCCTCCGGGGGGTTCCGGTAACCCCTTCGGTACTCTAGTAAAATCACTATTTCACCCGGAACACTTTCGATATCCAAACATAGGCTTCCAATATATCAATCTTCATGTCTCGACCATTTCGAGACTCCTCGTCATGTCTGTGATCACATACGGGACTCCGAACAACCTTCAGTACATCAAAACATATAAACTCATAATATAACTGTCATCTAACGTTAAGCGTGCGGACCCTACGGGTTCGAGAACTATGTAGACATGACCGAGACACGTCTCCGGTCAATAACCAATAGCGGAACCTGGATGCTCATATTGGCTCCTACATATTCTACGAAGATCTTTATCGGTCAGACCGCATAACAACATATGTTGTTCCCTTTGTCATCGGTATGTTACTTGCCCGAGATTCGATCGTCGGTATCTCAATACCTAGTTCAATCTCGTTACCGGCAAGTCTCTTTACTCGTTCCGTAATACATCATCTCGCAACTAACTCATTAGTTGCAATGCTTGCAAGGCTTAAGTGATGTGCATTACCGAGAGAGCCAAGAGATACCTCTCCGACAATCGGAGTGACAAATCCTAATCTCAAATCGCCAACCCAACAAGTACCTTCGGAGACACCTGAGAGCACCTTTATAATCACCCAGTTAGGTTGTGACGTTTGGTAGCACACAAAGTGTTCCTCCGTAAACGGAGTTGCATAATCTCATAGTCATAGGAACATGTATAAGTCATGAAGAAAGCAATAGCAACATACTAAACGATCGTGTGCTAAGCTAAGGGAATGGGTCATGTCAATCACATCATTCTTCTAATGATGTGATCCCGTTAATCAAATGACAACTCATGTCTATGGTTAGGAAACATAACCATCTTCGATTAACGAGCTAGTCAAGTAGAGGCATACTAGTGACACTCTGTTTGTCTATATACTCACACATGTATTATGTTTCCAGTTAATACAATTCTAGCATGAATAATAAACATTTATCATGATATAAGGAAATAAATAATAACTTTATTATTGCCTCTAGGGCACATTTCCTTCAGTCTCCCACTTGCACTAGAGTCAATAATCTAGATTACACAGTAATGGTTCTAACACCCATGGAGCTTTGGTGCTTATCATGTTTTGCTCGTGGAAGAGGCTTAGTCAACGGGTCTACAACATTCAGATCCGTATGTATCTTGCAAATTTCTATGTCTCCCACCTGGACTAGATCCCGGATGGAATTGAAGCGTCTCTTGATGTGCTTGGTTCTCTTGTGAAATCTGGATTCCTTCGCTAAGGCAATTGCTCCAGTATTGTCACAAAAGATTTTCATTGGACCCGATGCACTAGGTATGACACCTAGATCGGATATGAACTCCTTCATCCAGACTCCTTCATTTGCTGCTTCCGAAGCAGCTATGTACTCCGCTTCACACGTAGATCCCGCCGCGGCGCTTTGTTTAGAACTGCACCAACTGACAGCTCCACCGTTCAATGTAAACACGTATCCGGTTTGAGATTTAGAATCGTCCGGATCTGTGTCAAAGCTTGGATCAACGTAACCATTTACGATGAGCTCTTTGTCACCTCCATAAACGAGAAACATATCCTTAGTTCTTTTCAGGTACTTCAGGATGTTCTTGACCGCTGTCCAGTGATCCACTCCTGGATTACTTTGGTACCTCCCTGCCAGACTTATAGCAAGGCACACATCAGGTCTGGTACACAGCATTGCATACATGATAGAGCCTATGGCTGAAGCATAGGGAACATCTTTCATTTTCTCTCTATCTTCTGCAGTGGTCGGGCATTGAGTCTTACTCAACTTCACACCTTGTAACATAGGCAAGAACCCTTTCTTTGCTTGATCCAATTTGAACTTCTTCAAAACTTTGTCAAGGTATGTGCTTTGTGAAAGTCCAATTAAGCGTCTTGATCTATATCTATAGATCTTGATGCCCAATATGTAAGCAGCTTCACCGAGGTCTTTCATCGAAAAACTCTTATTCAAGTATCCCTTTATGCTATCCAGAAATTCTATATCATTTCCAATCAGCAATATGTCATCCACATATAATATCGAAATGCTCTGAGCTCCCACTCACTTTCTTGTAAATACTGAGGCTTCTCCAAAAGTGCATATAAAACCAAATGCTTTGATCACACTATCAAAGCGTTTATTCCAACTCGAGAGGCTTGCACCAGTCCATAAATGGATCGCTGGAGCTTGCACACTTTGTTAGCTCCTTTGGATCGACAAAACCTTCCGGTTGCATCATATACAACTCTTCTTACGAAATCCATTCAAGAATGCAGTTTTGACATCCATCTGCCATATTTCATATTCATAAAACGCGGCAATTGCTAACATGATTCGGACAGACTTAAGCATCGCTATGGGTGAGAAGGTCTCATCATAGTCAATCCCTTTAACTTGTCGAAAACCTTTTGCAACAAGTCGAGCTTTGTAGACAGTAACATTATCGTCAGCGTTAGTCTTCTTCTTGAAGATCCATTTATTCTCAATTGCTTGCCGATCATCGGGCAAGTCAACCAAAGTCCACACTTTGTTCTCATACATGGATCCCACCTCAGATCTCATGGCTTCAAACCATTTTGCGGAATCTGGGCTCACCATCGCTTCTTCATAGTTCGTAGGTTCATCATGATCTAGTAGCATGACTTCCAGAACAGGATTACCGTACCACTCTGGTGCGGATCTTACTCTGGTTGATCTACGAGGTTCAGTAACAACTTGATCTGAAGTTCCATGATCATCATCATTAACTTCCTCACTAATTGGTGTAAGACTAATTTCTAATAAGGGAGCAGGTATAGTTACCTCATCAAGTTCTACTTTCCTCCCACTCACTTCTTTTGAGAGAAACTCCTTCTCTAGAAAGGATCCATTCTTAGCAACGAATGTCTTGCCTTCGGATATGTGATAGAAGGTGTACCCAACAGTCTCCTTTGGGTATCCTATGAATACACATTTCTCCGATTTGGGTTCGAGCTTATCAGGTTGAAGCTTTTTCACATAAGCATCGCAGCCCCAAACTTTAAGAAATGACAACTTTGGTTTCTTGCCAAACCACAGTTCATAAGGCGTCGTCTCAACGGATTTCGATGGTGCCCTATTTAACGTGAATGCGGCCGTCTCTAAAGCATAACCCAAAAATGATAGCGGTAAATCAGTAAGAGACATCATAGATCGCACCATATCTAGTAAAGTACGATTACGATGTTCGGACGCACCATTACGCTGTGGTGTTCCGGGTGGCGTCAGTTGTGAAACTATTCCACATTATTTCAAATGTAGACCAAACTCGTAACTCAAATATTCTCCTCCACGATCAGATCGTAGAAACTTTATTTTCTTGTTACGATGATTTTCAACTTCACTCTGAAATTCTTTGAACTTTTCAAATGTTTCAGACTTATGCTTCATCAAGTAGATATACCCATATCTGCTTAAATCATCTGTGAAGGTGAGAAAATAACGATATCCGCCACGAGCCTCAACATTCATCGTACCACATACATCTGTATGTATGATTTCCAACAAATCTGTTGCTCTGTCCATAGTACCGGAGAATGGCGTTTTAGTCATCTTGCCCATGAGGCACGGTTCGCAAGTACCAAGTGATTCATAATCAAGTGGTTCCAAAAGTCCATCAGTATGGAGTTTCTCCATGTGCTTTACACTGATATGACCTAAACGGCAGTGCCACAAATAAGTTGCACTATCATTATCAACTCTGCATCTTTAGGCTTCAACATTATGAATATGTGTATCACTACTATCGAGATTCATCAAAAATAGACCACTCTTCAAGGGTGCATGTCCATAAAATATATTACTCATATAAATAGAACAACCATTATTCTCTAATTTAAATGAACCGTCTCGCATCAAACAAGATCCAGATATAATGTTCATGCTCAACGCTGGCACCAAATAACAAATATTTAGGTCTAAAACTAATCCTGAAGGTAGATGTAGAGGTAGCGTGCCGACTTTGGAACCATTTCCGACGCGCATCGTCACCTCATCCTTGGCCAGCGTTCGCTTAATCCGTAGTCCCTGTTTCGAGTTGCAAATATTAGCAACAGAACCAGTATCAAATACCCAGGTGCTACTGCGAGCTCTAGTAAGGTACACATCAATAACATGTATATCACATATACCTTTGTTCACCTTGCCATCCTTCTTATCCGCCAAATACTTGGGGCAGTTCCGCTTCAAATGACTGGTCGCTTGCAGAGAAGCACCAGTTTCAGGCTTAGGTCCAGACACTGGTTTCTTCTCTGAGCAGCAACTTGCTTGTTGTTCTTCTTGAAGTTGCCCTTCTTCTTCCCTTTGCCCTTTTCTTGAAACTAGTGGTCTTGTTGACCATCAACACTTGATGCTCCTTCTTGATTTCTACCTCCGCAGCCTTTAGCATTGCGAAGAGCTCGGAATCGTCTTATCCATCCCTTGCATGTTATAGTTCATCACGAAGCTCTTGTAGCTTGGTGGCGTGATTGGAGAATTACATCAATGGCGCTATCATCCGGAAGATTAACTCCCAGTTGAATCAAGTGATTATTATACCCGGACATCTTGAGTATATGCTCACTGACAGAACTATTCTCCTCCATCTTGCAGCTATAGAACTTATTGGAGACTTCATATCTCTCAATCCGGGCATTTGCTTGACATATTAACTTCAACTCCTGGAACATCTCATATGCTCCATGACGTTCGATACGTCGTTGAAGTCCCGGTTCTAAGCCGTAAAGCATGGCACACTGAACTATTGAGTAGTCATCAGTTTTGCTCTGCCAGACGTCCATAACATCTGGTGTTGCCCTGCAGCAGGCCTGGCACCCAGCGGTGCTTCGAGGACGTAATTCTTCTGTGCAGCAATGAGGATAATCCTCAAGTTACGGACCCAGTCTGTGTAATTGCTACCATCATCTTTCAACTTTGCTTTCTCAAGGAACGCATTAAAATTCAACGAAACAACAGCACGGGCCATCTATCTTCAAACAACATAGACAAGCAAGATACTATTAGGTACTAATTTCATGATAAATTTAAGTTCAATTAATCATATTACTTAAGAACTCCCACTTAGAAAGACATCCCTCTAATCCTCTAAGTGATCACGTGATCCAAATCAACTAAACCATAACCGATCATCACGTGAAATGGAGTAGCTTTCAATTGGTGAACATCACTATGTTGATCATATCTAGTATATGATTCACGCTCGACCTTTTGGTCTCAGCGTTCCAAGGCCATATCTGCATATGCTAGGCTCGTCAAGTTTAACCTGAGTATTCTGCATGTGCAAAACTGGCTTGCACCCGTTGTAGATGGACGTAGAGCTTATCACACCCGATCATCACGTGGTGTCTAGGCACGACGAACTTTGGCAACGGTGCGTACTCAGGGAGAACACTTTTATCTTGAAATTTAGTGAGTGATCGTCTTATAATGCTACCGTCAATCAAAGCAAGATAAGATGCATAAAAGATAAACATCACATGCAATCAATATAAGTGATATGATATGGCCATCATCATCTTGTGCTTGTTATCTCCATCTTCGAAGAACTGTCATGATCACCATCGTCACCAGCGCGACACCTTGATCTCCATCGTAGCATCATTGTCGTCTCGCCAATCTTATGCTTCTACGACTATCGCTACCGCTTAGTGATAAAGTAAATCATTACAGGGCGATTGCATTGCATACAATAAAGCGACAACCATATGGCTCCTGCCAGTTGCCGATAACTCGGTTACAAAACATGATCATCTCATACAATAAAATTTAGCATCATGTCTTGACTATATCACATCACAACATGCCCTGCAAAAACAAGTTAGACGTCCTCTACTTTGTTGTTGCAAGTTTTACATGGCTGCTACGGGCTTAGCAAGAACCGTTCTTACCTACGCATCAAAACCACAATGATAGTTTGTCAAGTTGGTGTTGTTTTAAACTTCGCAAGGACCGGGCGTAGCCACACTCGGTTCAACTAAAGTTGGAGAAACTGACACCCGCCAGCCACCTGTGTGCAAAGCACGTCGGTAGAACCAGTCTCGCGTAAGCGTACACGTAATGTCGGTCCGGGTGGCTTCATCCAACAATACCGCCGAACCAAAGTATGACATGCTGGTAAGCAGTATGACTTATATCGCCCACAACTCACTTGTGTTCTACTCGTGCATATAACATCAACGCATAAAACCTGGCTCGGATGCCACTGTTGGGGAACGTAGTAATTTCAAAATTTTCCTACGCACACGCAAGATCATGGTGATGCATAGCAATGAGAGGGGAGAGTTTTGTCCACGTACCCTCATAGACCGAAAGCGGAAGCGTTAGCACAACGCGGTTGATGTAGTCGTACGTCTTCACGATCCGACCGATCTAGTACCGAACGTACGGCACCTCCGAGTTCAGCACACGTTCAGCCCGATGACGTCCCTCGTACTCCGATCCAGCCGAGTGTTGAGGGATAGTTTCATCAGCATGACAGCGTGGTGACGATGTTGATGTTCTACCGACGCAGGGCTTCGCCTAAGCACCGCTACAGTATTATCGAGGTGGACTATGGTGGAGGGGGGCACCGCACACGGCTAAGAGATCAATGATCAATTGTTGTGTCTCTAGGGTGCCCCCCTGCCCCCGTATATAAAGGAGCAAGGGGGGTGCGGCCGGCCAGGGGAGAGGGCGCGCCGGAGGAGTCCTACTCCCACCGGGAGTAGGACTCCCCTCCTTTTTCCTAGTTGGATTAGGACTTGGGGAGGGGGGGAAGAGGAGAGAGTGGAAAGGAAAGGGGGGGCGCCGCCCCCCTCCTTGTCCAATTCGGACTTGGGGGAAAGGGCTCGGCGCCCTTGGCCACCTCTCCTCTTCCTCCACTTGGGCCCATAAGGCCCAATAGCCTCCGGGGGGTTCCGGTAACCCCTCTGGTACTCCGGTAAAATCACTATTTCACCCGGAACACTTCCGATATCCAACCATAGGCTTCCAATATATCAATCTTCATGTCTCGACCATTTCGAGACTCCTCATCATGTTCGTGATCACATCCGGGACTCTGAACAACCTTCGGTACATCAAAACATATAAACTCATAATATAATTATCATCGTAACATTAAGCGTGCGGACCCTACGGTTTCAAGAACTATCTAGACATGACCGAGACATGTCTCCGGTCAATAATCAATAGCGGAACCTAGATGCTCATATTGGCTCCTACATATTCTACGAAGATCTTTATCGGTCAGACCGCATAACAACATACGTTGTTCCCTTTGTCATCGGTATGTTACTTGCCCGAGATTCGATCGTCGGTATCTCAATACCTAGTTCAATATCATTACCGGCAAGTCTCTTTACTCGTTCCGTAATACATCATCTCACAACTAACTCATTAGTTGCAATGCTTGCAAGGCTTAAGTGATGTGCATTACCGAGAGGGCCTAGAGATACCTCTCCGACAATCGGAGTGACAAATCCTAATCTCGAAATACGCCAACCCAACAAGTACCTTCGGAGACACCTGTAGAGCACCTTTATAATCACCTAGTTACGTTGTGACGTTTGGTAGCACACAAAGTGTTCCTCCGGTAAACGGGAGTTGCATAATCTCATAGTCATAGGAACATGTATAAGTCATGAAGAAAGCAATAGCAACATACTAAACGATTGTGTGCTAAGCTAACGGAATGGGTCATGTCAATCACATCATTCTCCTAATGATGTGATCCCATTAATCAAATGACAACTCATGTCTATGGTTAGGAAACATAACCATCTTCGATTAACGAGCTAGTCAAGTAGAGGCATACTAGTGACACTCTGTTTGTCTATATATTCACACATGTATTATGTTTCCGGTTAATACAATTCTAGCATGAATAATAAACATTTATCATGATATAAGGAAATAAATAATAACTTTTTATTGCCTCTAGGGCATATTTCCTTCAGGGAGTTCCGCCGCCGCAAGCCTCTGTAGCCACCAAAAACCTCTCGGGACCCTGTTCCGGCACCCTGCCGGAGGGGGGAACCCTCGCCGGTGGCCATCTTCATCATCCCGGCGCTCTCCATGGCGAGGAGGGAGTAGTTCACCCTCGGGGCTGAGGGTATGTACCAGTAGCTATGTGTTTGATCTCTCTCTCTCGTGTTCTTGATTTGGCACGATCTTGATGTATCGCGAGCTTTGCTATTATAGTTGGATCTTATGTTGCTTCTCCCCTCTACTCTCTTGTAATGGATTGAGTTTTCCCTTTGAAGTAATCTTATCGGATTGAGTCTTTAATGACTTGAGAACACTTGATGTATGTCTTGTCGTGCGTATCTGTGGTGACAATGGCATATCACGTGATTCACCTTATGTATGTTTTGGTGATCAACTTGCGGGTTCCGCCCATGAACTTATGCATAGGGTTTGGCACACATTTTCGTCTTGACTCTCCGGTAGAAACTTTGGGGCACTCTTTGAAGTACTTTGTGTTGGATTGAATAGATGAATCTGAGATTGTGTGATGCATATCGTATAATCATAACCATGGATACTTGAGGTGACATTGGAGTATCTAGGTGACATTAGGGTTTTGGTTGATTTGTGTCTTAAGGTGTTATTCTAGTACGAACTCTAGGGCTGTTTGTGACACTTATAGGAATAGCCCAACGGATTGATTGGAAAGAATAACTTTGAGGTGGTTTCGTACCCTACCATAATCTCTTCGTTTGTTCTCCGCTATTAGTGACTTTGGAGTGACTCTTTGTTGCATGTTGAGGGATAGTTATATGATCCAATTATGTTATTATTGTTGAGAGAACTTGCAATAGTGAAAGTATGAACCATAGGCCTTGTTTCCTAGCATTGCAATACCGTTTACGCTCACTTTTACCACTTTTTACCTTGCTGTTTTTATATTTTCAGATTACAAAAGCCTATATCTACTATCCATATTGCATTTGTATCACCATCTCTTCGCCGAACTAGTGCACCTATACAATTTACCATTGTATTGGGTGTGTTGGGGACACAAGAGACTCTTTGTTATTTGGTTGCAGGGTTGCTTGAGAGAGACCATCTTCATCCTACGCCTCCCATGGATTGATAAACCTTAGGTCATCCACTTGAGGAAAATTTGTTACTGTCCTACAAACCTCTGCACTTGGAGGCCCAACAACGTCTACAAGGAGAAGGTTGTGTAGTAGACATCAAGCTCTTTTCTGGCGCCGTTGCCGGGAAGGTGAGTGCTTGAAGGTATATCTTTAGATCTTGCAATCGAATCTTTTTGTTTCTTGTTTTAGCACTAGTTTAGTTTATAAAAGAAAACTACAAAAAAATGGAATTGAGTTTGTCTCATATGCTTCATCTTTTTAATGTGTTTCGTGAAAATGATGGGAAGGAAAATTGTGCTCAAGTACTAGAAGAAGAATTACATAGAATGCTTGGCATAAAATATGTGAATGATGAGCATGATTGCAATGTTGTTAGTATGAATTCCTTGAATATCCATGATGCTAATGATATGCAAAGCCACAAGCTTGGGGAAGCTATGTTTGATGAAGATGATATTTTTTGTCCCCCAAGCTTTGATGAGCAAATTTACTATGATGAAAGCATGCCCCCTATCTATGATGATTATTGTGATGACACGTATGCTTTAAATAATAATGATAACAATGAGACTTGTCATCTTGATCTTAATTTTTAATCACATGATAGTTATTTTGTAGAGTTTGCTCCCAGTACTACTCATGAGAACAAATTTGCTTATGTGGAGAGTAGTAAATTTTCTATGCTTGTAGATCATGAAAATAATGCTTTAGGTGCTGGTTATATTGTTGAATTCATTAATGATGCTACTGAAAATTATTATGAGAGAGGATCATATGCTTCTACATATTGCAATAATATCAAGTTTCCTCTCTATGTGCTTAAATTTTTAAAGTTATGCTTGTTTTGCCTTCCTATGCTAGTTGATTATTGTTCCCATAAGTTGTTTGCTCACAAAATCCCTATGCATAGGAAGTGGGTTAGACTTAAATATGCTATTCATACTCTTCATGATGCTCTCTTTATGTTTCAATTCTTATCCTTTATGTGAGCATCATTGAAATCATCATGCCTAGCTAGGGGCGTTAAACAATAACGCTTGTTGGGAGGCAACCAAATTTTATTTTAGTTTCTTGCTTTTTGGTTCTGTTTAGTAATAAATAATATATCTAGCTTCTGTTTAGATGTGGTTTTGTGTTTTGATTAGTGTTTGTGCCAAGTAGAACCTTTGGGAAGACTTGGGTGAAGTCTTTATGATCATGCTGTAAAAAAACAAAAACTTTAGCGCTCACGAGATTAGCTAAAACTTTTTACTGGAGAGTGGTATTTAGTTGATTCTGTTTGAATATGATTACTAGAAAAATTCCTCAGGTCCACCAATTTAGTTTAGAATTTTTGAAGTTCCAGAAGTTTGCATTAGTTACATATTACTACAGACTGTTCTGTTTTTGACAGATTCTGTTTTTCGTGTGTTGTTTGCTTATTTTGATGACTCTATGGCTAGTAAAATAGTTTATAAACCATAGAGAAGTATGAATACAGTAGGTTTAACACCAATATAAATAAAGAATGAGTTCATTACAGTACCTTGAAGTGGTGTTTTGTTTTCTTTCGCTAACGGAGCTCATGAGATTTTCTGTTAAGTTTTGTGTTGTGAAGTTTTCAAGTTTTGGGTAAAGATTCGATGGACTATGTAATAAGGAGTGGCAAGATCCTAAGCTTGGGGATTCCCAAGGCACCCCAAGGTAATATTCAAGGATAACCAAGAGCCTAAGCTTGGGGATGCCCCGGAAGGCATCCCCTCTTTCGTCTACTTCCAGCGATAACTTTACTTGGAGCTTTACTTTTATTCACCACATGATATGTGTTTTCCTTGGAGCGTCATTTTATTTTCTTTAGCTTTGCTTGCTGTTTGAATAAAATACCAAGATCTGAAATTCTTAAATGTTAGAGAGTCTTCACATAGTTGCATAATTATTTGACTACTCATTGATCTTCACTTATATCTTTCGGAGTAGTTTGTCGTTTGCTCTAGTGCTTCACTTATATCTTTTAGAGCACGGTGGTGGATTTGTTTTATAGAAACTATTGATCTCTCATGATTCACTTAGATTATTTTGAGAGTCTTAAATAGCATGGTAATTTTCTTAAAAATAATCATATGCTTGGTATTCAAGATTTGTAAAACTTTCTTTTGAGTGCGTTGAATACTAAGAAAAGTTTGATTCTTGATAATTGTTTTGAGATATGAAGATGGTGATATTAGAGTCATGCTAGCTGAGTAGTTGTGAATTTGAGAAATACTTGTGTTAAAGTTTGTGATTCCCGGAGCATGCTTTATTTATTGATTGTCTTCCTTATGAGTGGCGGTCGAGGACGAGCGATGGTCTTTCCTACCAATCTATCCCCCTAGGAGAATGCGCGTAGTGCTTTGGTTTTTGATGGCTTGTAGATTTTTGCAATAAGTATATGAGTTCTTTATGACTAATTTTGAGTCCATGGATTATACGCACTCTCACCCTTCCATCATTGCTAGCCTCTTCGGTATCGTGCATTGCCCTTTCTCACATTGAGAGTTGGTGCAAACTTCGCCGGTGCATCCAAAACCCGTGATACGATACGCTCTTTCACACATAAACCTCCTTATATCTTCCTCAAAACAGCCACCATACCTACCTATTATGGCATTTCTATAGCCATTCCGAGATATATTGCCATGCAACTTTCCACCATTCCGTTCATCATGACACCTTCATCATTGTCATATTGCTAGCATGATCATGTAGTTGACATAGTATTCGTGGCAAAGCCACCGTTCATAATTCTTTCATACATGTCACTCTTGATTCATCGCATATCCCGGTACACCACCGGAGGCATTCATGTAGAGTCATACTTTGTTCTAGTATCGAGTTGTAATCATTGAGTTGTAAATAAATAGAAGTGTGATGATCATCATTTTCTAGAGCATTGTCCCAAGTGAGGTAAAATAAAAAAACGAAAGGCCATAAAAAAAGAGAAGGCCCAAAAAAAGAAAGGCCATAAAAAAATAGAAGGCCCAAAAAAATGAGAGAAAAAGAGAGAAGGGACAATGCTACTATCCTTTGCCACACTTGTGCTTCAAAGTAGCACCATAATCTTCATGATAGAGAGTCTCTTGTTTTGTCATTTTCATATACTAGTGGGAACTTTTCATTATAGAACTTGGCTTGTATATTCCAACGATGGGCCTCCTCAAGTGCCCTAGGTCTTCGTGAGAAAGCAAGTTGGATGCACACCCACTTAGTTTCTTTTGTTGATATTTCATACATTTATAGCTCTAGTGCATCCGTTGCATGGCAATCCCTACTCCTTGCATTAACATCAATCGATGGGCATCTCCATAGCTCATTGATTATCCTCGTTGATGTGAGACTTTCTCCTTTTTTGTCTTCTCCACATAACGCCCATCATCATATCCTATTCCACCCATAGTGCTATATCCATGGCTCGCACTCATATATTGCTGAAGGTTTATAAGTTTGAGATTACTAAAGTATGAAACAATTGCTTGGCTTGTCATCGGGGTTGTGCATGATGAGAGCATTCTTGTGTGATGAAAATGGAGCATGACTAAACTATATGATTTTGTAGGGATGAACTTCTTTGGCCATGTTATTTTGAGAAGACATAATTGCTTAGTTAGTATGCTTGAAGTATTATCACTTTTATGTCAATATGAACTTTTGTCTTGAATCTTTCGGATCAGAATATTCATACCACAATTAAGAAGAATTACATTGACATTATGCCAAGTAGCACTCCGCATCAAAAATTCTTTTTTATCATTTACCTACTCTAGGACGAGCAGGAATTAAGCTTGGGGATGCCTGATACGTCTCCAACGTATCTATAATTTTTGATTGCTCCATGCTATATTATCTATTGTTTTGCACAATATTGGGCTTTATTTTCCACTTTTATATTATTTTTTGGGACTAACCTATTAACCGGAGGCCCAACCCAGAATTGCTGTTTTTTTTGCCTATTTCAGTGTTTCGAATAAAAGGAATATCAAACGGAGTCGAAACAGAATGAAATCAACTGGAGAAGTTATTTTGGAAGGAAAACTACCGGAAAAACTTGGAGTGCACGCTGAGAGTCGGGCTGCCCACGAGGGTGGGGCGCCCCCTACCTCGTGGACAGCCGGAGGTCCACCGTACTTCTTTCACCCATATATACCCACGTGCCCTAAAACTTCGGGAATAGAATAGATCGGGAGTTCCGTCGCCGCAAGCCTCTGTAGCCACCAAAAACCTCTCGGGACCCTATTCCGGCACCCTGCCGGAGGGGGGGAACCCTCACCGGTGGCCATCTTCATCATCCCGGCGCTCTCCATGACGAGGAGGGAGTAATTCACCCTAGGGGCTGAGGGTATGTACCAGTAGCTATGTGTTTGATCTCTCTCTCTCTCTCTCTCTCTCTCTCTCTCTCTCTCTCTCGTGTTCTTGATTTGGCACGATCTTGATGTATCGCGAGCTTTTCTATTATAGTTGGATCTTATGTTGCTTCTCCCCCTCTACTCTCTTGTAATGGATTGAGTTTTCCCTTTGAAGTAATCTTATTGGATTGAGTCTTTAATGACTTGAGAACACTTGATGTATGTCTTGCCGTGCGTATCTGTGGTGACAATGGGATATCACGTGATTCACTTGATGTATGTTTTGGTGATCAACTTGCGGGTTCCGCCCATGAACTTATGAATAGGGGTTGGCACACGTTTTCGTCTTGACTCTCCGGTAGAAACTTTGGTGCACTCTTTGAAGTACTTTGTGTTGGATTGAATAGATGAATCTGAGATTGTGTGATGCATATCATATAATCATACCCACGGATACTTGAGGTGACATTGGATTATCTAGGTGACATTAGGGTTTTGGTTGATTTGTGTCTTAAGGTGTTATTCTAGTACGAACTCTAGGGCTGTTTGTGACACTTATAGCCCAACAGATTGATTGGAAAGAATAACTTTGAGGTGGTTTTGTACCCTACCATAATCTCTTCGTTTGTTCTCCGCTATTAGTGACTTTGGAGTGACTCTTTGTTGCATGTTGAGGGATAGTTATATGATCCAATTATGTTATTATTGTTGAGAGAACTTGCAATAGTGAAAGTATGAACCCTAGGCCTTGTTTCCTAGCATTGCAATACCGTTTACACTCACTTTTACCACTTGTTACCTTGCTGTTTTTATATTTTCAGATTACAAAAGCCTATATCTACTATCCATATTGCACTTGTATCACCATCTCTTTGCCGAACTAGTGCACCTATACAATTTACCATTGTATTGGGTGTGTTGGGGACACAAGAGACTCTTTGTTATTTGGTTGCAGGGTTGCTTGAGAGAGACCATCTTCATCCTACGCCTCCCACGGATTGATAAACCTTAGGTCATCCACTTGAGGGAAATTTGCTACTGTCCTACAAACCTCTGCACTTGGAGGCCCAACAACGTCTACAAGAAGAAGGTTGTGTAGTAGACATCACCAGGTCATATAAAGACCAATGTTATATCTCTTGAAAAATGTTCCAATCATCGTATTTGACCGAGTTTTCAGATCTGATTGGGATCAGGATACCTCAGACTCAGGATACCTGAGAAGAAAAGGTGCGACAATTTGACAAGAAGACATTATAAGATTCTCGGGAAATGAACCCTGGAAGCGAGTTCCGAAACAAGAGTTCATCAGTAAGCCAAGGAGAGGATGAGGAGGTGGCTGATGGACTTAGCGACAATTCAACGAGATTTCAAGATGGATTTCCACAATTATGTGAACAAGGAGATAACATTTGTTAGATCAAATGATATAATGAAGTATGCTCAGGAAATCATACTCGCTTAAACATCGGTTGACAGGTGTGCCCAAAATATGGGCATAGGTAGCCTGATCAATTGTCAGAATGGTGATCCAATAACCGATAGGCTAAGAATGAACTGTCGATCATTAACTTCAAAGCAATAGGGTTGCTAGAAGTGCAGAACCCAAACAGCACCGTTCACTTGTTGGTACCCCGGTTTGAACCAACAGGGGGACCCAGAAAGAATGATGATGGGGAGATGTATCACTATATCAAGAATTCCTAAGGGGTGGAGCAATCCAAACAACATTCTGGATATGGGTGACAGTAATACTACAAGGTAGAACATAACCTAACTAGATAGCAAGGAAATCAAGATACAACACAAAACACGAACAAGTTTGTGTTGTGGGGAAGGCAAAAATGTTGTCGATGATAACACAAATCATCGAGGGGCAAGGATTCGTATTTCCCATCATGAATTTCGATTGATATCCTGGAAGAGCTCAAAATGTTGACGATGATCACGATAGAATTGTCGAGAGATTTCATGAAGGTGTAATCGATCGGCGATGACATCAAGTCAAAGGAATGATGAAGCAAAAAGTTATTGGAACCACGAGTATGTCACAAACTCGAAATCAAGCTTGTTGTTCAAGGCAAAATGGTATGACGAGGAAGATCGGCGTAAGCTTAGCTCATCATCGAAAGTTGTGCTCCGGGGTTAAGGACCAGGTAGCACAGTTAAAATCGACACGATAATGATATAGCCAAGCAGGCTAGGACTTACGTGATCGAGTTCAAATTTGTAGGTAATGAAGGTTACCAACAGTTGTTTAATCGCAGTGCGAACTCGATTCTATTATCAGAGTCTTTGAGTGTTTAATAACTCATAACCTGAGGGGAGGGGGAATTGGAATCGGCAGGAATAATAGTTGATGAAGAACTCATAAGAAGTTATGTAGTTCCGTGATATTCTCGAGATACCAGAGGGTAATACTCAACGGTAGATCAAAGTCAATGTTGGACTGAGATATTGATCCGCAGAAGACAAATGCTTAAACATGCCCGAGAAATGGGATCAAAGAAGAACAATATGGTCGGAACCATAGGTGCAAGGGATCCAATTTAATGACGCTCAAAGAATTATCCAAATGATTAAATATTTTGCAAGAAGCTTCCATGATAAGTTCCACATCGGGACAATGGGCATGAACACAAAGTTCAAGGTCGACTCCCACTTCTTTAATGCATAACCTTTCATTCACTTCTCGTTTTCGAAAAGGTTGTAGTGTTTAAATTTTATTTGGCAAAGCAACAGAAGTGTATGACTCACGAAAACTTTCGGGTTCATACGGTTTGGGGAACGCATAGGTTCAACCCATCGGGGCATCTTAGGAGCTTATACCAGAAATTTCAAGAATAAATAACACAAGCTCGATAGTAGAGCATGCTTGAGAAAGCAAGGATACAATTTACCAAAGGCATTATGTATCCGAGGAAAGGCTCACAAGCTTATTGAATATGAAGGATGTTGTCGGACAAAATCCGATAAAGGGTCTGGTGGTCCACAAGGGATCTAATGTGAGGATCGGTACTCAACAAGAGGAAAAAAGAATGCAAGGAGATCAGATTATAGAAACAACTGACTAACTCAAAGCTCAAATGCAAAGGAATTATGAATTACAAGACAAGGGATCGGAAGCAATGCTTTGATTAGGGATGGATAAGTTGAATAGCCTTAGGGGTACAATCAACGGCAATTTGATTGGTCGAGATCCAGCTCATGTTTAAAATGACGTCTGAGCTGAAAGGATGAATTCTAGGATCTGATTGAGGATTGCGAGCATTCGCAGTATATTGAATCAAGGGACTTAGAATGATAGTGACAAAGAATGTCAACGGAGATTACCAGAAATACGGAATTAACCATAATGCTGGAAGGCAAGAAATTTAGGATCAATAGGTTGCTGAGGATTTTTTGAAGATCAAATAGTTTTTCAAAGAACTTTGTGAAACACACGAACAACTAGAAATGAACAAATCCTTGATAAATGTGAGGAATTATTCGTAGGGGTATTTATGCGGCAAAGATCTACAAGGCAGTGGCTCAAAGGATTCCCGGAATAACGGAGAGCAGTTCGAGGCATCTTGTATTAACAAGATCAATGGGGTTGAACGTAAGACTGGCAAGTGTATGCAGTTATCCCTAAGGATATAACGGTGGTAGGGAACGCAAAAGCGATGACACAAAGTCTTGAGAGAACACTACAGAGTATCTTCAGAATCTTCTAGTGCAGCAGGCGATCATCTGTAATAAGGGCTCTCCGGGAGGAAGTGATCACGAGATCCTAATGTTAGAGTTAGTAAAACCATTTAAACCCGAATAGAAGAGAGTTCAGAGTCCCAGAGTATAGATCGAGGAGTAAAAGATCCTAGTACCACCCAATGGCGACGTGGGCCCGTAAGACTCACAGCCATGTTAGTAAAAGTTTAGCAATGTCTAGACTCGACTTCGGCCAAGGAGTTTGGGAGGGGGATTCCTACAGGCAGTCGGCTCTGATACCAACTTGTGACGCCCCCGATTCAATCATACACTAATCATGCATGCAAACGTGTACGATCAAGATCAGGGACTCACGGGAAGATATCATAACACAACTCTAAAAACATAAATAAGTCATACAAGCATCATAATACAAGCCAGGGGCCTCGAGGGCTCGAATACAAGTGCTTGATAACCCACAAGTATAGGGGATCGCAACAGTTTTCGATAAGTAAGAGTGTCGAACCCAACGAGGAGCTAAAGGTATAACAAATATTCCCTCAAGTTCTATCGACCACCGATACAACTCTACGCACGCTTAACATTTACTTTACCTAGAACAAGTATGAAACTAGAAGGACTTTGTAGGTGTGATAGGATAGGTTTGCAAGATAATAAAGAACACGTAAATATAAACTAGGGTATGTTTAGATAAAAAAGCAATAAATTAAATATAGCGAGTGTGGAAAAGTGGTGGTAGGAGTTGTGAAATTGCCCCTAAGCAATTGACTATGTTACTAGACCGGTAATCACTATTGCAATTCTATTTGAGGGAGAGGCATAAGCTAACATATCATCCCTTACTTGGAATTCTATGCACTTATGATTGGAACTATAGCAAGCATCCGCAACTACTAAAGATTCATTAAGGTAAAACCCAACCATAGCATTAAAGCATCAAGTCCCCTTTTATCCCATATGCAAACAACCTACTTACTCGGGTTTGTGTTTCAGTCACTCACGCAACCCACCATAAGCAAATCATAAACATATTGCAAACCCTACAGCGGGAATCCCTCACGCTTGCACGACACGGAGGGCACAATAGGACAGCACCAATAATAAAACATGCAACTCAAACCAATCATAGCAATTCATCAATCACTGATAGGACAACGGAAATCTACTCAGACATCATAGGATGGCAACACATCATTGGATAATAATATGAAGCATAAAGCACCATGTTCAAGTAGAGGGTACAGCGGGATGCGGGAGAGTGGACCGCTGAATATAGAAGGGGGAAGGTGATGGAGATGTTGGTGAAGATGACGGAGGTGTTGGTGAAGATCGCGGTGATGATGATGGCCCCCGGCAGCGCTCCGGCGCCACCGGAAGCAGGGGCAGAGAGGCCCCCTTCTTCTTGTTCTTCCTTGACCTCATCCCTAGATGGGAGAAAGGTTTACCCTCTGGTCCTTGGTTCCCATGGCTTGGGAGGGGCGAGAGCCCCTCCGAGGTTGGATCTATCTCTCTATTTCTACGTTCTCTCTCGGCTCTGTTTCACCGTTTCGTGTATATATGGAGATCTGTAACTCTGATTGGCCGGAAACCTTCGCCGTGATTTTTTTCGAAAATTAGCTTTCTTGCGGCAAAAGAAGAGCGTCAACCGCCTTACGGGTGGCCCATGAGATATGGGGCGCGCCCCCCTGGAGGGGTGGCGTGGCCCACTCTCGTGGCCACCTCGGGCACCGTTTCGCGTTGATTCTTCCTCCCAAAAATCACATATATTCCAAAATAATTCTCCGTTCGTTTTTATCCCATTTGGACTCCGTTTGATATTGGGTTTCTGCGAAACATAAAACATGCAACAAACAGGAACTGGCACTGGGCACTAGATCAATATGTTAGTCCCAAAAAATAGTATAAATAGTTGCCAAAAGTATATAAAAGTTGAATAATATTGGCATGGAACAATCAAAAATTATAGATACGATGGAGACGTATCAGTGCTCGATCATAGACGAGTCAACAGAATCAACAATATCTGAGTACAGACATAAGTTAAACAAGTTTGCCTTAAGAAGGCTAGCACAAACTGGGATACAGATCGAAAGAGGCGCAGGCCTCCTGCCTAGGATCCTCCTAAACTACTCCTGGTCGTCGTCAGCGGCCTGCATGTAGTAGTAGGCACCTCCAGTGTAGTAGGAGTCGTCGTCGATGGTGGCGTCTGGCTCCTGGGCTCCAGCATCTGGTTGCGAAAACCAAGAAGAAAGGAAAGGGGGAAAGAGGGAGAAAAGCAACCGTGAGTACTCATCCAAAGTACTCGCAAGCAAGGATCTTCACTACATATGCAGGGCTATCTGTGTAAAGGGGAAATATCGGTGGACTAAACTGCAGAATGCCAGAATAAGAGGGGGATAGCTAGTCCTGTCGAAGACTACGCTTCTGGCAGCCTCCATCTTGCAGCATATAGAAGAGAGTAGATGGTAAGTTCACCAAGTAGCATCACATAGCATAATCCTACCCGGCGATCCTCCCATCATTGCCCTGTGTGAGAGCGATCACCGGGTTATATCTGGCACTTGGAAGGGTGTGTTTTATTAAGTATCCGGTTCTAGTTGTCATAAGGTCAAGGTACAACTCCGGGTCATCCTTTTACCGAGGGACACGGCTATTCGAATAGATAAACTTCCCTGCAGGGGTGCACCACATTACTCAAAACGCTCGATCCCCTTTGGCCGGACACACTTTCCTGGGTCATGCCCGGTCTCGGAAGATCAACACATCGCAGCCCCACCTAGGCATAACAAAGAGGTCAGCACGCCCGTCTAAATCCTATGCGCGCAGGGGTCTGGGCCCATCGCCCATTGCACACCTGCACGTTGCGTATGCGGCGGGAGAGCAGACCTAGCAACCTCCATTACAAAGGAAGTTGCGTTACGCGGTCCAACCCGGCGCGCGCCGCTCAGTCACTGATGTCTAGAAGGCTTCGGCTGATGCCACGACGTCGAGTGCCCATAACTGTTCCCGCGTAGTTGGTTAGTGCGTATAGGCCAATGGCCAGACTCAGATCAAATACGAAGATCTCGTTAAGCGTGTTAATTGAAGTATCCGTGAACGCCGACCAGGGCCAGGCCCACCTCTCTCCTAGGTGGTCTCAACCTGCCCTGTTGCTCCGCCACAAAGTAATAGTCGGGGGCCGTCGGGAACCCAGGCCCACCTCTACAGGGATGGAGCCACCTGCCCCTTCAGCCCCCATCTCAGAACAGTATCATAAGTAATGTAACAGTATAAAGTATATAGCATATTGCTACCTCTTGAGCACTGCGTTGGATTTCCTTGAAGAGGAAAAGGTGATGCAGCAGAGTAGAGTAAGTATTTCCCTCAGTTTTTGAGAACCAAGGTATCAATCCAGTAGGAGGCTACACGCAAGTCCCTCGTACCTACACAAAACAAATAGCTCCACGCAACCAACGCGATTTGGGGTTGTCAATCCCTTCACGGTCACTTACGAGTGAGATCGATAGAGATGATAGATAATATTTTTGGTATTTTTTGGTATAAAGATGCAAAGTAAAATAAAAGGGCAAAGTAAAAAAGCAAAGCAATAATAAAGTGATGGAAGATTGATATGATGAGAATAGACCCGAGGGCCATAGATTTCACTAGTGGCTTCTCTCAAGAGCATAAGTATTCTACGGTGGGTGAACAAATTACTGTTGAGCAATTGACAGAATTGAGCATAGTTATGAGAATATCTAGGTATGATCATGTATATAGGCATCACGTCCGAGACAAGTAGACCGACTCCTGCCTGCATCTACTACTATTACTCCACTCATCGACCGCTATCCAGCATGCATCAAGAAATTAAGTTCAAGAAAACAGAGTAACGCCTTAAGCAAGATGACACGATGTAGAGGAATAAATTCATGCAATATGATAAATACCCCATATTGTTATCCTCGATGGCAACAATACAATCCGTGCCTTGCTGCCCCTACTGTCACTGGGAAAGGACACCGCAAGATTGAACCCAAAGCTAAGCACTTCTCCCATTGCAAGAAAAACCAATCTAGTAGGCCAAACCATACTGATAATACACAGAGACTTGCAAAGATAACCAATCATACATAAAAGAATTCAGAGAAGATTCAAATATTGTTCATAGATAATCTTGATCATAAACCCACAATTCATCGGTCTCAACAAACACACGGCAAAAATAAGATTACATCGAATAGATCTCCACGAGAGAGGGGGGGGAACATTGTATTGTGATCCAAAAAGAGAGAAGAAGCCATCTAGCTACTAACTATGGACCCGAAGGTCTGAGGTAAACTACTCACACTTCATCGGAGGGGCTATGGTGATGATGTAGAAGCCCTCCATGGTGGATTCCCCTTCCGCGGAGCTCCTAACAGGCCCCAAGATGGGATCTCATGGATCTGAGAAGGTTGCGGCGGTGGAATTAGGTTTTGGCTCCGTGTCGATCGTTTGAAGTGCGTGAGGTATATATAGGAGGAAGGAGTGCGTCGGTGGAGCAAAGGGGGCCCACGAGGCGGGGCGCCCTAGGGGGCCCTCCACCTCGTGGCCGCCTCCTTTCTTTCTTGACGGGGTCCAAGTCTCTGGATCATATTCGTGAGAAAATCACGTTCCCGAAGGTTTCATTCCGTTTGGACTCCGTTTGATATTCCGTTTCTTCGAAACACTGAAATAGGCAAAAAAACAGCAATTCTGGGCTGGGCCTCCTGTTAATAGGTTAGTCCCAAAAGTAATATAAAAGTGGAAAATAAAGCCCAATATGGTCCAAAACAGTAGATAATATAGCATGGAGCAATCAAAAATTATAGATACGTTGGAGACGTATCAGACATCCCCAAGCTTAATTCCTGCTCGTCCTCAAGTAGGTAAATGATAAAAAAGAATTTTGATGCGGAGCGCTACTTGGCATAATTTCAATGTAATTCTTCTTAATTGTGGTATGAATATTCAGATCCGAAAGATTCAAGACAAAAGTTCATATTGACATAAAATAATAATACTTCAAGCATACTAACTAAGCAATTATGTCTTCTCAAAATAACATGGCCAAAGAAAGTTATCCCTACAAAATCATATAGTCTGGCTATGCTCTATCTTCACCACACAAAGTATTTAAATCATGCACAACCCCGATGACAAGCCAAGCAATTGTTTCATACTTTTGGCATTCTCAAAACCTTTTCAATCTTCACGCAATACATGAGCGTGAGCCATGGATATAGCACTATATGTGGAATAGGATGGTGGTTGTGGAGAAGACAAAAAAGGGGAAGATAGTCTCACATCGACTAGGCGTATCAATGGGCTATGGAGATGCCCATCAATAGATATCAATGTGAGTGAGTAGGGATTGCCATGCAACGGATGCACTAGAGCTATAAGTATATGAAAGCTCAACAAAAGAAACTAAGTGGGTGTGCATCCCACTCGCTTGCTCACGAAGACCTAGGGCATTTTGAGGAAGCCTATCATTGGAATATACAAGCTTCTATAATGAAAAATTCCCACTAGTATATGAAAGTGACAAAATGAGAGACTCTCTACCATGAAGATCATGGTGCTACTTTGAAGCACAAGTGTGGTAAAAGGATAGTAACATTGTCCCTTATCTCTTTTTCTCTCATTTTTTATTTGGGCCTTTTCTCTTTTTTTATGGCCTCTTTTTCTCTTTTTTTGTCCGGAGTCTCATGCCGACTTGTGGGATCCTTTTCCTCACTTGGGACAATGCTATAAAAATGATGATCATCACACTTTTATTTTTCTTACAACTCAACAATTACAACTCGATACTTACAACAAAATATGACTCTATGTGAATGCCTCCGGCGGTGTACCAGGAATTGTAATGAATCAAGAGTGACATGTATGAAAGAATTATGAATGGTGGCTTTGCCACAAATACTATGTCAACTACATGATCATGCTAGGTATATGACAATGATGGAGCGTGTCATAATAAACGGAACGGTGGAAAGTTGCATGGCAATATATCTCGGAATGGCTATGGAAATGCCATGATAGGTAGGTATGGTGGCTGTTTTGAGGAAGGTATATGGTGGGTGTATGATACCGGCGAAAAGTGCGTGGTATGAGAGAGGCTAGCAATGGTGGAAGGATGGGAAAAGTGCGTATAATCCATGGACTCAACATTAGTCATAAAGAACTCATATACTTATTGTAAAAATCTAGAAGTTATCAAAGCAAAGTATTACGCGCATGCTCCTAGGGGGATAGATTGGTAGGAAAGACCATCGCTCCTCCCCGACCGCCACTCATAAGGAAGACAATCAATAAATAAATCATGCTCCGACTTCATCACATAACGGTTCACCATACGTGCATGCTACGGGAATCACAAACTTTAACACAAGTATTTCTCAAATTCACAACTACTCAACTAGCATGACTCTAATATCACCATCTTCATATCTCAAAACAATTATCAAGCATCAAACTTTTCTTAGTATTCAACGCATTCAAAAGAAAGTTTTACAAATCTTGAATACCAAGCATATTATTATTTTTAAGCAAATTACCATGCTATTTAAGACTCTTAAAATAATCTAAGTGAAGCATGAGAGATCAATAGTTTCTATAAAACAAATCCACCACCGTGCTCTAAAAGATATAAGTGAAGCACTAGAGCAAAACTATATAGCTCAAAAGATATAAGTGAAGCACATAGAGTATTCTATCAAATTCCAATTCATGTATGGCTCTACCAAAAGGTGTGTACATAAAGGATGATTGTGGTAAACTAGAAAACAAAGACTCAAATCATACAAGACGCTCCAAGCAAAACACATATCATGTGGTGAATAAAAATATAGCTCCAAGTAAAGTTACCGATGGAAGTAGATTTAAAGAGGGATGCCTTCAGGGCATCCCCAAGCTTTGACTTTTTGGTGTCCTTATATTATCTTGGGGGTTCCATGGGAATCCCCAATTTTAGGCTCTTTCCACTCCTTGTTCCATAATCCATCAAAATATTTCACCCAAAACTTGAAAACTTCACAACACAAAACTTAACAGAAATCTCGCGAGCTCCGTTACCGAAGAAAACAAAAGACCACTTCAAGGTACTGTAATTAACTCATTGTTTATTTATATTGGTGTTAAACCTACTGTATTCCAACTTCTCTATGGTTTATAAACTATTTTACTAGCCATAGATTCATCAAAATAAGCAAACAACACACGGAAAACAGAATCTGTCAAAAACAGAACAGTCTGTAGTAATCTGTAACTAACGCAAACTTCTATAACTCCAAAAAATGAGCAAAAATAGGACGACCTAGGTAATTTGTTTATTGATCAGAAGAAATTGGAATCAGTATTTTATCACGTTCTGGTGATTTTAACAATTGTTTTCGTGAACAAAAAGTTTCTGGAAATTACAGCAAGATCAAATAACTATCATCCAAGAAGATCCTATAGGTTTAACTTGGCACAAACACTAATTAAACATAAAAACACATCTAAACAGAAGGTAGATGGATTATTTATTCCTAAACAGAAACAAAAACTAAAAATAAAATTGGGTTGCCTCCCAACAAGCGCTATCGTTTAACGCCCTTCGCTAGGCATAAAGCAAGGATAGATCTAGGTATTGCCATCTTTGGTAGGCAATCCATAAGTGGCTCTCATGATAGATTCATACGGTAGTTTTATTTTCTTCCCAGGGAAGTGTTCCATGCCCTTCTTTAATGTAAATTGGAAATATTCCCTTCCTTCATATCAATAATTGCACCGATTGTTCTAAGGAAAGGTCTACCAAGAATAATAGGACAAGAAGGATTGCAGTCTATATCAAGAACGATAAAATCTACGGGCACAAAATTCCTGTTTGCAACAATAAGAACATCATTAATTCTTCCCATAGGTTTCTTAATAGTGGAATCCGCAAGGTGCAAGTTTAGAGAGCAATCATCACAATCACGGAAATCTAGCAAATCACACAAAGTTTTGGGAATAGTGGAGACACTAGCACCCAAATCACATAAAGCGTAAAATTCATGATCCTTAATATTAATTTTAATAGTTGGTTACCACTCATCATAAAGTTTTCTAGGAATAGAGACTTCCAACTCAAGTTTTTCTTCATAAGATTGCATCAAGGCATCAACGATATGCTTGGTAAAGGCTTTATTTTGACTATAAGCATGAGGAGAATTTAGCACGGATTGCAACAAGGAAATACAATCAATTAAAGAGCAACTTTCATAATTAAATTCCTTGAAGTCCAAAATAGTGGGTTTAGCAACATCTAGGGTTTTGTTCTTTTCAATCCCACTTTTATCAATTTCATCATCAAGATCTAAATACTCCGAATTCTTGGAACGCCTTCTAGGTAAAGGTGGATCATATTCAGTCCCATTATTATCAAGATTCATATTGCAAAACAAAGATTTAATAGGGGACACGTCAATAACTTTTAGATCTTCATCTTGATTTTCATAGGAATTGGAAGAACACGCTTTAATAAAGGCATCTTTCGTAGCACGCATCCTAGAGGTTCTTTCCTTGCACTCATCAATGGAAATTCTCATGGCTTTGAGAGACTCATTGATATCATGCTTAGGAGGAATAGATCTAAGCTTTAAAGAATCAACATCAAGAGAAATTCTATCAACGTTCCTAGCCAATTCATCAACTTTAAGTAATTTCTCTTCAAGCAAAGAATTGAAATTCTTTTGTGAATTCATAAACTCTTTAACACTAGTCTCAAATTCAGAGGGCATCTTATTAAAATTTCCATAAGAGTTGTTGTAGGAATTTCCATAATTATTAGAAGGATTACTAGGATAAGGCCTATGATTAAAATTCCCTCTATACGCGTTGTTACCAAAATTATTCCTACCAACAAAATTCACATCCATAGATTCATTACTATTCTCAATCAAAGTAGACAAAGGCATATCATTAGGATCAGAAGAAACACTCTTAGTAGCAAATAATTTCATAAGTTCATCCATCTTTCCACTCAAAACATTAATTTCTTCTATCGCATGCACTTTTTTGTTAGTAGATCTTTCAGTGTGCCATTGAGAATAATTAACCATAATATTATCTAGGAGTTTGGTAGCATCTCCTAAAGTGATTTCCATAAAAGTGCCTCCCGCGGCCGAATCTAAAAGATTTCTAGAAGCAAAATTCAATCCGGCATAATTTTTTGTATAATCATCCACAAATTCAAACCATGAGTAGGGCAATTACGTATCACTAAATTTCATTCTCTCCCAAGCTTGTGCAACATGTTCATGATCAAGTTGCTTAAAATTCATAATATCGTTTCTAAGAGAGATGATCTTAGCGGGAGGAAAATACTTAGAGATAAAAGCATCTTTGCACTTGTTCCAAGAATCAATACTATTTTTAGGCAAAGACGAAAACCAAGCTTTAGCACGATATCTAAGCGAAAAAGGAAATAGCTTAAATTTAACAATATCATTATCGACATCTTTCTTCTTTTGCATATCACATAAATCAACGAAGCTATTTAGATGAGTAACGACATCTTCACTAGGAAGCCCGGCGAATTGATCTTTCATAACAAGATTCAACAAAGCAGTATTGATTTCACAAGATTCAGTATTGGTAAGAGGAGCAATCGGAGTGCTAAGGAAATCATTATTGTTGGTGTTGGTAAAGTCACACAATTTGGTATTATCTTGAGCCATCGTGACAAACAAGCAATCCAACACACGAGCAAACAAAAGCAAGCGAGAAAAAGGCAAACAGAAAAGAGAGGGCGAATAAAACGGCAAGGGTGAAGTGGGGGAGAGGAAAACGAGAGGAAAATGGCAAATAATGTAATGCGGGAGATAAGGGATTGTGATGGGTACTTGGTATGTTGACTTTTTCATAGACTCCCTAGCAACGGCGCCAGAAATCTTCCTGCTACCTCTTGAGCACTGCGTTGGATTTCCTTGAAGAGGAAAGGGTGATGCAGCAGAGTAGAGTAAGTATTTCCCTCAGTTTTTGAGAACCAAGGTATCAATCCAGTAGGAGGCTACACGCAAGTCCCTCGTACCTACACAAAACAAATAGCTCCACGCAACCAACGTGATTAGGGGTTGTCAATCCCTTCACGGTCACTTACGAGAGTGAGATCTGATAGAGATGATAGATAATATTTTTGGTATTTTTTTGGTATAAAGATGCAAAGTAAAATAAAAGGGCAAAGCAATAATAAAGTGATGGAAGATTGATATGATGAGAATAGACCCGGGGGCCATAGATTTCACTAGTGGCTTCTCTCAAGAGCATAAGTATTCTACGGTGGGTGAACAAATTACTGTTGAGCAATTGACTGAATTGAGCATAGTTATGAGAATATCTAGGTATGATCATGTATATAGGCATCACGTCTGAGACAAGTAGACCGACTCCTGCCTGCATCTACTACTATTACTCCACTCATCGACCGCTATCCAGCATGCATCTAAAGTATTAAGTTCAATAAAACAGAGTAACGCCTTAAGCAAGATGACATGATGTAGAGGAATAAATTCATGCAATATAATAAATACCCCATCTTGTTATCCTCGATGGCAACAATACAATACGTGCCTTTCTGCCCCTACTGTCACTGGGAAAGGACACCGCAAGATTGAACCCAAAACTAAGCACTTCTCCCATTGCAAGAAAAACCAATCTAGTAGGCCAAACCAAACTGATAATTCTAAGAGACTTGCAAAGATAACCAATCATACATAAAAGAATTCAGAGAAGATTCAAATATTGTTCATAGATAATCTTGATCATAAACCCACAATTCATCGGTCTCAACAAACACACCGCAAAAAGAAGATTACATCGAATAGAGCTCCACGAGAGAGGGGGAGAACATTGTATTGAGATCCAAAAAGAGAGAAGAAGCCATCTAGCTACTAACTATGGACCCGAAGGTCTGAGGTAAACTACTCACACTTCGTCGGAGGGGCTATGGTGATGATGTAGAAGCCCTCCATGGAGGATTCCCCTTCCGGCGGAGCTCCAAAACAGGCCCCAAGATGGGATCTCGTGGATACAGAAGGTTGCGGTGGTGGAATTAGGTTTTTGGATCCGTATCTGATCGTTTGGGGGTACGTAGGTATATATAGGAGGAAGGAGTGTGTCGATGGAGCAAAGGGGGCCCCCAAGGCAGGGGCGCGCCCTAGGGGGGGCGCCCTCCACCCTCGTGGCCGCCTCCTTTCTTTCTTGACGGGGGGGGGGGGTCCAATTCTCCTGGATCATATTCGGTGAGAAAATCACGTTCCTGAAGGTTTCATTCTGTTTGGACTCCGTTTGATATTCCGTTCCTTCGAAACACTGAAATAGGCAAAAAAAAACAGCAATTCTGGGCTGGGCCTCCGGTTAATAGGTTAGTCCCAAAAGTAATATAAAAGTGGAAAATAAAGCCCAATATGGTCCAAAACAGTAGATAATATAGCATGGAGCAATCAAAAATTATAGATACGTTGGAGACGTATCACATATGCCCGTGATCACCTCCCGAAGTGATCACGTCCCAGTAGTATAGCATGGCAGACAGACTAGAGTGTAGGGCCATTGATGGAATACTAGCATCCTATACTAAGCATTTAGGATTGCAGGTAAGGGTAACAACTGTAGCAACAATGACAGGCTATGCAACAGAATAGGATTAACCGAAAGCAGTAACATGCTACACTACTCTTATGCAAGCAGTAGAGAGAAAGAATAGGCGATATCTGGTGATCAAAGGGGGGGCTTGCCTGGTTGCTCTGGCAAGGAGGGGTCATCTTCGATGTAGTCGAACACACGAACATCGGCAGCGGTCTCGGAGTCTACCCGAAAGAAGTAACGGAGGGGGAACACAATAAATAACAGAGCAATCAAATGTAACACAAAGCAAGACACGACAATACGTTGTGCTAGGGGTGACCTATCACAGGGATAGGTGATACCGGTGAAAGGGGAAACATCCGGGAAAGTATTCCCGGCCTTTGGCATAATCGGACAGACGAATCGGAGGGGGAAGGTTGTAGGTTTGCTATGTTAGGGATGCACGGCGGACGAACGGGCCGCGTAACCGGATTCGTCTTGTCGTTCTGAGAAATTTTCATGTACAAAGTATTTTCATCCGAGCTACGGATTATTTTATATTAATTTTCAAAGTTTTAAACCATTTTCTAGAATTAACAGATTGATTGAATTCGAAAACATTTATTACGTCATCATGACATCAGCGGTCAACTTTGACCGTTAACCAGTCAAACTAATGAGGGGGCCCCGTGTGTCATAGGTTGCTCACTAATTAACAGCTAACACTTTAATTAGCAAGTTAATTAGATTTAAATAGTTAAGTAAACAAAGTTAACTAAGTTAATTAATTTTTAATTAATTAATTAATCATATATATTTTTCCTTTTTTCCTTTTTGTTTTCTAACAGGGGCGTGGGGCCTGGTGGTCAGTGACCCATCTGGCCACCTCCCGCCTGCGCAACAACGCACGTAGGGGAGGGGTAGGGGGCTCGGCGGTAGTGACCTGGGGTCCAGCCGAAACGGTCGGCAGCGCGCGACACCGGCGGGGGCGGGGCCATAGCGGTGCAGACGTGACGGGGCCAGAGCAGCAAGGGAGGCGGGCGTGGTCATGGGCGGTGGCAGGCGCGTGCAGAGTGGTGGCGGCCATAGGCGGGCGCGGTCGGGACGAGCTACCGGCGGCTACTGGCAGCAGCAGAAAGCAGGAGGAGGGGGGCTGGAGTGCGTGGTGGGCCAGGGCGATGGCGTGATGCTGCAGGTCGTGGCTGGGCGCGGACGGTGCCGTGACGTGCGAGGAGGAGGAGAGGTCGGGGGGAGGCCTCACCGCGGGGCCATGGGGTCAGGGCAGCAGGGCGTGGGGAGGAGGTCGGGGACGCGACGGCGAGGCAGCAGGGCGACGGCGGTGGTGCTCCGGTGAGGGGCGTCGAGGACGGCGACGTGCGTCGAGGCGATGGAGTCAGGAGCGGCTCCGGGCTCGGGGCGGTCCGGCGGGGAGGAGGGTTGAGGAGGCGTGCGCCGGCGGGGTAGAACTGGGCGGCGTCGGGGTTCGGCGACGGAGGTCGGCGGTGGGCGGCGGGGCTGTGCCCGATCTGGATCGGGGGCGTCAAGGAAGGAGACGAGGGGGAAAGGGAAATCGTGGGGGAGTGGGGGTTACGGGTTAGGGTTTCAGGGGTGGGGAGGGCCATATAGGCCAGGGGCGACTGGGCCGGCCAGCTGGGCCGAATGGCCCAGTGGAGGGGTGGGGGATTTTCAAACTTTGTTTTGTTTTGTTTTAATTCTGTTGAGTCGTTTCTTTTTATTTATTTCTCCCTGTTTTATTTTAGTTAAATTTTATTTTAGTTTTAATAAAATATACACTTAGCATCTAAATATCTCAACTAAGTCCATAATCACAAAAAGTCTAGTCCCCAAATAACTTAGTTTGACAATTCATTAATTACAAAAGGTATTTAAATAATCGTTTTGCTACTGTTTTAATTAATATAGTGCACTTAAATACTTTACATAAGTGTGGTTTCTTCACCAATATTTAGTATGGACTATTTGCCACAATCCGAACATTTTTGTTTTATTGTTTGAAAACTTTTGTTGTTTGTTTTTATTTTTAAAATTTGAACTGGGTTTCAAACTGACGCGAGTTTATCAACAGTAACCGAGGTGACGTGGCATCATTAGCGGAGGTTCACTGTAGCTTAACTATCCGGGCATCACAACATATCTAGGTATTGTTGGGGAACGTAGCAGAAATTCAAAATTTTCTACGCAACACCAAGATCAATCTATGGAGTAATCTAGCAACGAGGGGAAGGAGAGTGCATCTACATACCCTTGTAGATCGCTAAGCGGAAGCGTTACAAGAACGCGGATGAAGGAGTCGTACTCGCAGCGATTCAGATCGCGGTTGATTCCGATCTAAGCACCGAAAAACGGTGCCTCCACGTTCAACACACGTACAGCCCGGGGACGTCTCCTCCTTCTTGATCCAGTAAGGGGAGAGGAGAAGTTGAGGGAAAGCTCCGGCAGCACGACGGCGTGGTGGTGGTGGAGCTCGTGGTTCTCCGGCAGGGCTTCGCCAAGCACTATGGAGGAGGAGGAGGAGTAGGAGGAGGGAGGGCTGCGCCAGGGAAGAGGTGCGGCTGCCCTCCCACCCCTCCGCTATATATAGGGGCAAGGGGAGAGGGGGAGGCGCCCTCGGGTTTCCCATAGGGGGCGGCTGCCAGGCAGATTGGATCTCCCTAGGGAAAATCCTAGGGAGACTTGCCCCCCAAGACAAGCGGGTGGAGGCTTGCCTCCCAAGCCAGGTGGAGGCGCCCCACCTCCCCAAGTAACGTGGGAAAGGATGTGGGGGCGCACCACCACCCCTTAGTGGGCTGGTTTGCCCCTTCCCCTTTGGCCCATGAGGCCCTCCAACACTTGTCGGGGCTCCCGAAACACCTTTCGGTCATGCTGGCCATAGCCTGGTACCCCCGGAACACTTTCGGACTCCAATACCCTTCGTCCAATATATCGATCTTCACCACCGGACCATTCCGGAACACCTCATGATGTCCGGGATCTCATCTGGGACTCCTAACTACGTTCGGTAACCACATACTATTTCCCATAACAACTCTAGCGTCACCGAACCTTAAGTGTGTAGACCCTACGGGTTCGGGAATCATGCAGACATGACCGAGACACCTCTCCGGCCAATAACCAATAGCGGGATATGGATACCCATATTGGCTCCCACATGTTCCAGGATGATCTCATCGGATGAACCACGATGTCGAGGATTCAATCAATCCCGTATTCAATTCCCTTTGTCTACCGGTATAGTACTTGCCCGAGATTCGATCGTCGGTATCCCGATACCTTGTTCAATATCGTTACCGGCAAGTCTCTTTACTCGTTCCATAACACATCTGTAACACCCTCGATGCGGCTATATCTCCCACGTGTCGAAGCACGACTTAGAGGCATAACCGCATTGAAAGCAATGTCGCAAGTGAGGTAATCTTCACACAACCCATGTAATACATAAGGGAAAGAGATACATAGTTGGCTTACAATCGCCACTTCACACAATACATGAGTAAAGCATTACATCATACAGATACAATCAAGGTCCGACTACGGAACCAAAATAAAAGAAGACTACCCCAAATGCTACACAGATCCCCGATCGTCCCAACTGGCTCCACTCTTGATCAACTGAAACGAAGCAACACAAAGAACAAAATCTTCATCGAGCTCCTCCTTGAGCTCGGGTGCATCACCTGCACGGTTTCATCGGCACCGCAAACTGGTTTTGAAGTATCGTGAGTCACGGGACTCAGCAATCTCACACCCGCGAGATCAAGACTATTTAAGCTTAAAGGTAGGACAGAGTAGTGAGGTGGAGCTGCAGCAAGCGACTAGCATATATGGTGGCTACATTCGCAAAAGAGAGCGAGAAGAGAAAGCAAAAGCACGGTCGAACAACTATGATCAAGAAGTGATCCTGAAACTACTTACGTCAAACATAACTCCAACACCGTGTTCACTTCCCGGACTCCACCGAGAAGAGACCATCACGGTTACACACGCGGTTGATGTATTTTAATTAAGATCAACTTCGGGTTTTCTACAACCGGACATTAACAAATTCCCATCTGCCACATAACCGCGGGCACGGCTTTCGAAAGTTCAAACCCTGCAGGGGTGTCCCAACTTAGCCCATGATAAGCTCTCGCGATCAACGAAGGATATTCCTTCTCCCCGGGAAGACCCGATCAGTCTCGGAATCCCGGCTACAAGACATTTCACAGCAATAAAACAAGACCAGCAAAGCCGCCCGGATGTGCCGACAAATCTGATAGGAGCTGCACATATCTCGGTCTCAGGCACACTCGGATGAGCAGTCCGTACAACTAAAACCAAACCTCAAGTTGCCTTGAGGGGCGCTGCACAAGACTCTAGTTCGGGCCAAGACTCGAAGGAGCTTGGTCCGGGGGCTAAATAAAGATGACCCTCGGGCTCCGAAACCCAAGGGAAAAAGGGCATAGGTGAGGCAAATGGTAAAACCAATGTTGGGCCTTGCTGGAAAAGTCTTATTCAAAGCGAACTGTCAAGGGGTCCCATAAATCACCCGACGCGTTAGGGACGCAAAATCCGGGAACATAACACCGATATGACGGAAACTAGGGCGGCAAGAGTGGAACAAAACACCAGGCATAAGGCCGAGCCTTCCACCCTTTACCAAGTATATAGATGCATTAATTAAATAAGATATATTGTGATATCCCAACAAGTAAACATGTTCCAACAAGGAACAACATCTCCATGTTCCAACAAGGAACAAACTTCATCTTCACCTGCAACTAACAACGCTATAAGAGGGGCTGAGCAAAGCGGTAACATGGCCAAACAACGGTTTGCTAGGAAAGGATGGTTAGAGGTTTGACATGGCAATGTGGGTGGCATGATATAGCAAGTGGTAGGCATCGTAGCATAGGCATAGCAAAAGAGCGGGCATCTAGCAAGCAAAGATAGAAGTGATTTCGAGGGTATGGTCATCTTGCATGAAATCCCGCAAGGAAGAAGAACAAGTCCATGAAGAGGACAAACGGGCGTAGTCAAACGAATCCTCACAACTCCGGAACGAACCCGAAGCTAACGAGAGAAGCAAACCGGAAAGAAGCAAACAACAAGTAAACACACAATCATAAACATGGCATGATGCACAAACAAATATGATGCATGTCCGGTTTAATGAGGCATGGCATGGCAATATGCACAAACAACACTACAAGTTAAATGGAGCTCAATATGCAACGAGTTGCATATTGACGGAACACCACAACACTTATTTAGTTCTCTCTCGGTTAGGTACTCAACAATATTAAATGTTGTTAAACATGGCAAGAGGTGGAGCATAATTAAACTAACTATTTAGGCAAGTTTAAATGAGGCCGGAAATAAGAAACAACAATTCCGGAAAATCCTCATGAGCAATATTTTAGATTCGGTACTGATCTGCCCTAAACACAATTTTAGAGTTGTTAAACAGCAACATAAAGTGGACCATGTTAATCTAGGCATTTTTCCACCCCATGTACATATAAAGAACATTTAATTCCGAGTTACGGTTATTTAGTTATGAAATAAAGCATTTTAACATGGCATATTAACAAATTTAAACAAACATCAAGTTAAACATTTTTAACATAGATGAAAGTGGCATATTATTAATCTACACAATATTCTGAGCATATTACATATAAAGTTTGTTTAAATCCGATGCACGGTTAATTAGTTATTACATGCATGAACTTGAGGGGCAATCAGAATCTGTAATTCCTCGGATAATGGACAAATTCGCAGGACAGGAAAAAAATAACATTGGGCGAATCTGGCTGGGCCAAAGGCATGTGGGAGGGGCTGGAGGGCGCCACCCATGGGCCTTAGCAGGCCGGGTCGGACGAGGCCGGGCGGGCTGGGCCTTGGAGGCCGGCGGATGGGCTGGTGGGCCATGGCCCACGCGAGGAGGGAGGCGGTCGTCGCCTGCCTCGCGCGGGCAGGCAGGGTGCAGGACGGCGGCAGCGATCCTCAACGGGGACGGCAGGGGGGGTGGTCCGGCGAGGCCCCCGATGCCGGGAACGGGCAGATCCGGCCTCGGGGATCCCGGATCCAGCGGCGGACGAGGCTGAGGAGGGGCGAGGAGGTCGGCGACGAACTCAGCGACGGCGACGGCGACAGCGACAGCAAGCGGCGGCCGCGGTTCTGCGAGGAGAAGAGAAAACGTGAGGTAGGGAGAAAGAGAGGAAGGAGGAAGGAGCAGGGCGCGAGGGCGAGGTCCGGCTGGAAGGTCGCCTGGCGGCGGCTCCGGCCGCGACGCTGGAGCAGCGAGGCTCCGCGAGGGGTTGGAGCGGCAGGAGGCAAGGCGCTGGGCGCTGGGTCGGGCCCGGTCGCCTGCCAGGCGGGTTCAGCGGCGCCAGATGGGCTGGCAGGGCCGCAGGGAAGGGGCGTGGAGGCGCGTGAGTGGAGGGGAACAGCGACTGGTGACGGGCGCCCGGATTGGTCCGGGAGCGGCGGGGCGGGGCGCCAAGTGGCGAGCAGGGGCTGGAGAGGCGCGGAAATGGAGGAGAGGAGGTGGGAGGCGGCTGGCTGATGATTGGGGAGGCGCGAAATCAAGGAGGGAGGTTGGGGTGACAAAAATGGCAAGGGGGGCTGCTATTTATAGCAGGGAGGCCTAGGGACTAGGGTTTGGGGAGTTTTGAGGGGTTTCGGAGCCTCCGATCGCGATCCGACGATCAGGAAAAGAGGGGGGTTTTAGGTGAGCTGCGGGTGGGCTGTGACGAGAGGGTCTGGACTGATAGGAGAGAGGAGAAATGCAGCCCGGCACGATTTCGGAGACCGAAACATCCGATTTAATATACCGACTATATCCGGTTATAAATATAACGGTTAAGGTCAAACGAATTCGAATGCGACGAAACTTGGCAGGCGGCCTGTCTACACTATAATAAGACCGCATGACAAGTTGCAACCCATTCCGAGAACATTATTATGCCACTTATAAAATAATATTTCGGAGGTGCCGCGGGCGCGTGCAAGTGTATCCGGACTCGGAACGGACAACGGAGAGAACCGGCGGAACCCGAACGGATGCAAGTTTTGAAAAACATGCGGATGAAATGCAGATGATGCCATGAGATGAGATGCATAACAAAAACAAAATGCAAAACAACAGACAAAACCCAACCACGAAGGAAATAATAAATCACATCTCCGGAAAGGGCAAGAGTCGGAGTTACGAATATGGAAAGTTGTATCCGGGGTGTTACAACACTCCACCACTACGAGAGGATCTCGTCCCGAGATCTAGGATGGCACCGGAGGGAAAAGGAAGAGGAAGATAAGAGGTAAAGTAAGTTGCTTCTTTGACGAACGAGTGAAACCAAAGAACCTTGAGAGGTTAAACAATTTAAAAGAAAGAGTACAACAGAGATGAACGAGATTGCAAACAATCCGGTCGAAAAGAGGAACAAGGAGTATTACGAGAACTAGAAGGTTGAAAGACATGGAAATAAGAGTTTAATGGACAAGATAGAATTCGAAACCACTCCGGTTAAAACTAGATAGAGGAGGAATAAGATTGATATAATTTGGGCCGCACTCCGACTGCAAATGGAAGGAGTTGAACACGAACTTGAGAAGATGGGATGATTCTTGATGAAATCAACAACATACTGCCTCCGGAACTATTGAAAAAAAAGCACAAGGGGTAAGAAAGATTTCAGACAGCTCTCCGGTTGAGGAAGCAGGCCAAACTTGATAAGATGAGAGAACTCGAATGAAAACATGATACACCGGTTAAATGGATAAGCAAGAAAAAGAACATGATCTTGACAAAAGAAAGATGATGGGTCGAAGAGTGCAACATCACAATGCCTCCGGAAGAAAAATTGAAGATAGGTCGTTGGAATAAAGGAATGGAGAAGAAAATGACAACTTCTGCCACAAATGAGTTTGGAAAGCACCCTTAAAAAAAAGGATAGAACGGAGTTGTTGGATTATCAACAACGAAAAGAATAACCTTTTAGTGGACTTATGGAAACATCTCCACATTATGAGGTGAGCTTCTGCCACCAACGGAAACAAACGATTGGATTGATATCAACAAGGAGACGAGAAACTTATTTCACCGGGAGGACAAATGAAGAACTTGGGTCATTAATAAGCACCCTAAATAGCAAAAATCCTTAGGGAAAGCTTTAGGTGAAATATAGCCCAAGATAAGTCCAATGAAGAGATTGATGGATTTAAAATACCTCATTCTTGACAACATGTGAATCATGAAACACGAAGGGAAATTGCCAAGAGTGACATAACACCATCTCAAGAGATAAGGTAGAAAGAATTGCACTTCGGAATGCAAGAAGAAGAATACTTGAACTCCTCAAAACAAAACATGTGTTGAGCACCATGTTCAATTTTTGAGTATAGCTTGACGGATCTTAACTCCGAGAGAAATCTTGATGAACAATTGAAGAATGAAAAGAATCCTTGAGGAAGCACCATGTAGAGCCTCCATGATGAACTCCGGTAACCAAAAGGGTGATAGAAAGAAAGAGAAGTTGAAAAACACAAGGTGAAGCCTTGCGGTGATAAGATGAAGCTTTGAATTGATATGGCCGAGAAAACTTGGAACTCCGGAAAGAAAAGATGAAGCATCTCGTACCGAAATTGTGATATGATGAACAAACTCCAGAAAGAAAATGAATAAATGAAAGAATTTTGATGAACCTCCGGAATAAGGAATTGAACTTACTCGATGAAACAAGAATAAGAATTACATTATGCTGATCCTTCACCAATTAAATTGATGACAAGCAATGGATTAGGCATAATACTTATTCTCGTAGAAAGGATTAAGATAGATATGACGCAAACTTGGGAAGGTCTTCAACGAACCACCGGTAGGATTGAAACAACGAATAAATTGATGTGATAACAAAGGAAGTGAAATCTTGAACAAACCACCGTAAGAATTGAAAAAGAACGAAGAAAAAGAACGAATCACCGTAAGGAATTAGAAATGAACGAAGATACTTGAGAGAATTTAGATACATGAGAACGGAGAAATCATGAACTGATTAGTGAATACTTGAATGATGCACCGGTCAGATTTGGAGAACAAGAGCTGAAAGCTGGAATGAATAATTCTGAGATGATGGCTCCGGAGAATCAAACTGAAAAGACTCCTGAATTGCTCCAGATGGGTGAAAAGAATTCTCACAATCAAACCCAATTATGAGAGGATGGCAACAAACTAGAACCATGAATCTTGAAGAGAATGGAGCAAGATTAAAGAGAAACTCTTCTTCGGTCTTCAAAATTTGAGAATGACGACGAGAAACAACACCATGAATTATTGAAGCACTCTGGAATGAAAATTAGAAAGGTTGAACCAACAATGAAAATAATTTGAAAGATCTTGGAGAAAGACATTTGACTGATGATAATTCATCCTTACATCAAACTTCGAAAAGAATTTGGGAATAGCTCCGGGAAAATTAGAAGAGTTAGGTAAGATCCTGGGAAAAGACCTGTGGGTTAGGGCCCACTCAAAAGAACCACTGTTGAATGATTGCTAGACAGGTAGGTTGCACCGGTTGATTTAAATGGCTTGAATGAGATAACATCCTCAAAAGAACTTGAGTGAATTGAGAATGGAAACTAGAATCTTCTGAGATAACTTCAACACTCCGGAACAATTGAATAACAAGAACTAAAAGATTATGAGGTGCACCGGTATGAGAAAACATTTGAAACGAGGAAGGGAATATGATCAACACCGAAAACTTGACTTAAATCCACCGGAGAAGAAAATTAGAATGGAACAATGATAAGGTAAAAGCTTCCTTAGCGTCTTCATGAGAAATCACCGGATAAAACAATAAAGGAAAAGAATGAAGAAACTTCACTCAATAAAATGGATACTTGATTAAGAAATCTGAGTCCTTGAAGAAAAAGGGTGGGAGGGCGGGAAAACAAAGGCAACTTAGGTCGGATGAAACGAACACCGTTGAGAAAAAAACTTAGAATTGATCTTGCGAATGTTGCAATGATCGGATCCACTTGAAGAGAAGCACGCCGGTTGAGAAAAGAATTGACATGACAAGCTCAGTGATCAAGAAGGATTAGTATTCCCATAGCAATATGAGAACACCATTTAGAATGAGGTATGGAATCAACACTTGACATTGAAGCAACTTGAATACCACAAAACAAAACAAAAACAAAGGATTGGCTTCAAGAATGAGCCGGAACAAACACATGATAGAGATTTCGCCCAAAGTGTTCGTGGTGGGGCCCACACGGACACGACGTATAGCGGACGTCACGAATGACAAACAAGACGTCCCCGAATCAGCATAGCCAAGGATTCTTTAAGACGCCTCGCGACCATCAGAATCGACCGTGAATGGGCGGACCACTAGACGTTGAACCCCAATCTCAAATCATACATCCGCCGGAAAGAATATCCTGTAAGCTACTAGAATTCCACCTATAAACTCCGAAACTTTCGGTTATGCAATCTGGTGTTGGGGATACAGGGACACAAAATATATCACCCAAACTAACAATACCTAGATCCATTGTATCCATCCGTCAACACATAACCAAGAAATCCTCGAAATCGTGTACCTCGACCTTGAAAAACATCCGTTATACAAGTCATGGCAATACTCCCTTTTCGCCTCGATCTTTGGGCTATCGGGGTTATCTCACCAACAAGCGCACAAAAGAGATTTCGATGTCGGCAAAACTCGGTATTCCAGAATGCAACGATAAAATTGTGACGACAACACCTCGAGCTCAACTCCCGGGACACCGCCACAACCCCTAAATGTCGGGAGGCACCAAGAACAATGTTCTCGTCACAAAACCATCGGAACGATTCCAAGATACCCGCGTGATCCTAAAAAATTTTTGTGAAATTTGAGGAGAGAAAAGTCAAAACTCTACGTCAGGATACCTCACCAGAGCGACGAAGGGACTGAGGAGTAAAAAGAATCCTACTCTCCGATATGTATAATCCTAAGACTCAAAACATTTTCCATTCTAGACTCAACAACGCCAGCAAACAATCAAGTAGGGGGCTCCTAAGTCGGGGAAGGCTCTGATTACCAACTTGTAACGCCCTCGATGCGGCTATATCTCCCACGTGTCGAAGCACGACTTAGAGGCATAACCGCATTGAAAGCAATGTCGCAAGTGAGGTAATCTTCACACAACCCATGTAATACATAAGGGAAAGAGATACATAGTTGGCTTACAATCGCCACTTCACACAATACATGAGTAAAGCATTACATCATACAGATACAATCAAGGTCCGACTACGGAACCAAAATAAAAGAAGACTACCCCAAATGCTACACAGATCCCCGATCGTCCCAACTGGGCTCCACTACTGATCAACTGAAAACGAAACAACACAAAGAACAAAATCTTCATCGAGCTCCTCCTTGAGCTCGGGTGCATCACCTGCACGGTTTCGTCGGCACCTGCAAACTGGTTTTGAAGTATCTGTGAGTCACGGGACTCAGCAATCTCACACCATGAGATCAAGACTATTTAAGCTTAAAGGTAGGACAGAGTAGTGAGGTGGAGCTGCAGCAAGCGACTAGCATATATGGTGGCTACATTCGCAAAAGAGAGCGAGAAGAGAAAGCAAAAGCACGGTCGAACAACTATGATCAAGAAGTGATCCTGAAACTACTTACGTCAAACATAACTCCAACACCGTGTTCACTTCCCGGACTCCACCGAGAAGAGACCATCACGGTTACACACGCGGTTGATGTATTTTAATTAAGATCAACTTCGGGTTTTCTACAACCGGACATTAACAAATTCCCATCTGCCACATAACGCGGCACGGCTTTGAAAGTTCAAACCTGCAGGGTGTCCCAACTTAGCCCATGATAAGCTCTCGCGATCAACGAAGGATATTCCTTCTCCCGGGAAGACCCGATCAGTCTCGAATCCGGCTACAAGACATTTCACAGCAATAAAACAAGACCAGCAAAGCCGCCGGATGTGCCGACAAATCGATAGGAGCTGCACATATCTCGGTCTCGGGCACACTCGGATGAGCAGTCCGTATAACTAAAACCAAACCTCAAGTTGCCTTGAGGGGCGCTACACAACACTCTAGTTCGGGCCAGCACTCGAAGGAGCACTGGTCCGGGGGCTAAAATAAAGATGACCCTCGGGCTCCGAAACCCAAGGGAAAAAGGGCATAGGTGAGGCAAATGGTAAAACCAATGTTGGGCCTTCTTTGGAAAAGTCTTATTCAAAGCGAACTGTCAAGGGGTCCCATAAATCACCCGACCGCGTTAGGGACGCAAAATCCGGGAACATAACACCGATATGACGGAAACTAGGGCGGCAAGAGTGGAACAAAACACTGCATAAGGCCGAGCCTTCCACCCTTTACCAAGTATATAGATGCATTAATTAAATAAGATATATTGTGATATCCCAACAAGTAAACATGTTCCAACAAGGAACAACATCTCCATGTTCCAACAAGGAACAAACTTCATCTTCACCGCAACTAACAACGCTATAAGAGGGCTGAGCAAAGCGGTAACATGGCCAAACAACGGTTTGCTAGGAAAGGATGGTTAGAGGTTTGACATGGCAATGTGGGTGGCATGATATAGCAAGTGGTAGGCATCGTAGCATAGGCATAGCAAAAGAGCGAGCATCTAGCAAGCAAAGATAGAAGTGATTTCGAGGGTATGGTCATCTTGCATGAAATCCGCAAGGAAGAAGAACAAGTCCATGAAGAGGACAAACGAGGCGAGTCGAGCGAATCCTCACAACTCCGAACGAACGAAGCTAACGAGAGAAGCAAACCGAAAGAAGCAAACAACAAGTAAACACACAATCATAAACATGGCATGATGCACAAACAAATATGATGCATGTCCGGTTTAATGAGGCATGGCATGGCAATATGCACAAACAACACTACAAGTTAAATGGAGCTCAATATGCAACGAGTTGCATATTGATGAAACACCACAACACTTATTTAGTTCTCTCTCGGTTAGGTACTCAACAATATTAAATGTTGTTAAACATGGCAAGAGGTGGAGCATAATTAAACTAACTATTTAGGCAAGTTTAAATGAGGCCGGAAATAAGAAACAACAATTCCGGAAAATCCTCATGAGCAATATTTTAGATTCGGTACTGATCTGCCCTAAACACAATTTTAGAGTTGTTAAACAGCAACATAAAGTGGACCATGTTAATCTAGGCATTTTTCCACCCCATGTACATATAAAGAACATTTAATTCCGAGTTACGGTTATTTAGTTATGAAATAAAGCATTTTAACATGGCATATTAACAAATTTAAACAAACATCAAGTTAAACATTTTTAACATAGATGAAAGTGGCATATTATTAATCTACACAATATTCTGAGCATATTACATATAAAGTTTGTTTAAATCCGATGCACGGTTAATTAGTTATTACATGCATGAACTTGAGGGGCAATCTGTAAATCTGTAATTCCCTGGATAATGGACAAATTCGCAGGACAGGAAAAAAATAACATTGGGCGAATCTGGCTGGGCAGCAGCAGTGCATGTGGGAGGGGCTGGAGGGCGCCACCCATGGGCCTTAGCAGGCGGGTCGGACGAGGCCGGGCGGGCTGGGCCTTGAGGCCGGGCTGGTGGGCTGCAGTGGGCCATGGCCCACGCGAGGGGAGGAGGCGTCGTCGCCACAGACTGGGCAGGGTGCAGGGACGGCGCGGCGATCCTCAACGGGACGGCAGGGGGTGGTCCAGCGAGGCCCCGATGCCGAACGGGCAGATCCGCCTCGGGATCCCGGATCCGGCGGCGGGACGAGGCCGAGGAGGGCGAGGAGGTCGGCGACGAACTCAGCGACGGCGACGGCGGCAGCATGACAAAGAAGCGGCGGCCAGCGGTTCTCTGCGAGGAGAAGAGAAAACGTGAGGTAGGGAGAAAGAGAGGAAGGAGGAAGGAGCAGGCGCGAGGGCGAGGTCCGGCTGGAAGGTCGCCGGCGGCGGCTCCGGCTGCGACGCTGGAGCAGCGAGGCTCCAGCGAGCGGGGTTGGAGCGGCAGGAGGCAAGGCGCTGGGGCGCTGGGTCGGGCTCGGTCGCGGCCAGGCGGGTTCGGCGGCGCCAGATGGGCTGGCAGGGCCGAGGAGGAAGGGGGCGTGCGTGGAGGCGTGAGTGGAGGGGAACAGCGACTTGGGTGACGTGCGCGCCTGGATTGGTCCGGGAGCGGCGGCGGCGGCGCCAAGTGGCGAGCAGGGGCTGGAGAGGCGCGGAAATGGAGGAGAGGAGGTGGGAGGCGGCTGGCTGATGATTGGGGAGGCGCGGAAATCAAGGAGGGAGGTTGGGGTGACAAAAATGGCAAGGGGGGGCTGCTATTTATAGCAGGGAGGCCTAGGGACTAGGGTTTGGGGAGTTTTTGAGGGGTTTCGGAGCCTCCGATCGCGATCCGACGATCAGGAAAAGAGGGGGGTTTTAGGTGAGCTGCGGGTGGGCTGTGACGAGAGGGTCTGGACTGATAGGAGAGAGAGGAGAAATGCAGCCCGGCACGATCTCGGAGACCGAAACATCCGACGAATATACCGACTATATCCCGGTTATAAATATAACGGTTGGGCAGTCAAACGAATTCCGAATGCGACGAAACTTGGCAGGCGGCCTGTCTACACTATAATAAGACCGCATGACAAGTTGCAACCCATTCCGAGAACATTATTATGCCACTTATAAAATAATATTTCGGAGGTGCCGCGGGCGCGTGCAAGTGTATCCGGACTCGGAACGGACAACGGAGAGAACCGGCGGAACCCGAACGGATGCAAGTTTTGAAAAACATGCGGATGAAATGCAGATGATGCCATGAGATGAGATGCATAACAAAAACAAAATGCAAAACAACAGACAAAACCCAACCACGAAGGAAATAATAAATCACATCTCCGGAAAGGGCAAGAGTCGGAGTTACGAATACGGAAAGTTGTATCCGGGGTGTTACAACATCATCCCGTGATCAACTCCTTGGTCACATTGTGCACATTATGATGATGTCCTACCGAGTGGGCCCAGAGATACCTCTCCGTCACACGGAGTGACAAATCCCAGTCTTGATTCGTGCCAACCCAAGACACTTTCGGAGATACCAGTGCACCTTTATAGCCACCCAGATTCGTTGTGACGTTTGGTACACCCAAAGCATTCCTACGGTATCCGGAGTTGCACAATCTCATGGTCTAAGGAAATGATACTTGACATTAGAAAAGCTTTAGCATACGAACTACACGATCTTTGTGCTAGGCTTAGGATTGGGTCTTGTCCATCACATCATTCTCCTAATGATGTGATCCCGTTATCAACGACATCCAATGTCCATGGTCAGGAAACCGTAACCATCTATTGATCAACGAGCTAGTCAACTAGAGGCTTACTAGGGACATGGTGTTGTCTATGTACCCACACATGTATCTGAGTTTCCTATCAATACAATTATAGCATGGATAATAAACGATTATCATGAACAAGGAGATATAATAATAACTAATTTATTATTGCCTCTAGGGCATATTTCCAACAGTCTCCCACTTGCACTAGAGTCAATAATCTAGTTCACATCGCCATGTGATTAACACTCACAGGTCACATCGCCATGTGACCAACATCCAAAGAGTTTACTAGTGTAAATAAACTAGTTCACATCATCATGTGATTAAGACTCAATGAGTTCTGGGGTTTGATCATGTTTTGCTTGTGAGAGAGGTTTTAGTCAACGGGTCTGCAACATTCAGATCCGTATGTACTTCGCAAATCTCTAGGTCATATTGTAAATGCTGCTTCCGCACTCCACTTGGAGCTATTCCAAATGGTTGCTCCACTATACGTATCCGGTTTGCTACTCGGAGTCATTCGGATAGGTGTTAAAGCTTGCATCGACGTAACCCTTTACGCCGAACTCTTTATCACCTCCATAATCGAGAAACATGTCCTTTTTACTCCAAGGACAATTTTGACCGCTGTCCAATGATCCATTCCTGGATCACTCTTGTACCCCCTTGCCAGACACGTGGCAAGGCACATATCAGGTGCGGTACAAAGCATGACATATTGTATAGAGCCTATGGCTAAGGCATAGGGGACGACATTCGTCCTTTCTCTTTCTTCTGCCATGGTCGAGCTTTAAGTCTTAACTTCATACCTTACAACTCAGGCAAGAACTCCTTCTTTGACTGATCCATCTTGAACACCTTCAAGATCATGTCAAGGCATGTGCTCATTTGAAAGTACCATTAAGCATTTTTGATCTATCCTTATAGATCTTGATGCTCAATGTTCAAGCAGCTTAATCCAGGTTTTCTATTGAAAAACACTTTTCAAATAACCCTATATGCTTTCCAGAAACTCTACATCATTTCTGATCAACAATATGTCAACAACATATACTCATCAGAAATTCTATAGTGCTCCCACTCACTTCTTTGGAAATACAAGTTTCTCATAAACTTTGTACAAACCCAAAATCTCTGATCATCTCATCAAAGCGTACATTCCAACTCCGAGATGCTTACTTCAGTCCTTAGAAGGGTTGTTGGAGCTTTGCATACTTGTTAGCATCTTTCAGGATTGACAAAACCTTCTGGTTGTATCACATGCAACCTTTCCTCAAGAAATTTTCTGAGGAAACAATGTTTTGACATCCTATCTGCAAGATTTCATAAATAATGCAGTAACTGCTAATAAGATTCCAACAGACTCTTAGCATCACTACGAGTGAGAAAGTCTCATCGTAGTCAACTCCTTGAACTTGTCGGAAACATCTTAGCGACAAGCTGAGCTTTCTTAATGGTGTCACATACCATCATTGTCTGTCTTCCCTCTTAGAATCCATCTGTACCCAACAGCCTTACGACCATCAAGTAGTTCTTCCAAAGTCTACACTTTGTTTTCATACATGGATCCTCTCTCGGATTTTATGGCCTCGAGCCATTTTTGGAATCCAGGCCCACCATCGCTTCTCCATAGCTCGTAGGTTCATTGTTGTCTAGCAACATGACTTCCAAGATAGGATTACGTACCACTCTGAAGTAGTACGCATCCTTGTCGACCTACGAGGTTTGGTAGTGACTTGATCCGAAGTTTCATGATCACTATCATAAGCTTCCACTTCAATTGGTGTAGGCGTCACAGGAACAACTTCTTGTGCCCTGCTACACACTAGTTGAAGTGATGGTTCAATAACCTCGTCAAGTCTCCACCATCCTGCCACTCAATTCTTTCAAGAGAAACTTTTCCTCGAGAAAGGACCTGATTCTAGAAACAATCCCTTTTGCTTCCGGATCTGAGACAGGAGGGATACCCAACTATTTTGGGTGTCCTATGAAGATGTATTTATCCGCTTTGGGTTCGAGCTTATCAGCCTGAAACCTTTTCACATAAGCGTCGCAGCCCCAAACTTTTAAGAAACGACAACTTAGTTTTCTCCAAACCATAGTTCATACGGTGTCCTCTCAACGGAATTACGCGGTGCCCTATTTAAAGTGAGTGCGGTTGTCTCTAATGCCTAACCCATGAACGATAGTGGTAATTCGATAAGAGACATCATGGTATGCACCATATCCAATAGGGTGCAACTATGATGTTCGGACACACCATCACACTATGGTGTTCCAGGCGGTATTAATTGTGAAACAATTTCCACAATGTCTTAATTGCGTGCCAAAACTCGTAACTCAGATATTCATCTCTATGATCATATCATAGAGATTTTATCCTCTTGTCACGAAGATCTTCAACTTCACTCTGAAATTACTTGAACCATTCAATAATTCAGACTTGTGTTTCATCAAGTAAATATACTCAGTATCTACTCAAATCATCTGTGATGTAAGAACATAACGATATCCACTGCGTGCCTCAGCACTCATTGGACTGCACATATCAAAATGTATTACTTCCAACAAGTTGTTTTCTTGTTCCATTTTACTGAAAAACGAGGCTTTCGGTCATCTTGCCCATGTGGTATGATTTGCATGTCTCAAGTGATTAAAAATCAAGTGAGTCCAAACGGTCCATTTGCATGGAGTTTCTTCATGCATATACACCAATAGACATGGTTCTCATGTCTCAAACTTTTCAAAAACGAGTGAGTCCAAAGACCCATCAACACGGAGCTTCTTCATACGTTTTATACCAATATGACTTACATGGCAGTGCCACAAGTAGGTGGTACTATCATTACTATCTTATATCTTTTGGCATGAACATGTGTATCACTATGATCGAGATTCAATAAACCATTCATTATAGGTGCAAGACCATTGAAGGTATTATTCAAATAAACAGAGTAACCATTATTCTCCTTAAATGAATAACCGTATTGCGATAGACATAATCCAATCATGTCTATGCTCAACGCAAACACCAAATAACAATTATTTAGGTTTAACACCAATCTTGATGGTAGAGGGAGCGTGCGATGCTTGATCACATCAAGCATGGAAAAACTTCCAACACATATCGCCAGCTCACCTTTAGCTAGTCTCCGTTTACTCCGCATCCTTTTATTTCGAGTTACTAACACTTAGCAACCGAACCGGTATCTAATACCCTGGTGCTACTAGGAGTACTAGTAAAGTACACATTAACATAATGTATATCCAATATACTTCTATCGACCTTGCCAGCCTTCTCATCTACCAAGTATCTAGGGTAATTCTGCTCCAGTGGCTGTTCCCCTTATTACAGAAGCACTTAGTCTCGGGTTTGGGTTAAACCTTGGGTTTCTTCACTAGAGCAGCAGCTGATTTGCCGTTTCATGAAGTATCCCTTCTTGCCCTTGCCCTTCTTGAAACTAGTGGTTTCACCAACCATCAACAATTGATGCTCCTTCTTGATTTCTACTTTCGCGGTGTCAAACATTGCAAATATCTCAAGGATCATCTTATCTATCCCTGATATGTTATAGTTCATCACTAAGCTCTATCAGCTTGGTGGCAATGTCTTTGGAGAAAAATCACTATCTCATCTGGAAGATCAACTCCTACACGATTCAGGTGATTTCTGTACTCAGACAATCTGAGTACAAGCTCAACGATTGAGCATTTCTCCCTTAGTTTGCAGGCTAAGAAAATCGTCGGAGGTCTTATACCTCTTGACGTGGGCACGAGCCTGAAATCCCAATTTCAGCCCTCGGAACATCTCATATGTTCCGCGATGTTTCGAAAACGTCTTTGGTGCCTCAACTCTAAACCGTTTAACCGAACTATCACGTAGTTATCCGAACGTGTATGTCAGATGTTCGCAACATCCACAGACGACGTTCGAGGTTCAGCACACCGAGCGGTGCATTAAGGACATAAGCCTTCTACGAAGCAACGAGGACAATCCTCAGTTTACGGACCTAGTCCGCATAATCGCTACTATCAACATTTAACTAAATTTTCTCTAGGAACATATCTAAATAGTAGAACTAAAGCGCGAGCTTACGACATAATTTGCAAAGACCTTTTGACTATGTTCAGGATAATTAAGTTCATCTAATGAACTCCCACTCAGATAGACATCCCTCTAGTCATCTAAGTGATTACATGATCCGAGTCAACTAGGCCGTGGCCGATCATCACGTGAGACGGACTAGTCATCATCGGTGAACATCTTCATGTTGATCGTATCTACTATACGACTCATGCTCGACCTTTCGGTCTCTTGTGTTCCGAGGCCATGTCTATACATGCTAGGCTCGTCAAGTCAACCTAAGTGTTTCGCGTGTGTAAATCTGGCTTACACCCGTTGTATTTGAACGTTAGAATCTATCACACCCGATCATCACGTGGTGCTTCGAAACAACGAACTTTCGCAACGGTGCACAGTTAGGGGGAACACTTTCTTGAAATTATTATGAGGGATCATCTTATTTACTATCGTCTTTCTAAGCAAATAAGATGCATAAACATGATAAACATCACATGCAATCAAAAAGTGACATGATATGGCCAATATCATTTTGCTCCTTTTGATCTCCATCTTCGGGGCTCCATGATCATCATTGTCACCGGCATGACACCATGATCTCCATCATCGTGTCTCCATGAAGTTGTCTCGCCAACTATTACTTCTACTACTATGGCTAACGGTTTTAGCAATAAAGTAAAGTAATTACATGGCGTTATTCAATGACACGCATGTCATACAATAAATTAAGACAACTCCTATGGCTCCTGCCGGTTGTCATACTCATCGACATGCAAGTCGTGATTCCTATTACAAGAACATGATCAATCTCATACATCACATATCATTCATCACATTCTTTTGGCCATATCACATCACATAGCAAACCCTGCAAAAACAAGTTAGACGTCCTCTAATTGTTGTTTGCATATTTTACGTGGCTGCTATGGGTTTCTAGCAAGAACGTTTCTTACCTACGCAAAAGCCACAACGTGATATGCCAATTGCTATTTATCCTTCATAAGGACCCTTTTCATCGAATCCGATCCGACTAAAGTGGGAGAGACTGGCACCCGCTAGCCACCTTATGCAACAAGTGCATGTCAGTCGGTGGAACCTGTCTCACGAATGCGTGTAAGGTCGGTCCGGGCCGCTTCATCCCACAATACCGTCGAAACAAGATTGGACTAGTAACGGTAAGCATATTGAACAAAATCAACGCCCACAACAACTTGTGTTCTACTCGTGCATAGAATCTACGCTATAGACCTAGCTCTGATACCACTGTTGGGGAACGTAGCAGAAATTCAAAATTTTCTACGCAACACCAAGATCAATCTATGGAGTAGTCTAGCATCGAGGGGAAGGAGAGTGCATCTACATACCCTTGTAGATCGCTAAGCGGAAGCGTTACAAGAACGCGGATGAAGGAGTCGTACTCGCAGCGATTCAGATCACGGTTGATTCCGATCTAAGCACCGAACAACGGTGCCTCCGCGTTCAACACACGTACAGCCCGGGGACGTCTCCTCCTTCTTGATCCAGCAAGGGGAGAGGAGAAGTTGAGGGAAAGCTCCGGCAGCACGACGGCGTGGTGGTGGTGGAGCTCGTGGTTCTCCGGCAGGGCTTCGCCAAGCACTATGGAGGAGGAGGAGGAGTACGAGGAGGGAGGGCTGCGCCAGGGAAGAGGCCCTCCCACCCCTCCACTATATATAGGGGCAAGGGGAGAGGGGAACCACATACTATTTCCCATAACAACTCTAGCGTCACCGAACCTTAAGTGTGTAGACCCTACGGGTTCGGGAACCATGCAGACATGACCGAGACGTTCTCCGGTCAATAACCAACAGCGGGATCTGGATACCCATGTTGGCTCCCACATGTTCCACGATGATCTCATCGGATGAACCACGATGTCAAGGACTCAATCGATCCCGTATACAATTCCCTTTGTCTAGCGGTATTGTACTTGCCCGAGATTCGATCGTTGGTATACCGATACCTTGTTCAATCTCGTTACCGGCAAGTCTCTTTACTCGTTCCGTAACACATCATCCGTGATCAACCCCTTGGTCACATTGTGCACATTATGATGATGTCCTACCGAGTGGGCCCAGAGATACCTCTCCGTTTACGGAGTGACAAATCCAGTCTCGATCCATGTCAACCCAATGGTCACTTTCGGAGATACCGTAGTGCACCTTTATAGTCACCCGATTCGTTGTGACGTTTGATACACCCAAAGCACTCCTACGGTATCCGGAATTGCACGATCTCATGGTCTAAGGAAGAGATACTTGACATTGGAAAAGCTCTAGCAAAACGAACTACGATCTTTGTGCTATGCTTAGGATTGGGTCTTGTCCATCACGTCATTCTCCTAATGACGTGATCCCGTTGTCAATGACATCGATGTCCATAGTCAGAAACCATGACTATCTGTTGACCAACGAGCTAGTCTACTAGAGGCTTACTAGGGACGTATTGTAGTCTATGTATTCACACATGTATCACGATTTCCGGACAATACAATTATAGCATGAATAATAAACGATTATCATGAACAAGGAAATATAATAATAACTAATTTATTATTGCCTCTAGGGCATATTTCCAACAGTCTCCCACTTGCACTAGAGTCAATAATCTAGTTCACATCGCCATGTGATTAACACTGATAGGTCACATCGCCATGTGACCAACATCCAAAGAGTTTACTAGTGTCTTAAACTAGTTCACATCACCATGTGATTAAGTCTCAATGAGTTCGGGGTTTGATCATGTTTTGCTTTGAGAGAGGTTTTAGTCAACGGGTGCTTGTGAGAGAGGTTTTAGTCAACGGTCCGAACCTTTCAGATCCGTGTGTACTCATAATTCTCTATGTCATATTGTAAATGATGCTTTCACGCTCCACTTGGAGCTATTCCAAATGGTTGCTCCACTATACGTATCCGGTTTGCTACTCGAGTCACTTTCGGATAGGTGTTAAAGCTTGCATCGGCGTAACCCTTTACGCCGAACTCATTATCACCTCCATAATCGAGAAACATGTCCTTATTTACTCCAAGGACAATTTTGACGCTGTCCAATGATCCCCATTCTGGATCATTCTTGTACCCCTTGAGTGACTCATGGCTTGGCACACTTCGGTCGGTACACAAGCATAGCATACTATAGAGCCTACGTCTAAAGCATAGGGGACGACCTTCGTCCTTTCTCTCTTTTCTGCCGTGGTCGAGCTTTAACTCTTAACTTCACACCTTACAACTCAGGCAAGAACTCCTTCTTTGAGTGATCCATCTTGAACACCTTCAAGATCATGTCAAGGTATGTGCTCATTTGAAAGTATTATGAAGCATTTTTGATCTATCCTTATAGATCTCGATGCTCAATGTTCAAATAGCTTAATCCAGGTTTTCTATTGAAAAACATCTTTCAAATAACCCTATATGCTTTCCAGAAAATTCCACATCATTTCTGATTATCCATATGTCAACAACATATACTCATCAGAAATTCTATAGTGCTCCCACTCACTTCTTTGGAAATACAAGTTTCTCATAAACTTTGTATAAACCCAAAATCTTTGATCATCTTATCAAAGTGCACATTCCAACTCCGAGATGCTTACTCCAGTCCTCAGAAGGATCGCTAGAGCTAGCATTCCTTTTAGCATCCTTAGGATCGACAAAACTTTTCTGATTGTATCACATACAACCTTTCCTTACGTAAAGGTAAGGAAACTCGTCTTGACATCCATCTGCCAGATTTCATAAATGCAGCTTGTGCTAACATGATTCCGACGGACTTAAGCATCGCTACGGATGAGAAAATCTCATCGTAGTCAACTCCTTGAACTTGTGAAAAACTCTTTGCCACAAGTCGAGCTTCATAGAAGGTGACATTACCGTCCATGTCCGTCTTCTTCTTAAAGACCCATTTATTTCAATGGCTTGCCGATCATCGGGCAAGTCCACCAAAGTCCATGCTTTGTTATGATACATGGATCCTACCTCGGATTTCATGGTTTCTAACCATTTGTCGGAATTTGGGCCCACCATTGCTTCTCCATAGCTCGTAGGTTCATTGTTGTCTAGCAACATGACCTTCAAAACAGGATTGCGTATCACTCTGAAGTAGTACGCATCCTTGTCACCCTACGAGGTTCGGTAGTGACTTGATCCGAAACTTCATGATCACTATCATAAGCTTCTACTTCAATTGGTGTAGGTGCCACGGGAACAACTTCCTGTGCCCTGCTACACACTTGTTGAAGTGACGGTTCAATGACCTCATCAAGTCTCCACCATCCTCCCACTCAACTTTTCGAGACGAACTTTTCCTCGAGAAAGGACCCGATTCAAGAAACAATCCCTATTGCTTTCGGATCTGAATTAGGAGGTATACCCAACCGTTTTGGGTGTCCTATGAAGATGCATTTTGTCCGCTTTGGGTTCGAGCTTATCAACCTGAAACTTTTCCACATAAGCGCCGCAGCCCCAAACCTTTAAGAAATGACAGCTTAGGTTTCTCTAAACCATAGTTCATACGGTGTCATCTCAACGGAATTACGTGGTGCCCTATTAAAGTGAGTGCGGTTGTCTCTAATGCCTAACCCATGAGCAGCGGTGGTAATTCGATAAGAGATATCATGGTACGCACCATATCCAATAGAGTGCAACTATGATGTTTGGACACACCATCACACTATGGTGTTCCAGGAGGTATGAATTGTGAAACAATTTGCACAATGTCTTAATTGTGTGCCAAAACTCGTAACTCAGATATTCATCTCTATGATCATATCATAGACATTCTATCCTCTTGTCACGATGATCTTCAACTTCACTCTGAAATTACTTGAACCATTCAATAATTCAGACTGTGCTTCATCAAGTCAATATACTCAATATCTACTCGAATCATCGTGAAGTCGAACATAACGATATTCACTTTGCATGCCTCGGTACTCATTGGACTGCACACATCAAAATGTGTTACTTCCAACAAATTGCTATCTTGTTCCATCTTATTGAAACCGAGGCTTTTCAGTCATCTTGCCCATGTGGTATGTTTTGCATATCTCAAGTGATTCAAAATCAAGTGAGTCCAAACGATCCATCTGCATGGAGTTTCTTCATGCGTATACACCAATAGACATGGTTCACATGTCTCAAACTTTTCAAAACGAGTGAGTCCAAAGATCCAACAACATGGAGCTTCTTCATGCGTTTTACACCAATATGACTTACATGGCAGTGCCACAAGTAAGTGGTACTATCATTACTATCTTATACTTTTGGCATGAAAATGTGTATCACTACGATCGAGATTCAATAAACCATTCTTTTAGGTGCAAGACCATCGAAGGTATTATTCAAAATAGAGTAATCATTATTCTCCATAAATGAATAACCGTATTGCGATAGACATAATCCAATCATGTCTATGCTCAACGCAAACACCAAATGACAATAATTCTGGTTTAATACTAATCTTGATGGTAGAAGGAGCGTGCGATGTTTTGATCACATCAAATTGGAAACACTTCCAACACATATCGTCAGCTCTCCTTTAGCTAGTCTCCGTTTATTCCGTAGCTTTTATTTCGAGTTACTAACACTTAGCAACCGAACCGGTATCTAATACCCTGGTGCTACTAGGAGTACTAGTAAAGTACACATTAACATAATGTATATCCAATATACTTCTATTGACCTTGCCAGCCTTCTTATCTACCAAGTATCTAGGGTAATTCTGCTCCAGTGGCTGTTCCCCTTATCTCAGAAACACTTAGTCTCGGGTTTGGGTTCAACCTCGGGTTTCTTCACTGGAGCAGCAGCTGATTTGCCATTTCGTGAAGTATCCCTTATTGCCCTTGCCCTTCTTGAAACTAGTGGTTTCACCAACCATCAACAATTGATGCTCCTTCTTGATTTCTACTTTCGCGATGTCAAACAACGCGAATTCCTCAAGGATCATCATATCTATCCCTGATTTGTTATAGTTCATCACGAAGCTCTAGCAGCTTGGTGGCAATGACTTTGGAGAAACATCACTATCTCATCTGGAAGATTAACTCCCACTCGATTCAAGTGATTGTTGTACCCGGACAATCGAGCACAAGCTCAACGATTGAGCTTTTCTCCTGAGTTTGCAGGCTAAGAAAATCATCGGAGGTCTCATACCTCGGGCGTGGCACGAGCACGAAAATCTAATTTCAGCTCTCGAAACATCTCATATGTTCATGACGTTTCAAAACGTCTTTGGTGCCTCTACTCTAAACCGTTCAACTGAACTATCACGTAGTTATCAAGGCGTGTATGTCCGATGTTCGCAACATCCACATACGACGTTTGGGGTTTAACACATGGCGGTGCATTAAGGACATAAGCTTTCTCTGTCCGCATAATCGCTACTTTCAACTTTCAACTATATTTTCTCTAGGAACATATCTAAATAATGGAACTAAAGCGCGAGCTTCGACATAATTTGCAAAAGGTCTTTTGACTATGTTCAGGATAATTAAGTTCATCTTATGAACTCCCACTCAGATTGACATCCCTCCGGTCATCTAAGTGATTACATGATCCGAATCAACTAGGCCGTGTCCGATCAACACGTGAGACGGACTAGTCATCATCGATGAACATCTTCATGTTGATCGTATCTACTATCGACTCATGCTCGACCTTTCGGTCTCCGTGTTCCGAGGCCATGTCTTTACATGCTAGGCTCGTCAAGTTAACCCTAAGTGTTTCTGCGTGTGTAAATCTTGCTTACACCCGTTGTATGTGAACGTAAGAATCCATCACACCCGATTAACACGTGGTGCTTAGAAGCGACAATTGTAGCAACGGTGCATGCGATTAGGGAGAACACTTCTTGAAATTGTTCTAAGGGATCATCTTATTTACTACCGTCGTTCTAAGTAAACAAGATGCATAAACATAATAAACATCACATGCAATTATATAGTAGTGACATGATATGGCCAATATCATATAGCTCCATTGATCTCCATCTTCGGGGCTCCATGATCATTATCGTCACCGGCATGACACCATGATCTCCATCATCATGATCTCCATCATCGTGTCTTCATGAAGTTGTCTCGCCAACTATTACTTCTACTACTATGGCTACCGGTTAGCAATAAAGTAAAGTAATTACATGGCGTCGTTTAATGACACGCAGGTCATACAATAAATAAAGACAACTCCTATGGCTCCTGCCGGTTGTCATACTCATCGACATGCAAGTCGTGAATCCTATTACAAGAACATGATCAATCTCATACATCACATATCATTCATCACATTCTTCTTGGCCATATCACATCACATAGCATACCTGCAAAAACAAGTTAGGCGTCCTCTAATTGTTGTTTGCATGTTTTACGTGGCTGCTATGGGTTTCTAGCAAAACGTTTCTTACCCACGCAAAACCACAACGTGATATGTCAATTGCTATTTACCCTTCATAAGGACCCTTTTCATCGAATCCGTTCCGACTAAAGTGGGAGGCGGCACCCGCTAGCCACCTTATGCACCAAGTGCATGTCGATCGGTGGAACTGTCTCACGAAAATACGTGTAAGGTCGGTCCGGCCGCTTCATCCCACAATACCGTCGAAACAAGATTGGACTAGTAACGGTAAGCATATTGAACATCATCAACGCCCACAACTACTTTGTGTTCTACTCGTGCAAAGAATCTACATAATAGACCTAGCTCATGATGCCATCGATGGGGAGCGTGGCGAAATTCAAAATTTTCCTACGTGTCACCAAGATCTATCTATGGAGAAACTAGCAACGAGGGAAGGAGAGTGCATCTACATACCCTTGTAGATCGTTAAGCGGAAGCGTTCATGTGAACGGGGTTGAAGAGTCGTCGACTCGTCGTGATTCAAATCACCGGAGATCCTAGTGCCGAACGGACGGCACCTCCGCGTCAACACACGTACAGCCGGTGGCGTCTCCCACGCCTTGATCCAGCAAGGAGAGAGGAGAGGTTGAGGAAGACTCCATCCAACAGCAGCACAACGGCGTGGTGGTGATGGAGGGCGTGGCAATCCCGCAGGCTTCGCCAAGCACCAAGGGAGAGGAGGAGGAGGAGAGGCGGGGCTGCACCAAGAGGAGAGGTTCTCGTGTGTTATGGGCAGCCCCTGTGGCCTCATATATAGGGAAGGGAGGGCTGCGCCCTCTAGGGTTTCCACCCCTAGGGGTGGCGGCCAGCCCTAGATGGGATCAAGGGGCGGCCAAGAGGGGAGGAGAGGAGGCGCCACTAGATGGGCCTTAGGGCCCATCTGGACTAGGGTTTGCCCCTCCCACCCATCCTTGCGCCTTGGGCCCCTTGTGGGGCGCACCAGCCCTCCTAGGGGCTGGTCCCCCCACACTTGGCCCACGCAGCCTTCGGGGCAGGTGGCCCCACTTGGTGGACCCCAGGACCCTCCGGTGGTCCCAGACATTACCGAAATCGCCCAAACTTTTCCGGTGACCAAAACAGGACTTCCCATATATAAATCTTTACCTCCGGACCATTCCGAACTCCTCGTGATGTCCGGATCTCATCCGGACTCGAACAACATTCGGTAACCACATACAAGCTTCCTATATAACCCTAGCGCCACCGAACCTTATGTGTAGACCCTACGGGTTCGGGAACCATCTGAGACATGACCGAGACGTTCTCGGTCAATAACCAACAGCGGATCTGGATACCCATGTTGGCTCCCACATGTTCCACGATGATCTCATCGGATGAACCACGATGTCAAGGACTCAATCGATCCCGTATACAATTCCCTTTGTCTAGCGGTATTGTACTTGCCCGAGATTCGATCGTTGGTATACCGATACCTTGTTCAATCTCATTACCGGCAAGTCTCTTTACTCGTTCCGTAACACATCATCCCGTGATCAACCCCTTGGTCACATTGTGCACATTATGATGATGTCCTACCGAGTGGGCCCAGAGATACCTCTCCGTTTACGGAGTGACAAATCGATCTCGATCCATGTCAACCCAATGGTCACTTTCGGAGATACCGTAGTGCACCTTTATAGTCACCCGATTACGTTGTGACGTTTGATACACCCAAAGCACTCCTACGGTATCCGGAATTGCACGATCTCATGGTCTAAGGAAGAGATACTTGACATTGGAAAAGCTCTAGCAAAACGAACTACACGATCTTTGTGCTATGCTTAGGATTGGGTCTTGTCCATCACGTCATTCTCCTAATGACGTGATCCGTTATCAATGACATCGATGTCCATAGTCAGGAAACCATGACTATCTGTTGACCAACGAGCTAGTCTACTAGAGGCTTACTAGGGACGTATTGTAGTCTATGTATTCACACATGTATCACGATTTCCGGACAATACAATTATAGCATGAATAATAAACGATTATCATGAACAAGGAAATATAATAATAACTAATTTATTATTGCCTCTAGGGCATATTTCCAACAATTGGATCTCCCTAGGGAAAATCCTAGGGAGACTTGCCCCCCAAGCCAAGCAGGTGGAGGCTTGCCTCCCAAGCCAGGTGGAGGCGCCCCACCTCCCCAAGTAACATGGGAAAGGGTGTGCGGGGCGCACCACCCCTTAGTGGGCTGGTTTTCCCCTTCCCCTTTGGCCCATGAGGCCCTCCAACACTTGCCGGGGCTCCCGAAACACCTTTCGGTCATGCTGGCCATAGCCTGGTACCCCCGGAACACTTTCGGACTCCAATACCCTTCGTCCAATATATCGATCTTCACCACCGGACCATTCCGGAACTCCTCATGATGTCTGGGATCTCATCCGGGACTCCGAACTACCTTCGGTAACCACATACTATTTCCCATAACAACTCTAGCGTCACCGAACCTTAAGTGTGTAGACCCTACGGGTTCGGGAATCATGCAGACATGACCGAGACACCTCTCCGCCAATAACCAATAGCGGGATCTGGATACCCATATTGGCTCCCACATGTTCCACGATGATCTCATCGGATGAACCACGATGTCGAGGATTCAATCAATCCCGTATTCAATTCCCTTTGTCTACCGGTATAGTACTTGCCCGAGATTCGATCGTCGGTATCCCGATACCTTGTTCAATCTCGTTACCGGCAAGTCTCTTTACTCGTTCCATAACACATCATCCGTGATCAACTCCTTGGTCACATTGTGCACATTATGATGATGTCCTACCGAGTGGGCCAGAGATACCTCTCCATCACACGGAGTGACAAATCCCGATCTTGATTCGTGCCAACCCAATGACACTTTCGGAGATACCGTAGTGCACCTTTATAGCCACCCGATTCACGTTGTGACGTTTGGTACACCCAAAGCATTCCTACGGTATCCGGAGTTGCACAATCTCATGGTCTAAGGAAAATGATACTTGACATTAGAAAAGCTTTAGCATCTGAACTACACGATCTTTGTGCTAGGCTTAGGATTGGGTCTTGTCCATCACATCATTATCCTAATGATGTGATCCCATTATCAACGACATCCAATGTCCATGGTCAGGAAACCGTAACCATCTATTGATCAACGAGCTAGTCAACTAGAGGCTTACTAGGGACATGGTGTTGTCTATGTACCCACACATGTATCTGAGTTTCCTATCAATACAATTATAGCATGGATAATAAACGATTATCATGAACAAGGAAATATAATAATAACTAATTTATTATTGCCTCTAGGGCATATTTCCAACAGGTATACCAATCCACCGTCGTAAGCTAACTAACAGAGAATGGAAGTGCATTGAGGATCGATTTGAGAAGAAACTAAGTTGCTGGAAGGGCAAGCTCATGTCATACGGAGGCCGTTTAATTCTTATTAATTCGGTCCTCACGAGTATGCCTATGTTTCTCTTGTCTTTCTTTGTGGTTCCAGTTGGAGTTAGGAAAAGGCTGGACTTCTATAAATCCCGGTTCTTCTGGCAGAGTGATGAACTAAAAAGAAAATACAGACTCGCCAAATGGGACATTATTTTTCGACCAAAAGACCAAGGGGGTCTTGGCATTGAAAATCTCGAAGTTAAAAACAGCTGTCTTCTCAGTAAGTTGCTGGCTAAGTTATCTGTAGAGACAGAGGCCACATGGGCGCAGATTCTCCGTAGTAAGTATCTTCATTCCAAAAACTTGTCCTAGGTGACAGCAAGGCCGATGGATTCGCCTTTTTGGAAAGGGCAGATGAGAGTCAAATCAGCCTTTTTCAATAGGACAAAGTTTATAATCAGAAATGGCACGAACACGCGTTTCTGGGAGGATACTTGGCTAGGAGAGACACCCCTCGCACTTCAATACCCGTCTCTTTATAGTATTGTTCAGCGACGAGACGCGTACATTTCTACAGTATTTCAGTCCATCCCCCTTAATATTCAATTCAGGAGAACGCTAGCTGGTAATCGTTGGGAAGTTTGGCTCCATTTAGTGCGTAGACTGATGGAGGTCCAGTTGTCTCAAAACAGCCCGATCAGTTGCGCTGGAAGCTTACTAGGACTAGGGAGTTTACAGTTAAATCGATGTATCTCAATGTTATCAACGCTAGTTTCATTCCTAGTTCCAAACATGTCTGGAAAGTCAAAGTTCCTTTGAAAATTAAAGTGTTTGTGTAGTTTGTTCATAAACAAGTAATCTTAACCAAGGACAATTTGGTAAAGCGTAACTGGACAGGATCTACTAGGTGTAGTTTTTGTGATCGGGACGAAACCATCAAACACCTTTTTCTTGACTGCCCGATGGCAAAAGTGTTATAGCGGACAGTGCACATAACCTTTAATATTACTCCTCCGAATTCTATCAGCACGTTATTTGGAACGTGGCTTAACGGGATAAAGGCTAAAACAGCGAGACACATTCGTGTAGGAGTATGTGCTTTATTGTGGGCAGTCTGGAATTGCAGAAATGACTTGGTTTTTAACAGAACAACAAATTTTCATTTTTTGCAGGTTATTTTCTGAACCACTGCTTTGATCCGTATGTGGTCGCTACTCACTCCGACGGAGGCCAGGGAGCTTTTGGTTACTGGATCTATCCGGTGGGAGATGGTAGCACGGGATATATTCAACCGGTTTGGACGACGGTCATGTAATAGGATAGGCAATTAGTTTCCTTATCTTGTTTATGCCGGCCGGTTGTGGCGCTATGGTTACCTTATTGTAGGCTCTTTGTGAGCTTCTCTTTGCTTTCTTTAGGACTTTAAGACCTTTGTTGAACCTCTTTGCTTTTTAATAAAGTTGGCCGTATGGATCGTTCTGATGTAGAGGCTGGGGAGTCCCCCTTTTCGAAAAAAGGAATGCGTGCTTACATCATCCGCTAAAATTTTAGAAATAAAAAGTAGGAGATGAGTCCAACCATAAGTTTGATGGATCAACACGACCATTTTGCGCTAGCACATGAGCTACCATATTATAATCATGATTGCAATGCTCTAAAACGACCTTCCTGAAACCAACTAAAAGTAACTGGGTTCATATTTGTATCTTGGTTATATCGAATAGAGAACATACCTCGAGACACTGAGAATTAAATGACACTCGATATTAAAAACATACTGCAAATGGTATGGAAAAAATGACTGATTTCTTACTTTGAGATAAAATAAAAGCAAATTTATGTGAATAATGGCTCACCCTGTTCTTCTGTTTGGATTCCTTTTGGAACAAGTTTTAATTGATTTTTCATGTAAAATTTAACGACATACTCCCTCCATTCATAAATAAAGTGCCCATAAGAACATTCAAAAGTCAAGCTCTCTAAACTCTGACTACCTTTGTAGAGGAAAATTTCTACATATATGATATTAAATAAGTATCATCAGAGACACCATTAAACATATATTTATATTATATATATTTGGTATTATTTTTGTTGATACTTTTCTCACCAAACTTGGTCAAACTAAACAAGGTTTGACTTTTAGAAAATCTTATATGCACTACATTTTGAAATAGAGAGAGTAATAAATTGTACCGAACATGTCATACAATATGCCCGATCATCTATTGTTGGTGCTTTGTGGTATTTGCCTCTTTAGCCTGCAACGCGTCACTATTATCTTCCCCTTCTCAACCTTTTTGTCCTCCCGCTCGCTTTACTCCTTGAAGGTTAACCTCTCTCGACCCTCTTCCACCATTGCTTCTCTCCATCAAGATCGATGGAGGTGGTGGAGCACTTCGCATCACTTTCCTTTGGTTGGATAGTCCCGCCTTGCCTGATACATTGATCGTGGTGTTCAAGCTAGTTTTAGTTTGTGTTTTTGTTTACAGAGTAAAACAAAAAATGCGGGTGACGGTGGAAAAATACCAGTCAACATCAATAGAGAACATATTTTGTGGCACCAAGGCTAATAACAGGTACCAACATTAGAACACAATTGGTTATGAAGAAATGTCGGTCTTCTTAGCGATATATTGTGACAATATTAAAAGCAGATTTCTGCGAATAGTCCCTCCAATTTGAGAGCAGCTAAATGGCTCCCGAGTTCATTTGCTCTTGTGCATGAATAGTTAAATCAATGAAATACTAGAAAATCTTATAAGTTTCTGATTTTTTATGGAAGATGATCTAATGCGTGATGTTCGTGCCAAATTTCAGCTCATTTGGACATTTGAGCAGCTCTCAACAAAAAAAATTAGGGGTATGTGAAAAAGTTTACTGTTTTGTACTGTTCGGACCGATTTTGTTATTTTTGCTGAGAGCATGTCAGATATTTAAATAAGTTTAAATTTGGCACGGTCCTGACACACTAAAATATCTTTCATGGTTTTTTTTGAAAAATTTTAGTATGTTTTATGATTTTACTGTTTACCGAGATCATATGAGCTCGGGCTTCAAAGTCGATTATCCCTCCAACTTTTCTTCTTCATGGACAACACTTCTTTTTTCCCTAGTGCTCCCACACCCCTCTCTCCATTCTCTCCATGAGCGATGTGGAGGTTGCGGAGCTCTTAGGCATGGATGACCTCATGGTGGAGCCCATAACACACACGCCTCACATTTTAGGGCTTTCATGTGGATGGTTCTGACCTCGCTAGGTCCAACGATAGTGGTGTTCTAGCTAATCAAAGACGTGTTGCTACAAAGTAAAAAATTGCACGGTATCGATAGGTACCAGCACATCATGGTCCGTGCATTTAGTTGTCAAGATTCGTGTTGAAGATTGGTGTATAAACCGTGAATCATTTGTCATTTCACACATTGAGCAATACAACATTTAAATATTGTACGTAGTCCCATCAATGTTAGCTTTCAGTCAAACCGTGGTCTAGCATGCATGTGCTGCCCATTCTCTCTCTTCTCTCTCCCAAACTAATGCATCACCTTCACTAACTTAAAATCATTCATATTTCTTAGACCAAAAATCCGATTTGAAAACTTTTTATATATTTGAACTCTTGGCGAAGAGACCTTTAAAACATGACCGGCCCTGAATGTATTTCGAACAAGTTAAAAAAATCATGAAACATATTTCACAAAAATCACATACATTTCAATTCCACATTTTTAAATAATATATTTCACCGTTTTTAATTAAATTGTTACTTAATTTCAAATAATCTATTTCAGAAGTTGACATTTCAGTTTCATATTGTTTTCATTTTCAGGACCCACATTTCACTTTTAACTACTTGTTTCACATAAATTACATGTATTTCATTTCCACATTTGGGAAATAAAATATTTCACTCTTTTAAATAGAATTGTTACACATTTGCAAATAATCAATTTCACAAGTTAACAATTTAGTTTCATATTGTTTTCATTTTTAGAACACGCTTTTCACTTTCCATTGGCTTCTTTCATAAAAGTCACATCTATTTCAATTGCACATTTTTGAATGACATATTTCACTCTTTTGAAATAAATATTACACATTTTAAAATAATCAATTTCACAAGTTGACATTTCAGTTCCATATTGTTTTCATTTTTGGAACCCACATTTCATTTTTCACTGTGTGTTTCACAAAAATCACATCTATTTCAATTGCACATTTGCAAAATAACATATTTCACTCTTTTGAAATAAATTGTTTCTCAAATTGTTTTGACCTCACCAGCGTTCGTAATCAAAGGAGTTCTGCTGCGAGATCAGTGTGGAAAATTTTTGATGGGTGAAAGGTTATCAGTATTGGATTGATGGTGTTGCAAGGTACTTTAACCATGTTGCAAAGGTGGTTGTGTTTATGTAGAAATGTGCTTTTCCATTGTTGTATGCATCTTTTGTTGCATAAGTTCGTCCCTATGTAAATTCGCAAAAAAAAAAAAAAGATCGTCCCATATGTTATGAATCTATCTTGAACGATTAGGATTTGCAGCATGTCCAATTTTTTCTATAAATATCTCGATGTTTTGCTTACCAACCTTCCAGTTCGCATCTCAACGATAAACTTTCACTTTGCCTCTCTCCCCCGGCCCCTCCCCACCCCACCAAGAAGTTTCAAGAAACTCAAGAACCTCTCCTCCCATGGGGGTGCCGCTGCCGGAGTCGAGGTGGCGGCCATGGGCTGAACTCCCCGAGAGGTACCTCAGCGACATCATCCGCAACCTACCGTGCATCCTCGACCACGCCCGCTTCTCCGGCGTCTGCACTAGGTGGCGCGAGACGGCGCGGACGAACCCGTCGAGGTTCCCGTTCCCGTGGCTGATGATGCCATCCACCGCCGCGACCTCCTTCTTCTGCGTCGCCTGCGGAGCGACCCACCACCGCCCCAGGCTCCCCGCGGACGCCCGCGGCGCGCGCTTCTGCGGCTCTTTCCCGGGCGGCTGGCTCGTCGCCGAGCTCCCGTGGCCGCGCGGCCACTACGCCTTGCTCAACCTCCTCACCGGCGCGGGCGTCCCCCTCCCGAGGCTCCTCGCCGTCCCCTGCCACGGTGGCGGCAAGATGTGCCCCGTCGTTCTCCACGCCGTCACCCTCTCCGCCGCGCCGTCCGTCGAGCCCGGCCCCGGCGAGCCCTACTACGCGGCCGCCATAGTGGCTGGCCAGTCCAACATCGCGTTCTGGTGCCCGCTCGCCGGGAACTGCTGGTTTCCGCCGATCTTCTCGTCGGACGCCAGCGACGAATCGTGGCACGATTTCTTGCCCAAGGACAGGATCGAGGACGTGATATACTTCTCCGGCAAGTACTTCGTGGGCTTCTACGTCCTCACCAACAAGGAGGACCTCCTGATGTTCCGGCCGAAGCCCGACGGCGACGGAGCGCAGCTCTCCACGTTCACGGTGCGCTACAGCTTCCCCGGCCACCGCATGGCCGAGCCGGTGCCGGGGCAGACGGTCTCCCGCTACCTCGTCGTGTCCCGCGGAGAGCTGCTGATGATCGTGAGGTTCGCCGGCCCCGAGGAGCGCACGAGGTTCGACGTGCTCGTGCTGGAGGAGAAGAAGATCTTCGGGGGAGCGGACCACAACGACCCGCCCCGAGTCTTGGCTTCTTGGAGACGGTGCTGCAGCGCGGCGACCCTCAGCGGCCGGAGGATCTTCCTCGGGCGGTGCTGCTCCGTGGCCGTCGACGTGGGGTACCCCTTCCCGCTCTACATCTACTTCCTGGACGACGGCAGGAGGTCCCACGGCGCCCTCCCGACGGCCGGGAGCCCGCCGTACCCCTGCAGCGAGACCGGCGGGTTCTGGTTCTTCAACAAGGGCATCGTGCGCTGCCTCCCGCGAGAGCCTCCGTCGGACTGCTCGCCGTGGATTTGGTTCTACCTGTCCGACGCGACATTCCGGGCCGGCGTGCCTCCGCCTGCAACTCCGGCTTGCGGCTGGGGGATCGACACTGACAGTGAGTAGTGACGGCACATTATCTGCAGCAGGACAGAATTCGAACTACGTACATGTAAATCTACTGTCCCGTCAGTTCTTCATCCCTGCTTTGGTAAGGTCTCAAATGTTTTGATTTGATTCTTCATCCTCGCCGAGGATTTGCTTCATTGTTCTTCATCATAAGAGATGCATGAACAAAGCGATTGTGTGTAATACTGTGGTGATGGCATGAATGAATATATGAAACCAGCCTCAGTGCCATCATATCCTTTCCATTGGCACAGTTTGGATCTGTTTTTGCTGTAGACTGTTGGTGCAAGTGCAATGGAGGGTGCGACTGAATCCTTGATTCAGCTAAATCTACACACATAACCGTTGGGTGGATCCTCCTACTGAGCAGTAGGCTCAGGCTGCTTCTTGTAGCTGTAGTTCGTTTGCTGCACATAAACAATGCACTTGCTGAAAATACCGTGTAACCATAGAGTAGATCTCTGCATATATTGTATGTCAACTGGGAAATGAAGTAGTAGAATATCAGCGATTGCTGCCATTCTGCGGCACCCCAGCTTTGAAGCCTCTTGACATCATGTCATAGTATGTCATAGTTCTCTCACCTAGCTGTCCGTGTTACTGCATATGTAGTTCTATACTTCTATACTAGCAGGAGCAAGATGCACCCTCTTAAAAAGAACGAAAGCAAGAAGCAACGGTATGAATCATGCTCGTGCATAGTACTCTACGTGACCAAAAGTACATGATTCAGCAGGCACACTCATATCTCCTCATGCATCATATCGAAGATGATCACACCTCCTCATCCAGTAGAGGGACGTCGAACTCCTGCAGCTCCGGCCACTCGATGATGTAGCAAGAAACATGTAGCAGAATCTGGATCACAGCACTGACGACGGCAGTAATGTTTGGCGCCTGTTCACACAAACCAACATTAATATACACTGCTGTATTTTGAGATCACACACACATCTGTAGAAACTGGCAATGAAATGCTGAAACATGCTAGGATTTGCACTGAAACTTCATATGGACCATTTCTGATTATGACACCATGCACAAGAATGATTCAGCCGCATATCACGTCAACACATCGGCCCAGCTAGCCGCGCTACGCACATGGATCTTTTAGGTGAAGCCACTGCAAGTTTGCAACACACATTCAAATTTTGGGAAAAACAAGAAACGTACCGCAATAGAGCGAAGAACCTTGGTACCCGCACAGGCATAAGCTGTCCAAATTGCGCCATTAACCAAGGACGCGAGAGGAACCGGCAATGGTGGCATGCACCTTGTGTTCAAGGACTTGCAGGCGGCTGGCTGTGTATGTAGAACATAAATACATGAATATGAGTGACTTAAAGTGTTCCAAATTGAAATGCATGTGCGCTAAAGATGCTTACAATGTTAAGCAGCGGGGAAGCAGCCAACACTATACCACTAACAGCGCACAGCAAGTCGAACCCAAGCAGAAATGCGTACACGAGCAACGTAACAATACTACCTCCAATCCACCAACGGCGTTGGCCAGCCGTAGAGTAGACGAGGTAGAAGGTAAAGTAGCAAGCTTGGACGCATGCCCCCATGATGTTGAGCCAGAACACAAACTCATTACCGGCGATCAGACCGCAGAGAATCCATACGCCGCAGTTGAAGAGAGCTGCGAGAAAGGGGAGAGGAGATCGCTCGCCAACTGACCCTCCTTCCAGATATCTCTGAGGGTAGTGCAGCTGCCGAAAAACAATATGGGTCAGAATATAGTCAATCAACCCAGGCCAATTGGTTTAAGAACTTTTTTTAGGTAACAATGCCAAACTTACGCTGGCATGATCATAACGATCAGAGCGGAAAGCTGGCCTACATATCCGAGAGCTTCTTGGGCTGGACCCATTACGTCCTCTAGCATCTATATATGATTTTCAGTAAAGAAAACAATTATCATAAGAGAAAAGTGAAGCGGTTTATAACTGCGGAAAGGAAAAACAAAGATATGACAATATTTGCAGAACATACAGAAAGGGTTAAATGGCAGGGCGTAATGACTCATGATTTGATTCAAGTGGATCTAAGTGCATTCTTTTGTTTTTTGAGAACAAGCTCTAAGTGCATTCTAGGATGCTTATATAGTATGAGGGATTTGCAATCTTCAAGTGTACTAATGGAACACATGATTTTGCACCAATGATCTGACATAGGGAACCGACCGAAGTCCTAAGGCTTACTTCAAGCTTTAGAAACTCAAATCATTTAAAGTGAAAGAATAAATGGCCACCTATTCAACTTTAAACATGAAAGAAACATTCTGAAAAAAAATGGCAGCCTCTTCACCTTAAGAGAACCTGAAACTGATTCCAGAAAGACAAAGCTGAAGATAGAAATTTCACTTATGTGCTATAGCCTAAAGAGGTTGATCAAAGAGTATCTGTTAGGAATGCACGCTAAACAGGACTCAACTCCTGGAACAACAGATTTCCGGACTCACTCTAGTTTGGACCAAAACAGCAACAGTAACGGTGAATCAATTTACAAACGATGGTGTTTGCTCGCCAAAAATAAGTTGGTGCACAGCTGCAAAATCCACTGGGACATACGCACACATGCAGAAAGAGACATCCATAGACACCAATCGAATCCATGCTACAACAGGAATCCTGATGTGATGAACAAAGCATCAACAAGAAGGGATGGCGGCATCCTGAATTCTCGCTCCTCTGTTCTGCTGCCTGTGCTTGTGCTTGGGGGAGGGCGGAGGAGGATCAAATCAAACTTAGCTAAAGTGCTGCAGAGTTTGCATTCCGGTGCACCTCGCCCCCGCTGAGCTGGCAGGCCAACTGGCCAAGGGTTCTCTCCTGGGGCCACGGGCCGTGTGATGTTGCCGATCCGACGGTCCTGTCGTGCCCCAGAGTCCCAGGGGCCAGCCGCGGCCGTCGGATCCGATTCGACATGCGCAGATGGGCCGTGGGCGAGACCTGTGTGGTCGTGATGCTGACCCAGTCCGCCCGCACACCTCTCTTGCCACCGCGGGGAGGGGAGGCGGCTTTTCGGCATTGGTCGGCGGCCGCAGCTCTTGTCCCGCACGGCCTGCAGAAATACACGCGCCCGCCGTCGCCGCCGCCGTCGCCTCCCTCTGCTGCGGCTGACCAGACCAGGACCCGTCCCCTCAAACCAGCACTCGCCGGCGACCGGCCTAATGCTCTTAACCCACGGCGCCCAGGCGGCGGAGACGGGCTCCCGGCGCACGCCGTCGCCGTGCTGACCACCACAATCCCGTAGCCTTTTTCGTCAGAGGACTCCCCCCCCGCGCACAAGGTGGCCGTGGCGCGGGGTGCTTCCCTGGCCCCCTCCCTCGTAGCGCAGCACATGCACATCGCCCCCGGGAACCTCCGCTTCCCCCGCCCGCTTCCTACCGCCACCGGAAGGCGACCAGACGCCCGGCTCCTACTAAACGACACAACACTTTACCTTTTCTTTTCTTTTCTTTCCTACTAGAAAAGTAGGTGCGTTCTGAAGGAGTAAAGAATATCACACGAAATGGTAATCTGCTGGCCACTCCACATTGCACCCATGCTTAGAAAAAATTAAAAAATACTAGAAAAATTCAAAAATTCAATTTTTTTGTGATGGTAGATAATTTGGGCGTGAGGTCGCCCCAAAATTCAACTCATTTGAGCATCTGAGCAGCTCTCGGCAAAAAAGACAAAATCAGGGTCTGTAAAAATGTTTACTGTTCACGCACTGTTTTGACCCTGATTTGTCTTTTTTGCGAGAGCTACTCAGATGTTCAAATAAGTTGAATTTTGGGGCGCACCTCACGCGTCAAATTATCTACCACCACAAAAAAATTTGGAATTTTTCGAATTTTTCTAGTATTTTTATTGAGTTTTTTGCTGAGAGGGAGCAGATGAGCCCGGGCTCCAGGATGAATTATTGATATCACACACTCTTAATTTATAAAAAAAAGTCTATAATTTAAGTATTTGTAGATACGACCCAAACAAAGGTGGTCTTTGCCTAGAAAAGCACAAGTTCAAGATTCCACATGTCTTCTATTTAAATGCGGTTTGTATGTAGATTTAATACATACAAAGAAACAGGCAAGTGATCTTCAATTTTGTCTTCAATCTTGATTTTGCTGAGATGTTCATCCACAATCCAGATCAGTACCGATATGAAAGAAAGATGGATAATGCACTATCGACTCAGTAACAGGTAAAAAAAACATCATATTCAGATTCTATATATTTTCCTAATCAAATTTCATATATAACATTTTAAATTTGGAGCTACAATTTAGAAGATATGAGTGTTTAAAAAACATTTGATATGTACTGCGGTTTAATGTCAGAAACATCAGGGGGTTTTATATAAAATAGCATGACGGACTAAGAATATCTATTTCTTTTATTAGTAGGTATAGATATACAGTGGAGCCCACCAACGGTAGGACGCAACATCAACTTCTTTGGCATGTAAGAGCATCTCCAACAGCCGCGCCAAAATACGCGCGCGGTAAACTGGCATTTTAGCGCGCGCGATATATTTTCGCGCGCTTCAGCAAAAGCGGGAAACGATTACATGCACGGGAAAAAGCGGGAGCTCACGCTCTAGATTTGGCGCATTGCGTCCGGCGCGCCTATAAAATTGTAGCGTCCTTTGCAGTTCTCTCGTCGCTCCCTCTACCGCTTTCTCTCCTCGCCGCCGACACGCCACCACCGCGTCACCATGCCGCCGAGGAGCTTCGGGCTACCGCGGCGTTCGCGTGCGTCCGTCTGACACCTACTCCGCCGAGATTCGGTCCGGCGACGTGCGCCTTGGCCTCGGAACCTTCGACATCACCCAGGAGGGCGCCCGCGCGTACGATGCCAAGCCGTGGCGCCTCCGGCGATCCCGTTGGGACACGAACTTCCCGGACGTGGCGCCGCGGGAGCGGGCGCAGGAGTTGGCGCCTCCCCCCGGCTTATCACCAACGAGAGATCGGCGCGAGAACCAGAGGCGGGAGCGTCGTCTCAGCCTGGCCGAGATGGACGAGGAAGCCATGGCGCTGTGGCGCCAACGCTTCCCGCAAGACGTCATCAACGAGCAACAGTTCCTCGCCGGGAGGAGGGCGGAGAGGGAGGAGAGGAAGGAGGAGCAAGCCACCTATCGCGAGAACAAACGAATGCGGAAAGCGGTCGCTAAATTCAAAATCGCGCTAGGAGATGCGTTGTCCTGGGACTCCAACAACGAGCGGTTCCTTAACGCCTACGCTCAGACGTCGGAGGAGGCCATCACCAAGACAGAGTCCGAGTCGGAGAATGACGAGTAGTAGTAGTTTTCATTTTATCTATCTATCATAGGAGAAGGCTATAAACTATCTATGCACTATTTTGTATCGTAAGAGCAGGCTATGTGACGAACTATCTCACATTTGTACTATCGGAGCCAAATGTGTATCGAATCGTAGTTAAGAAAAATGAAATATAGTGCACATGCTGGAGCGGCTCGGGCGCGCTTTATTTTACGGCGGTCGCTGGAGCCAGCGCACCGCCACGCGCAAAAACTGGCTCAGTCGGTGCTGTATTATGTTTTAACGCGCCGTGCGTTGCGCGCCTGTTGGAGATTCTCTAAGCAAATAGGGGCCTGCTACACGTCTGCTGACTGATATCTTTAAACGATCAGCCGGCTCACGAGCCGTCGGATTTGACGCATCAAGCGAGCCGAGCGCGCCTCCAAAACTGCAACACGGGTCTTGTTACAGAATTGTTTTTGCAATGGTTGTTTTGTTGCAAAAAATTTGCAACTAGGACAACTTTTTCTACAACGAGGTCTTATTGCAGAAAATTTTCACAACAGAGGTTTTGTTGCAAAACTAGATCCATCGTAGACCAATGCAACACCGCATTTATTTCTGAAAAATAGTCTCTGTTTCAAAAGCGCGTTCGATAAAGGACAACATGCAAGCCTTCATTTGGACACGTGTCATGCAGCGGAGGTGACAGACACGACCACTACAATCCGCCGGATGACGATAAGCTTTTCCCAAGCAAATATGACCGTGTGGAAGAAAAATTATCAGATTATACAGATGTGATAGATATAGAAAAAGTTTGAATCAAATGCAAGGATGAGATAAGGGACTTTTATAATGTCATTTCACAAACTATGTCTGTGATGTCATGATGAGATAAGGGACTTTTGAAAAGACATTTCAAAAACTAAAAATGTGATGGTCCCATCACGACTTGATTTTCCAAATGTTAAGACCCACAATCAAACCATCATGAACATTTTATGATTTTCACGATGAGATAAGGAACATTTTATGATTTTCCAAATGTTAAGACCCACATTGAAACCATCATGAACATTTTATGATTTTCCAAATATTTCTTGAATTCCCAAACAGTTTATGGTTTTATTTTTTTATAAAACTCACAACATTTTGAAATTTGGTTCTTTAGAAAATCCTGAATTTCATTTAAAGAAGAAAAATAAAAAACAGAAATGAGAAAATAAATAAAAAGCATAAAAACGAAAAAGAAAACAAGGGGCGCCACGACCATGGGCCGGCCCATTACTGCGTGGTGGAGGAGGCGGTAATGAACATATTTTATTTCGTGGACATTTATTTGAAATCTTGATTTTTTTATAATATGACAACAATTTTTTGAAATCATGAAAAAAAAATTGATTTTCCAAATATTTTTTGAATTCATAAACAACTTATGATTTTCATTTTTATAGAAAACTTAGAGAGTTTTGAAATTTGGCTCTTTTAAAAATCCTGAATTTCATTTAGAGAAGAAAAAATAAAAACAGAAATGAGAAAGTAAATAAAAGCATAAAAACAAAATAGAAAATTGGGGCGCCATGAACATGGGCCGGCCCATTGCTGCGTGGCTGAGGAGGCGCGCTTAAGAGAGGAAAAAGGTGCAGAACCAAGGATCGATCCTGAATTTGTGATTTTTCTTTTTTTTTATAGAAAACTCTGAACGTTTTGAAATTTGGTTCTTTTCAAAATCCAGAATTAAATTTAGAGAAGAAAAAAATAAAAACAGAAATGAGAAAGTAAATAAAAAGCCTAAAAAGAAAATAGAAAATTGGGGGCGCCATGAACATGGGCCGGCCCATTGCCGCGTGGCCGAGGAGGCGCACTTAAGAGAGGAAAAGGGGGTAGGAACCAAGGATCGATCCATAGTCTCCCGTTTGGACGACCGCGACCTTAGCCATCGCACCGCTCATGTGCACATGTTTTAGAAGTGTATCAATTTATAAGAATAGAACCCGGCGGCGATTTTGAAGTAAAAGCGAATCATTTTTTCTTCACTTATCGGAGGCATGGAGGGTAATTACTGCCAACTTCGGGGGTAATTTACATGACAGACGACCGGAAGCAATAGCACTTTTATTATTAGGTAAAGATACATAATTTAGAGATGACAATAAAAATACAATAAGTATTTTTTTAGTTTATAACCTTTGAGAGTAAATTTACATCCATACACTATGATGGGTAACCCTTCACTAGAGTTTGGCGATTCCGGGGCGATCGCCCCACCTCCGCCGCCGCAGCTCGGTCAGTCGACCGGCCATGCAGTCGATCGACATCATTTCCGCAGATGACCAAGGGTCACCGTGTGGGGCTATTATGGCGTTGTCTACGTGTTTCTCGGGGGGAAACCTTAGCGGGGCCTCGTGAGGAGCTTGTCTGCAAGTCTAGATCGGATCCAGAAAGAAAAATGCAAGGTGTGTTGATGTCGGACTCTACGACGGAAAGATCTCAAACTCCTCCGAAAGATAGGGTTGTAGACCCAAAGGCGCCAGATAAAAGGGACCCCAGGGTTTCCAAGAAGTCACAAAATGGTCTACGGTCCAAGAAGCCACCCGACCATGTTCCGCCCCAATCCAACCAAGGTGGTATGCAAGTGCGCACGGTGCAGATCTCACAAGCCATGAATTCTCGGGCCTTACTACCGATGCCTCTGTTGGAGAAGTTGTCGGTTGATGGGGGCAAAATAGAACACCCGATGACAGAGTCGCCCACACGAAGCCAACCGGTGGTGGAACCCTAACTAGTGCAGAGACATGCTATACAGACGGTTTTTAACCCCTTTCCGTGACGGAGTTTTAAACCGTCTCCTAGTGAGTGTGTGCAATAGGGGGGGGGGGGCCCTTTCCACACGACCCAGAAACCGTCGAGGATAGGCCCTCCGGTAACACACGCATGGCAAAATGATGTCGTGTGCGATCGCGCAAAGTATCTAAACCCAATCGTTTCCATTCGTATATACATCCCACACAGCAAATCTCAGAAAAATGTTTCCGCTCGTATGTATATCACACACACAATTTTTTATGTGGAAACGTTTGTGCAAGGTGGCCTAACATAAACAGTCCTCTATCGGAAGCCGTGTGTGATTGTTAATTGATCCAACACGCCTACTTTCTAGAAACCGTGTGGGTTGTTTGAGTTCATCGCCCACAGTGTTGTCAGAGTAACCGTTTGCAATAGAAAACCCTAATAATCAGGGTAATTAGCCTATTATTGATAATCCATGTAGTAATGAAATTGACATTTCTTATAAAACACACCAGATATTTCATATCCGTATAAAGCACACCAGATCATATGTCATACTTTCTGTTTGCCCCACTGGTTTTTTTAGGAAAGTATACACAACATATTTATTATCCTTTAAACTCTATGGATTTTCTCACATTGAGTTAAAATAGACAATTATTATGATATGTCATATCATTTTCTCCTTATATTTTCCCACTGAGTTTTAAAGGAGTTTCCAATGATATATCAGATCGCACTCTTTTCCTTTATGAGATTTCTCTTGAAGTTTCTCATAAAAGGTTTTAACGAGGCGACATATGCAATACTTTCTAATTTGCCCCACTGGGGGTTTTAAAGAAAAGTATACAAAGCATATTTATTGTTCTCCAAACTCACCAATGAGTTTTCTCCTTCTTAAAAGGTTTTTCTCATATGAGTTATCTAGGAGACAGTAATCATAATATGTTGCATCTTTTTCTCCTTATTATTTTTCCCATTGGGGTTAAAGGAGTTTTAGTAACATATCAGCACTATTCTCCTCATATTTTTTCCACATGGTTTTTTAGGGAAACTCGTAAGATTATACAAAGTATTTCTCAAGATGGAAGATGAATATACAAGACACCTTCTGTGATGTTCAAGAAGCCTTCAGTGATGATCAAGAAGCGGTGCTGTACAAGAGGGAGTGTTAGGAATTAATTAGTGGACTAATTAGCAGCTAATTAACGAACCGTCATTACCAAGGGGTGTGTCCAACCCCGAAAAGTCATGTCCCTTCTCTCTCTCGATATTGTCAAAAGGCACATGTTCTGGAGGGATGCCTCCGAACAGGCACCTCTTCTTCCCATCTCTTCCAGATGTATATATACTTGAGAATCAATAGAAACCAGGACTAATCGTTCTTTTGCTTTCAATCTCGTTTTACTTTAATAAAAATGGCCCGTGACCCGACTGGGGCCATTGTGGCAAGTTGGGCCTGCCCAAGCAAGGGTGGCATATCTTATGGATGCATACTAGTATGTATTTCCAAAAAAACCTATGTCTCGTGAGCTGCCCAAGCGACTCAGTAGGCGACCCCCGCCGCAGCCGCTAGTCAACCACTCTGCCTCCTCCTCCTCGTCGCTGCCGGTGGCGGCGGGACCTACAGACCATCTCCTCCTCTACTCTTTCTCTGCTCCTGACGGTGTCCTGGACAAGGGGGTACTCACCACTTCGTCCCCCAATCGGTTAGATTTCAAAAGCGGATTCAGCGCTGCAAGAAATAGAATTATGCATAGATTGACTTGTAAAGAAAGACGAACCGAACAGTGCTAAGAAAAACTCTCTTATTTC